>OZ025256.1:38258073-38348031 GCA_964019135.1 Arenicola marina | reverse complement strand
ATGTTGCTGAACAATCAAAGTTTACATGACCAATGTTGAAAAAAAAAAACAGGTGACCCATTATAGCTGTAAAAGGGGCATAACCATTTGATTGCAGGAGGTAGGGTGGGGGGCATGTTTGTAAGCTTATTAATAGGCCTCCCTCTAAGCAGCATGTATGCCGTGATGTAACAACACCATGTGACCTTAGAGCCAGGTAAGGCTTTTAGCAGGACAGATATTATTATGATATATATATTATAAATGTATATAGTGATGGAAGAAATTTTTCACCACATTAATTCCAACTTCCAACAGGAAGATACTGCTAAGATCAGGGGCGGAACTAGAGGTGGGGTCAGGGGGGTTGAAACCAATCCCCCCCCCTCCCTTGGGAACTTGAACATACACTGTCAAAGTCGGGTTCTTCGGGTACCCCCCCCCCCCACCCCGGCCGCAAGTTTTTAGAGAGCACCCCCCCCCCCACTCCCTGGGAATTTTCCAAATTCCTTGATCCGCCCCCGACTGATTTAATGCCGTTTTTAAATAGTTGTGCAGTTAAAGAATACAGAGATCTAAATTCACGGGCATCGTAAAGTGACAGAGGGAGGGGCGGGCGGTATTGGGCCACATAGTCGCACCCCCACCCCTAGTCCTGAAAGGAGTCCCTCTGACTTGGAGGCCTCGCACGATACGGAGACGAGAGCCCGCTCCGGCGCGGCCCACAGCGTAATAGCTAGGGGGGGGGGGGGGGTCATGCAACGGGGCTACCCCATTTACCCTCTTTCCGTCGCTTTACAGTGCCTATATAGCTGTGACTAGATTTTAGACATCAAAATTTTGGACATTACAACTCTTTGCATGCAAAATAGATCGACTTCTAGATTTGAAGTTTAAAGTGAAACAAAACCATCGCCCCCTCTCGCCCTTGGGATCAAATAGCCCGTCCCTTAGGCTCAGCGACTTTCCGACAGATTTTTGCCGGGTTGGTACCTGCGCCAGTAAACTGCCAATGAAGCTGACTGCAAAATTCCCAAAAAATGAAGAAACTATGTCTTGTCATGATCAAAAAGTGATACCAAAACATCAAAACTATCTTGTTTTACCTTTATCGTGTAGTGTAATGACGCATTATTGTGTTCTTACGCCATGCACTACACAGCTTTGCATGGGAATGGTTATGTCGACCACTTGCTCTCGCCATCTTGGTTGGTGAGATGCCGCGGAGGCTGATGGGATTTTTGTGACGTCACTGTACGGAATTCCGTACAGTGAATTTAGCCGTTTACAGACCCAATCTGAGTGAGCTGGCCACGCAGTGGGGGGCTGCGGAGGAGACTAATGCGCCCCCCCCCCCCCCCCCCCCCAACCATGGCTGCAGGCCCACGTGTGATTGTTGACAATATTCGCTCTGGCTCTGCGCGCGACGCGAGCAGTTAACAACTTCCGCTAAGACAAGCGGCGAGTGAGCGGGCGATTCAAAATTTGTTGTGTGGGAAAAGATGGACATGTCATGGAACATCGGTCTGTTGAAAGATATCAACGGTGCTACCCAGTAACATAACATCTATGGAGTTAAAAAATACTGGATTGGGCGGTGAGTGTTGCTTAGTTTGGTTCACAGAGATGAGGTGAGACGGCAACCCAAGGCGTTCCGCGATCACAGGCTTGCTTGGCACTGTGGCTGTAGACGGGCCCTGTCAGATTTTTGCCCGTCCTACAGCCACAGAACTGGGGCTACCCCACCCCCTGCCAGCCCCTGCTCTCTCCCTCTATTACCCCCCACCCCCTGCAAGCCCCTGCTCCCTCCATTCCTCACCCCCACCCCCTGCCAACCCCTGCTCCCTCCCTCCACCACCCCCACCCCCTGCCAGCCCATGCGCCCTCCATCCACCACCCCCACCCCCTGCCATCCCCTGCTCCCTCCATCCACCACACCCACCCATTGCCACCTCCTGCTCCCTCCATCCACCACCCCCACCCCCTGCCAGCCCCCTGCTCCCTCCCTCCACCACCACCACCCCCTGCCAGCCCCTGCTCCATCCCTCCACCACCCCCACCCCTGCCAGCCCCTGCTCCCTCCCTCCACCACCCCCACCCATCGCCAGCCCCTGCTCCCTCCCTCCACCGCCCCCAACCCCGTGCCAGCCCCTGCTCCCTTCCTCCACCACCCCCACCCCGTGCCAGCCCCTGCTCCCTTCCTCCACCACCCCCACCCCCTGCCAGCCCCTAGTCCCTCCCTCCACCACCGCCACCCCCTGCCAGCCCCTGCTCCCTCCCTCCACCACCCCACCCCCTGCCAGCCCCGGCTCCCTCCCTCCACCACCGCCACTCCCTGCCAGCCCCTGCTCCCTCCCTCCACCACCGCCACTCCCTGCCAGCCCCTGCTCCCTCCCTCCATCACCACCACCCCCTGCCAGCCCCTGCTCCCTCCCTCCACCACCCCACCCCTGCCAGCCCCTGCTCCCTCCCTCCACCACCGCCACCCCCTGCCATCCCCTGCTCCCTCCCTCCACCACCCCCACCCCCTGCCAGCCCCTAGTCCCTCCCTCCACCACCGCCACCCCTGCCAGCCCCTGCTCCCTCCCTCCACCACCCCACCCCCCTGCCAGCCCCGGCTCCCTCCCTCCACCACCGCCACTCCCTGCCAGCCCCTGCTCCCTCCCTCCACCACCGCCACTCCCTGCCAGCCCCTGCTCCCTCCCTCCATCACCACCACCCCCTGCCAGCCCCTGCTCCCTCCCTCCACCACCCCCACCCCTGCCAGCCCCTGCTCCTCCCTCCACCACCGCCACCCCCTGCCATCCCCTGCTCCCTCCCTCCACCACCACCACCCCCTGCCAGCCCCTGCTCCTCCCTCCACCACCCCACCCCCTGCCAGCCCCGGCTCCCTCCCTCCACCACCGCCACTCCCTGCCAGCCCCTGCTCCCTCCCTCCATCACCACCACCCCCTGCCAGCCCCTGCTCCCTCCCTCCACCACCCCCACCCCTGCCAGCCCCTGCTCCCTCCCTCCACCGCCCCCAACCCCTGCCAGGCCCTGCTCCCTCCCTCCACCGCCCCAAACCCCTGCCAGCCCCTGCTCCCTTCCTCCACCACCCCCACCCCTGCCAGCCCCTAGTCCCTCCCTCCACCACCGCCACCCCCTGCCAGCCCCTGCTCCCTCCCTCCACCACCGCCACTCCCTGCCAGCCCCTGCTCCCTCCCTCCACCACCCCCACCCCTGCCAGCCCCTGCTCCCTCCCTCCACCGCCCCCAACCCTGCCAGGCCCTGCTCCCTCCCTCCACCGCCCCCAAACCCCTGCCAGCCCCTGCTCCCTCCCTCCACCACCCCCACCCCCTGCCAGCCCCTAGTCCCTCCCTCCACCACCCCCACCCCCTGCCAGCCCCTAGTCCCTCCCTCCACCACCGCCACCCCCTGCCATCCCCGGCTCCCTCCCTCCACCACCGCCACTCCCTGCCAGCCCCTGCTCCCTCCCTCCACCACCCCCACCCCTGCCAGCCCCTGCTCCCTCCCTCCACCACCCCACCCCCTGCCAGCCCCGGCTCCCTCCCTCCACCACCCCACTCCCTGCCAGCCCCTGCTCCCTCCCTCCACCACCGCCACCCCGTGCCAGCCCCTGCTCCCTCCCTCCACCACCCCCACCCCCTGCCAGCCCCTGCTCCCTTCCTCCACCACCCCCACCCCCTGCCAGCCCCTGCTCCCTCCCTCCACCGCCCCCAAACCCCTGCCAGCCCCTGCTCCCTCCCTCCACCACCCCACCCCCTGCCAGCCCCGGCTCCCTCCCTCCACCACCGCCACTCCCTGCCAGCCCCTGCTCCCTCCCTCCATCACCACCACCCCCTGCCAGCCCCTGCTCCCTCCCTCCACCACCCCTACCCCCTGCCAGCCCCTGCTCCCTCCATCCACCACCCCCACCCCCTGCCAGCCCCCGCTCCCTCCATCCACCACCCCCACCCCCTGCCAGCCCCTGTTCCCTCTGGGAACTCGGCGGTGAAGAGGCAATTTTAGCCTCATAAAACGGCGATTTGTTTTGGATTGATACGATTATTTGAGTAAGAATGCTTGGATGAATATATTCAAATTATTATTATTCATATTCATATTAAATATTATTAGTTTTAATTGAGATCTGGACAGTGTTCAGTAGGTCTGGTTATAGGGCATGCAAGTGAATCTCGTTTTATGTGTGCGATACCTCACGAGATCAGATTTTGGGGACAACTGCGTTATATGCGACCTTAATTTTTCACTGCCTAACTCACCCGCTCTCTGCTTGACGAATCAAAACGCTGTCATTCTAGTCACGATTTAGGACGTGGAAGGAACCAGGCAAACTGGGGGGCCTCCCTGGTGTAGTGGTGAGCGCACTAGACCGCAGATCAATAGGTCCTGGGTTCGAATCCGGGCTCGGGCACCTAATCTGGGACATGTTTCATTCCTTCATCCTTCATCGTCTCGGGAGGTTCCTTGGCCCAATTTAGCCTGTATGTGCACAAAAGTGGCCTAAAACACCAACATTCCATTCCAGGCAAACTGCGCGGTGACTGAGGGGCGAACAGGGTGGGTACCTTCTAGACCTGTATGCAACTTAAATAAGCAACTGTTAACTATCTAGTGACAATATATTGTTGAAAGACACTTTGAACTTGTATTTTCCCGTATCAGTAATTGCGGTCAGTAAACTTGGCGCACTACAGCCCGCTGAATACCCAATATTTGTGCTGGCCTGACAGTGTTGCCGACGGCCGAATTACAGATGACAAGCGGAATAAACCATAATTCGCGAAAATGGGGAAACGGCTATTGTTTTCGAAATATCGATTTATCCAATGTTTCTCATACTGCTGATGCATATGGGTGATTTTATGAGCAGATATGATAGAGCCACTTGAGCTCAATACTACTTAATTGTTGCTTACCGCGAATGATTTTATTACAGTTTGTCCAAATCAAGAAATCAATTATGACGGCTTTGACAAATTATAACTAAGCTTTATTTAAATAAAGCTTTGAATAGGAATAACATTATAAAATTTAAAAAACTACTTAAATGTATTAACTTAAATATTGTGACATTATATAAATCCTCAATCATGTCCTTTGTATTTAGCAAATAATTGATGTCAAATAATGTGTACAATGTACCTATACATATTTGCCTGAGATATATATGACACATAGATATAGATCTAAGTATGTGGGAAATGATATGTCTTTTACATATTTTTTAATCTATGGTAAAAAATTCAATTTGTCAAATTTTAGTTTTTTGATTATATTGAAATATTGAGTTTTTTGCAAGTCAACAATCAAGTGAACATACCAATAAAACATTGCAAAGAATGTAAATATAAATTGGACAAGAGTACAAAGTATGTGGATGCAAAGGTCAACTAAATCTATGAAGAAATGAAAAAGTTAACAGACTGCATAACACTCTAGAACATTTAAAGAAAATTAATTAATTTGCCAATATCATGCATAATGTTTGTCATCACAGAAAGTAGAAAGTTGATTTTGTTTCCTTGTGTGTTCATGTCAAAAGTAGCAAAAGAAAGTTTAATTTAATTAATCAAAATCGAAAGAAAATGGTACAATTAAAGATGTATACAGAACTAAAGCTATCAGTAAGCTGCACGTGGACATATCAGCTATACAAATTAATAATATCAACACAAGTGGCCACCTATAAAAATCGAAAAACTTTTTGTTATATAAATTAAGGCTTAATTCCACCATTCCCATAAAGCAGAAGCATGGATTATCTATTTTTGCTAGCATATTTGAAAGGACCCGTTAAACTGAGGTATGACTGAAGTCAACTGCACACATGTATAGACTTTTTGGATATTAGGTTTGCCGCACCAGTTTAACTTAGATCCAGATCATTATACCGGTTAGCCGATAAATACATTTAAGCTAGCTCTCTCTGTGGCAATGGAAAAGTCACAGTACTGGTCTATTTTGTGGTTCTCATGAAACTGTTTGTCAAAATACCCATCAATACTATGAATGTAACAGAACGGATGCAATTCAGAAAGATAATTTGAGCACAGTAAATTTACAACGTTCTTTTGAAATTTGCCTACTTGAATGGTAGTTGCATTCATGATTGAAAAACTGTAATTTTGACGGCAAGGGCTGTCCATACCTGTCACTCGATCACTCCAGATCAGTGTAAACACTGGGAAACCATGTACCTGTTGTGAGCCTAGTTAACTGAACGTGGCCAGTATTATGGAAAATGACATTTCCAAAGTGTCATCTACCAACATATCGACACGATAAAGTTAACAGTTCTTTATTTAAGACGCACGAAAGACGAATTGCGACCCACCCCTTGTTTGCCTCGCCGGCCGCGCAGCTTGCCTGGTTCCGCGTCCTATGTCGTAACTAGCATGATAGCCCTCTGCGCGCGGTATCCATTGTTACGCAGGGGGCGAGTCAGGCTGCGCACTGAACAAAAAGCACGTGTTCGTTTGTTTGTCCCCAAAATCCCAGGCCGGAAGTAGAACCCGCGAGAACCGACATGCCCTATTTTCAGTAACCATTACTTCATATTGATTAACTGTCAGTCCTGTTCGGCCACTGTGCATTGAAATAACAACTGGCGCTTCCGCACGTTCGGAATCACTTTGCGATGAAGGGTCTCTCCGAATTGTTCAGTCGCAAGCCACGGTTTGGAATTCTACATATACGCACCGATACTCGCGCACTGGTAAAAAGTGGCTAATGGAAAAGTGGCTAATTATCGACCTGATGTTATATTCAATATCCACCGGAGGTCGAGAAAACAATGGCTGCTACGGACTGGTGTCTAGCCAATAAACATGCCTAACACCCCGCTTATTCGCGCTATTGTTGTAATGTCGTGTAATATATGCACTGACGTCACGCACCGGTCACCAACCGACTTCGCACGTTTATTGAAAAAAACGAGTTGACTCAGAACTTGGCAAAGTCGATCTACCTCCTTGTAAAACACGGGCAAACATATTGAACGAATGGCGTCACTAAAGCAATGACGCAAACACACTTAATGCAATATCTATTCTATTCTATTCACAGGGCAATATTATACAAATCTGGTTGGGGATGGGGGGCAGGGTCGAGGGTGGGGTCTGGTTGAGGCCGTGATGCCGGAGAGAGCAGACATTTGTGATGAAAAACATGCAATGCAATTTAAGGGATATATTAAATTCGAATAAACAATGCCTCGCCTATTTACATATTAATATTTTAACAACATGTGAACTGTCCATAAGAGCATCCCGACCTTCCCTGGACGGAGTCCCACGTGTAACCCAGGAGTCGCATGTCCAAGTCATACAGCTCCAGCAGCCTCTGGAACGAGGCCGGATGGCGCTGCTGCAGTCCAGACAACATCTTATCGTATTTGGTCAGGTCGGCGCTGACGACTTCGCTGGTGGCGTTGTCCGCCATGTGCATGTTTCGGCTATGTTCGTGGCCGATCTCGATGTCTGGGAGACCCAGGCGCTTGTTCAACACCCTCACGTCGTGTTCGCTCGTCTCCGTCTTGATAATCATGTCCATATGGACGTGGCAAAGCGCCGCGATCCTCACTTGGCTGGCATAGTGTTTGTTGCCCCCGACGGTGCCGTTGGCATAGCCCACGGCGAACTCATCGAATGTCATGAGGTTGTCCTCCTCACAACTTTGGGCGCTCATCCCGAACAGCTTAGTCCGAACCGGCACGCATGCGCCGCCGAGCCAGCGTCGGTGGACCACGATCTCGAAGTAGGCGGAGACGAGTCTCTGGAGCGGGTGTCGGGTCACCGTGAACTTGTGGTAGTTCCGGTAGAGGGCGTTCAGCTGGTCGGTGGGTAGCTTGTTGAGGCGCCTCATGCCTAAGGACTCGGCGCGCTCCTGGGAGTTCCGGCCCCGCACCTGGCCCGTCATGTTCACGGTCTGGGCGAAGTAGGCCTTCCAGCTGCGGGTTCCGGTCTTGGGGATGACCACCCACAGGGCCGCGTGGAAGGAGTCCACCAGGGCACCCAGCACATTAGGGATGGCGGCGGCGCGCGGTGCCCCTGGTGACGTCATCGCTTGCTGCGCGCACACCTCGTCGCGGTGGTGCAGGCGCACGAGGGAGTCGCATACGCCACGCGTGCCAAGGTGAATGGGGTCCGCGCTGCCTCCGCCACCGCCGCCGCCGCCA
Source organism: Arenicola marina (assembly GCA_964019135.1). NCBI lineage: Eukaryota > Metazoa > Annelida > Polychaeta > Arenicolidae > Arenicola > Arenicola marina. Next base: position 38,339,870 of record OZ025256.1, on the reverse strand, counting down.
CCGCCGCCGCCGCCGCTGGGGTCGGCCGCGCCCTGACCCACCTCACCTGTATATACCATCAGATATAGCTCAGGTTGACACATACACGACAGTGAATAAGACGGATGTAAGAGCTGAAGGAAGATGAGTCCATGGTCATACACCACCATGTCCCCATGTATAACTCAGTATTTATCTCTCGGTTCAGTATCTGTACATACATTTTCATAACAAGCTAGAATTGAATGGCGTTATTGTTAAGTAAATCATATTTTAGTTAAAGGCCCCATGAGAGCGTTGATGTTACTTGATAGATCTAGAAATATCGACTTTTAATCATACGGGAAAACCAGACCGTTTGTGTTTCCAAATTTGACAATTATTAGAAGAAAAAAAATTTGTTCTAAATTTTACGCTTTACCGTCATGGGTCCCATGGGCCCTTGCCCCCCGTGTATGACGTTTTGTACTGAATAGAAGTTCCAAAGTGTGCAACTATATAAATAATTATTGCCAGATGCTCCCGTTCACTTATACCTCGACCATTTTCCTTAGTGTTTCCTTAGTGTTTCCTTAGTGTTTCAATAGCAACAAAAATGGCTGGGTATATTCTCTCACCCTTCCTCGTGCAGCAATTGTCCTTGCATTCAGTACAAGACGTAGCTCATGTGTTTTGATATAAATTTCCATTTTCCTTCTCATGAGGTCTTTAATCGATAGGCATGATGTTAGCCGTGGATTATGACCCCGTAGAATACATGCGTAGACATGATAGGGAAGAAGGCTTACAAGACATATACTTGTAGGGTGCGAACCATAGGCGTCGCTATACATAGGTGAAGTACTTACCCTGGAGGGGGCTGGAGACACCCCTGTGGTCGCTATACATAGGTGAAGTACTTACCCTGGAGGGGGCTGGAGACACCCCAGTGGTCGCTATACATGGGTGAAGTACTTACCCTGGAGGGGGCTGGAGACACCCCTGTGGTCGCTATACATAGGTGAAGTACTTACCCTGGAAGGGGCTGGAGACACCCCTGTGGTCGCTATACATAGGTGAAGTACTTACCCTGGAGGGGGCTGGAGACACCCCTGTGGTCGCTATACATAGGTGAAGTACTTACCCTGGAGGGGGCTGGAGACACCCCAGTGGTCGCTATACATGGGTGAAGTACTTACCCTGGAGGGGGCTGGAGACACCCCTGTGGTCGCTATACATAGGTGAAGTACTTACCCTGGAAGGGGCTGGAGACACCCCAGTGGTCGCTATACATGGGTGAAGTACTTACCCTGGAGGGGGCTGGAGACACCCCAGTGGTCGCTATACATGGGTGAAGTACTTACCCTGGAGGGGGCTGGAGACACCAGAGATCGTGTAGTACGAGATATCCAACTCCGTTACGTCACAATGGTATTTTGCGTGACACGCCGTTCCGCAGCGCCGCGATGCGGCAGTGCTGCTGAACTAAACGGGCCGCATGATAAACATACTGAAATTGGTGTATTTACCACCGGGTTTTCACCGTGATATATCCGGTAAAGTATGTAATTCTGATGCGATAATGTAGCACCACACATCTGTTAATTACATACAGGTCGATTACTTACCAAAACAAAAACATAACACGGAAATGTTACAGAAACAAGTACCTGGGGTCTCCGCATTTGTCCCATGCTTAAGTCTCGACGCGTCACACAAACGGGTTAGCTTCGGTCTTTTGGGGGGGTTGGAAGTGGGGGGGGATTCAGAGTGATAGATTATTGTCAGATTAGGAAAACAGGTGCATATTAAGCCCCTTGTAAGTAATTTACGGCATTCCCCGAAATGTGACCATATAATTAGGGGAGCCAATTTCCTAGGTGTTTGACATGTAAAGCACATGCAAGAAACAAAGAAAACATGGTCTTTTTATTAAGCGCCACCAAATTGTTTGGGATGTGTGTTTAGATGGAAGCGGGAACTTACAAGTTTCCCTCTGTAAAATTATCAATACCTTGAATTTTCATCTGTGTACTCGTGTCCCAGGATTTGGGTATAATTTTTGTTTATTATTGTTTTGAATTTTATATTTTTGATATTTTCATGATTATTAATGTCTGCATTTTGTTCTGTTCGCATGTAAATCTCTCCGGAGTAAATTGCACTAATCTTGGGAAGATAAGCAAATGCAAAATTGTCTTCATATCCATTTTATTATAATTCTACATATATATTCACTTTCTTATAATTCCACATATAATATTCACTTCCTTTCCACAAATAAATTCACTTCCTTTCCACAAATAAATTCACTTCCTTTCCACAAATAAATTCACTTTCTTATAATTCCAGATATATATGCACTTTCTTTTAATTCCAGATATATATGCACTTTATTATAATTCCAAATAGATATTCACTTCCTTTCCACAAATAAATTCACTTTCTTATAATTCCAGATATATATGCACTTTCTTATAATTCCAGATATATATGCACTTTCTTTTAATTCCAGATATATATGCACTTTATTATAATTCCAAATATATATTCACTTCCTTTCCACAAATAAATTCACTTTCTTATAATTCCAGATATATATGCACTGTCTTATAATTCCAGATATATATGCACTTTCTTATAATTCCAGATATATCTGCACTTTATTATAATTCCAAATATATATTCATATCCTTTCCACAAATAAATTCACTTTCTTATAATTCCAGATACATATGCACTTTCTTGTAATTCCAGATTTATATGCACTTCATTATAATTCCACAAAAATATGCACTTCATTATAATTCCGCCCCCCCCCCCCTCAGTCGGGGCATGAATTACCCCCGCCTCCCCCCAGTCATTTCTTTTAACCTTCTCAAAATTCAATGCCACTTTTGAACATCTTGAATCCGCCCTGAATTCATATCAAGGTGATTTGAAAAAATACACAGAATGCATTTCTAGCCTCGGTATGCTATTTAACAGGGACTTCAGTATTTTGACATAATCAAGCTGTAAATGTATCTCTTGCTATGAAAGCATTAATTACTCCTATATAAATAATATCCAATGTGAATTCCAAACGCCACCTCAAAATGTAAACATGTTTCGAGGAAATATTTTGGAAGTAATATATATCGGTCGTTCTTCCATGTAAGGGTGAACCATTGTTTCAGCATAGCTCACATATTACTCACGCCTTACTTCAATAATACATTTCATGCGCTCTTACATGGAAGATGGACCTAAGCTTATATATCTGGGCAAACCCATCTCATAATTCATAAAATGTGTGCCACTTTCATACTCCAATCTGGGAGACATACTTCGTTGGGCATGACATGCTAAACTATGTACATGAAATAACCCACTGACATGTATCAGTGTATGTGACAACAATTTATCAAACCATTTTCAATATTAATTTAAGTTTCTTACCAAGCGTTTCTTGTCAGTAGCATTCAAAAACATAATCATTGATAATGTCTTCAAAGTGCTCCTGACACACCACACAATTCTTGTATAGATAAGTACCGTCTTTTTTCCCAAGGTCTTCCCTCCTTAAATACTGAACCCATGTTTTTGCATTGAAAACAAATATTAATAAGGATAGATTCAGATACAACTTACAAATGGAGACACTCCAGTGGTCGCTATACCTGGGTGAAGTATTTACCCTGGAGGGGGCTGGAGACACCCCAGTGGTCGCTATACATGGGTGAAGTACTTACCCTGGAGGGGGCTGGAGACACCGCAGTGGTCGCTATACATGGGTGAAGTACTTACCCTGGAGGTGGCTGGAGACACCCCAGTGGTCGCTATACATAGGTGAAGTACTTACCCTGGAGGGGGCTGGAGACACCCCAGTGGTCGCTATACGTCATGGGTGAAGTACTTACCCTGGAGGGGGCTGGAGACACCCCAGTAGTCACTATACATGGGTGAAGTACTCACCCTGGAGGGGGCTGAAGACACCCCAGTGGTCGCTATACGTCATGGGTGAAGTACTTACCCTGGAGGGGGCTGGAGACACCCCAGTGGTCGCTATGCATGGGTGAAGTACTTACCCAGAGGGGTGCTGGAGACACCCCAGTGGTCGCTATACGTCATGGGTGAAGTACTTACCCTGGAGGGGGCTGAAGACATCCCAGTGGTCGCTATACATGGGTGAAGTACTTACCCTGGAGGGGGCTGGAGACACCCCAGTAGTCGCTATACATGGGTGAAGTACTTACCCTGGAGGGGGCTGGAGACACCCCAGTGGTCGCTATACGTCATGGGTGAAGTACTTACCCTGGAGGGGGCTGAAGACACCCCAGTGGTCGATGTACTTGGGTGAAGTACTTACCCTGGAGGGGGCTGGAGGTACCCCAGTGGTCGCTATACGTCATTGGTGAAGTACTTACCCTGGAGGGGGCTGAAGACACCCCAGTGGTCGATGTACTTGGGTGAAGTACTTACCCTGGAGGGGGCTGAAGACACCCCAGTGGTCGATGTACTTGGGTGAAGTACTTATCCTGGAAGGGGGTTGAAGACACCCCAGTGGTCGATGTATATGGGTGAAGTACTTACCCTGGCGGGGGCTGGAGACACCCCAGTGGTCGCTATACGTCATTGGTGAAGTACTTACCCTGGAGGGGGCTGAAGACACCCCAGTGGTCGCTATACATGGGTGAAGTACTTACCCTGGAGGGGGCTGGAGACACCCCAGTGGTCGATGTACTTGGGTGAAGTACTTACCCTGGCGGGGGCTGGAGACACCCCAGTGGTCGCTATACATGGGTGAAGTACTTACCCTGGAGGGGGCTGGAGACACCCCAGTGGTCGCTATACATGGGTGAAGTACTTACCCTGGAGGGGGCTGGAGACACCCCAGTGGTCGCTATACATGGGTGAAGTACTTACCCTGGAGGGGGCTGGAGACACCCCAGTGGTCGCTATACATGGGTGAAGTACTTACCCTGGAGGGGGCTGGAGACACCCCAGTGGTCGCTATACATGGGTGAAGTACTTACCCTGGAGGGGGCTGGAGACACCCCAGTGGTCGCTATACATGGGTGAAGTACTTACCCTGGAGGGGGCTGGAGACACCCCAGTGGTCGCTATACATGGGTGAAGTACTTACCCTGGAGGGGGCTGGAGACACCCCAGTGGTCGCTATACATGGGTGAAGTACTTACCCTGGAGGGGGCTGGAGACAGCCCAGTAGTCGATGTACTTGGTGGCGGGGTGCAGGGATGATGCCCCACCGCCAAGCATCAGGGCGCAGGAGAGCGCCAGCGCCATGGCCATCCCCACCACCAAAAGCTTCTTCTTGTTGAGATCCATATCTCCGGTCCGACAGTGTTAGCAGTACTCGTCCTGTTTGTCACACAGCCGACCCCCAGAGAGAGAGAGAGAGAAAAAAAACCTTGACACACTTGTATAGTGAACAACAGTAAATGCCAAAGCCCAGCTCTCGTTACAGATCATGTTAAAGGCTACTTAATTGAGGCGTTACAGCTGTCCGTTATTGACAATTAATCTTATTAATCCCTGATTACTAATGATAGAAGTAATTGTTCTGGCAGTGTACTACTATATCTGTTTTTTTAATGTACGTTGATTCAACATCTAGGGGTGTTAAACTTAACCAAGTTATGAACTAGCTCGTCTGACTTCCTTGTATGGCCTTTTTATTACTGATAGAAGTTGAAAACTTCGGTCAGTATAGTACTATGTCTGGTTTTATAAATTTGTTTGTTTGCTTGTCAGCGCATTGTAGGGCGCACGGTTACATGTAGGAATCTTATATTGCACCTAGGGTTAGATATGAACAATTGTGAGGCTAACGGTGTATGTAGGTCAAAGGTCAAGGTCACAGCGATTTTTTTTTAAATAACGTAAAACGCTCATATCTCCGTTAATATTAGTGCTAGAGACGTCGGATAATTTTTATGACGTGCTACTAGATACGGCGCAACTTTGGTACATTGTTCACTTTTGACGCGTCACACTCGTTTTTTTGAATAACGCAAAATATGACCTTGAACGGCTTTTCTATAGTTTGACCCATTTTGGTTGAAGATATGGCTCTATGCCTCTAACATGTCATAGAAATATGAATGACGATGAGTTTTGTGAAATCTGAGATTTCGCGGATACGTATTATGACGTCACGGTGACTTCACTTCCGGTACATTAAAAAAAAATCGGAAAAAAATCACAAAAAATTGCGAGCGTGCTCATCTTGCGGCAAATGTGGTCCCATGTTTGAGTGTAACATAAAAACGGTATGTTCCTATCTTACTTCCGATTCTAGAGCTGGCGCAAAATTCTCTATGGGAATCTCCATGTTAAAAACCTCAATCCTTTAGCATTACAGTCACATTTTGTCGCATAATTCAGAAGTGCCTTTTTCAAACAGTACCAAAATAATTTACGTATTGTAACACGGTACCCAACAGAGGTTATTCATTGCCTGTGTAATTCGATCTGGAAATGACGTCACAGGAAATTGTCAAAAGTTTCCCCATTGTGAAAGATAGGAATTTTTGGTGCTTGCAGGGGCTCCCACGGGTGTCCTATTGAAGCCATCGCTCTATGCTTGTAGTTGTGGATGGATAATAATAGGGTGAGCCATTAACTATAAATACGGTGACATAGCCCGGTAACTTTTCGGTATATAGTCGAACGCGTTTAACATAGGACCCTATGGAGATAATAAAACTTCCTTCAATATGACGTACTTCCGTTTGAGCGATCTCACTTCGCTTTACCACGGTGCAAGATGAGGACGAGTACAAGACACCCAGGGTAGACTGACGGCAAACGCGTGTCTCCGTTTCGTTTCCATGGTAACCGAAGATTTTGCTAATGATAAAGTATACAAATGTCCTCTAACTTAGAAAATTCGTCAAAAATCGGAAAAACTAGCTAGATCTTCGATCTTCGCGTATAATGGTAGGGAAGATATGTCTCCGGATTACTATTGGCACTAAAGCATTATTATTTTTTTCATCTTGGCTGAAGGGTCCTTTCTTCATCTGCTTGTTTTCCATTTATTCGTAATGATGAAGAATAGCAATTTTCGGTAATTAGGTGAAGCTATATCTAAAGGACTAACAGTCCTACCACCGTTTTAATCTGCGTTTTGGATTGAGGGCACCAATGATTGTGTTTAGATATTTGGATATTTCCGTGCGTTGCGCCATGATGTCACCATGACGTGATGACGTCATAATTGTATAACCTGTATTACTCGACTATTATCTACCATAGCGACTTTCGGTTGATTTGACGCTGTACCTTATATCAAGGGACAACTGCTGCGATGCGTAACTTTTTTTGCGGTTCTGAAACGTGTGCCTCAAAACTGACGTCATAGCAAACGTACTCCTCGAAAATGTTCGTCTTGCGTCATGTTCACCTACTTTGGCAATAGTTACCGTCACCCGGCTTCATAACTAGGTATATAAACATAAGTAGAAGCCATCTAGAGCACTATCGCGATAGTCAAATGACGTCGTGTGACGTCACGATGACGTCATTATCGGCCATTCTGCGGCCGGAACGTGCGTCACGTGATGTCATAGTGACGTCACGAGCGCAACCACGCTTTAACGCCCAATTCCGTACATATCGGGTAATAGATTACGCCCATTGCTACAGATAGCAGTCGCCGCGCGCAGATTGCTCTACATAAAGCCTATGCTATCCGTTGAATGTGCCACTATGTGGGCCTCATTGCCCGGTGAACGTGCTATATAGCCCAAATTTTTCGTCCAGGGCGCTATATAGCCCGAATTGCCCGTTAAAGGCGCTATATAGCCCAAATTGCCCGTCTAATGCGCTATATAGCCAGAATTGCTCGACAAAGGGGCTATATAGCCCAAATTGCTCGTTGAAAGCGCTATATAGCCCAAATTGCCCTTCCAGGGCGCTATATAGCCTGAATTGACCGGTGAAGGCGCTATATAGCCCTAAGATCCAGATTTGACCACTCAGTTCCAGATTGACCCCTCAGATCCGGATTTGACCCCTCAGATCCACATTTGCCCCTTAGATCCAGATTTGACCCTCAGACCTCGAGTTGACCAACTATATCCTGATTTGACCCCTCAGATCCAGATTTGACCCTTCAGATCCAGATTGACCCCTAAGAGCCAGAATGGACCCCTCAGATCTACATTTGCCCCTAAGATCCAGATTTGACCCTTCAGATCCAGATTTGATCCCTCAGTTCCAGATTAACCCCTCAGATCCAGATTTGACCTCTCAGATCCAGATTTGACCCCTCAGATCCACATTTGCCCCTTAGATCCAGATTTGACCCCCCAGACCTCGAGTTGACCCACTATATCCTGAGTTGACCCACTATATCCTGATTTGATCCTTCAGATTCAGATTTGAACCGTCGGATCCACATTTGAACCCACCGATCCAGAGTTGACAGTCCTATCTGGATTGCACGCCTAGGATCCACATTGACCCCGCAGAGCCGTCGGATAGGCAGTTTGCCCCTTACATGCAGAATAACCCGTCGAATCCCGTTGTCACCCTTCAGATACCGATTCAAGCGTCCTAATCCTGATTAGTCCAGTCTAATCCCGATTGGATCCCACAAAGCAAGAATCTACCCATCCTATTGGGATTGGTCCCAAAGATCCCGCTTCGAACTTTCGCGTCTCGGTCCGACCCCGCAGATTCCCATTTATCCCACGCAACGGCATTAGACCCATTCGATCCCGATTGCCCCACGTATCCAGATGCGAGACCCCGTATCCCGATTCCATCGACCGTAAGGATCCCATTTTCTGAGGCATCAGCGCTACACGCCATGTCACCTGCGCACTTCGGTTTGTCCGCCCATATATCAATGACCAGTGGACATGCCCTGCACTGCCAGCTCATAAACCCAGGAAATTCCCGACCCGGAATTGGGAAAAATGTCGCAAAAATTTTATGCTGCGACAAAGTGGGAGACGACCTAAGACTTCATCAATACACACAATTTGGCCCGACAACTTTTCACTTTTTTTTTCCACACTTCCACAGGTCGGCACGAGCATTTGTAATACCATTCACTCAAGCCGCTGACCTAATTCCGAGGCCCACTCTTGACCTCAAAACCATGCTATCATATTCAGTGTAAAGTTCAAGCCAGTCCACCGAGCATATGTACTCAATGTACTGCAATCTAGAAATGGCCCTCATTTCCTTAATAATCATCGTTGTTTAACCCAATCTGCCCACTGAAGGCATCATGTAGCCAGCATGAGGCAGGAGCAGCTCATAGTATATGTGTTTCTGCATGTCATCGCCTGTACCATAGTTTCGGCGCATAAACGGCGCCACAGACGTGTGCGTCAAAGATGAAGTCACTTCTGTCAGTACCTCAGCCTACGGCTGTCTAGTTTATTTTGTGTTTTGTTTTCTTGTATATATTAGACTTATCCAATTTTAAGTCACTGATAAGCCAACTTTGGCTGGGCAAGGTTTAATGTTCTCTCTTGTTCAGTATTAGACCTAGAGAGCTGTGGTATGTTTCAGAGCATGCTGCCCTTCGAAGCGGGTACCCTATCTTCATTAGCATTAGAGCTAGAGAGCTGTGGTATGTTTCAGAGCGTGCTGCCCTTCGAGGCGGGTATCCTATCTTCGTTAGTATTAGAGCTAGAGAGCTGTGGTATGTTTCAGAGCGTGCTGCCCTTCGAGGCGGGTACCCTATCTTCGTTAGTATTAGAGCTAGAAAGCTGTGGTATGTTTCAGAACGTGCTGCCCTTCGAGGCGGGTACCCTATCTTCGTTAGTATTAGAGCTAGAAAGCTGTGGTATGTTTCAGAGCGTGCTGCCCTTCGAGGCGGGTACCCTATCTTCGTTAGTATTAGAGCTAGAGAGCTGTGGTATGTTTCAGAGCGTACCGCTCTTCGAGGCGGGTACCCTATCTTCGTTAGTATTAGAGCTAGATAGCTGTGGTATGTTTCAGAGCGTACCGCTCTTCGAGGCGGGTACCCTATCTTCGTTAGTATTAGAGCTAGAAAGCTGTGGTATGTTTCAGAACGTGCTGCCCTTCGAAGCGGGTACCCTATCTTCGTTAGTATTAGAGCTAGAAAGCTGTGGTATGTTTCCGAACGTGCTGCTCTTCGAAGCGGGTACCCTATCTTCGTTAGTATTAGAGCTAGAAAGCTGTGGTATGTTTCAGAACGTGCTGCCCTTCGAAGCGGGTACCCTATCTTCGTTGGAATTAGAGCTAGAAAGCTGTGGTATGTTTCCGAACGTGCTGCTCTTCGAAGCGGGTACCCTATCTTCGTTAGTATTAGAGCTAGAAAGCTGTGGTATGTTTCAGAACGTGCTGCCCTTCGAAGCGGGTACCCTATCTTCGTTAGTATTAGAGCTAGAGAGCTGTGGTATGTTTCAGAGCGTGCTGCCCTTCGAGGCGGGTACCCTATCTTCGTTAGTATTAGAGCTAGAAAGCTGTGGTATGTTTCAGAACGTGCTGCCCTTCGAGGCGGGTACCCTATCTTCGTTAGTATTAGAGCTAGAAAGCTGTGGTATGTTTCAGAGCGTGCTGCCCTTCGAGGCGGGTACCCTATCTTCGTTAGTATTAGAGCTAGAGAGCTGTGGTATGTTTCAGAGCGTACCGCTCTTCGAGGCGGGTACCCTATCTTCGTTAGTATTAGAGCTAGATAGCTGTGGTATGTTTCAGAGCGTACCGCTCTTCGAAGCGGGTACCATATCTTCGTTGGTATTAGAGCTAGAAAGCTGTGGTATGTTTCAGAACGTGCTGCCCTTCGAAGCGGGTACGCTATCTTCGTTAGTATTAGAGCTAGAAAGCTGTGGTATGTTTCAGAACGTGCTGCCCTTCGAAGCGGGTACCCTATCTTCGTTAGTATTAGAGCTAGAAAGCTGTGGTATGTTTCAGAACGTGCTGCTCTTCGAAGCGGGTACCCTATCTTCGTTAGTATTAGAGCTAGAAAGCTGTGGTATGTTTCAGAACGTGCTGCCCTTCGAAGCGGGTACCCTATCTTTGTTGGTATTAGAGCTAGAAAGCTGTGGTATGTTTCAGAACGTGGTGCCCTTCGAGGCGGGTACCCTATCTTCGTTGGTATTAGAGCTAGAAAGCTGTGGTATGTTTCAGAACGTGTTGCTCTTCGAGGCGGGTACCCTATCTTCGTTAGTATTAGAGCTAGAGAAATGTGATATGTTTCAAAACGTGCTGCCCTTCGAAGCGGGTACGCTATCTTCGTTAGTATTAGAGCCAGAGAAATGTGATATGTTTCAGAACGTGCTGCCCTTCGAAGTGGGTACCCTATCTTCGTTAGTATTAGAGCTAGAAAGCTGTGGTATGTTTCAGAACGTGCTGCCCTTCGAAGCGGGTACCCTATCTTCGTTAGTATTAGAGCTAGAGAGCTGTGGTATGTTTCAGAACGTGCTGCCCTTCGAAGCGGGTACCCTATCTTCGTTAGTATTAGAGCTAGAAAGCTGTGGTATGTTTCAGAACGTGCTGCCCTTCGAGGCGGGTACCCTATCTTCGTTAGTATTAGGGCTAGAAAGCTGTGGAATATTTCAGAATGAGCTGCCCTTCGAAGCGGGTACCCTATCTTCGTTAATATTAGGGCTAGAAAGCTGTGGAATATTTCAGAATGAGCTGCCCTTCGAAGCGGGTACCCTATCTTCGTTAGTATGAGAGCTAGAAAGTGTGGTATGTTTCAGAACGTGCTGCCCTTCGAGGCGGGTACCCTATCTTCGTTAGTATTAGAGCTAGAGAGCTGTGGTATGTTTCAGAACGTGCTGCCCTTCGAGGCGGGTACCCTATCTTCGTTAGTATTAGAGCTAGAAAGCTGTGGTATGTTTCAGAACGTGCTGCCCTTCGAGGCGGGTACCCTATCTTCGTTAGTATTAGAGCTAGAAACCTGTGGTATGTTTCAGAACGTGCTGCCCTTCGAAGCGGGTACCCTATCTTCGTTAGTATTAGAGCTAGAGAAATGTGATATGTTTCAGAACATGCTGCCCTTCGAAGCGGGTACCCTATCTTCGTTAGTATTAGAGCTAGAGAAATGTGATATGTTTCAGAACATGCTGCCCTTCGAGGCGGGTACCCTATCTTCGTTAGTATTAGAGCTGGAAAGCTGTGGTATGTTTCAGAACGTGCTGCCCTTCGAAGCGGGTACCCTATCTTCGTTAGTATTAGAGCTGGAAAGCTGTGGTATGTTTCAGAACGTGCTGCCCTTCGAGGCGGGTACCATACCATGGTTAGTATTAGAGCTAGATAGCTGTGGTATGTTTCAGAAGGTACTACCCTTCGAAGCGGGTACCCTATCTTGGTTAGTATTAGAGCTAGATAGCTGTGGTATGTTTCAGAGCGTACCGCTCTTCGAAGCGGGAACCATATCTTGGTTAGTATTAGAGCTAGATAGCTGTGGTATGTTTCAGAGCGTACCGCTCTTCGAAGCGGGTAACCTATCTTGGTTAGTATTAGATCTAGATAGCTGTGGTATGTTTCAGAGCGTACCGCTCTTCGAAGCGGGTGCCCTATCTTGGATAGTATTAGAGCTAGAAAGCTGTGGTATGTTTCAGAGCGTACCGCTCTTCGAAGCGGGTACCCTATCTTGGTTAGTATTAGAGCTAGATTGCTGTGGTATGTTTCAGAGCGTACCGCTCTTCGAAGCGGGTACCCTATCTTGGTTAGTATTAGAGCTAGATTGCTGTGGTATGTTTCAGAGCGTACCGCTCTTCGAAGCGGGTAACCTATCTTGGTTAGTATTAGAGCTAGATAGCTGTGGTATGTTTCAGAGCGTACTCTCTTCGAAGCGGGTATCATATTTGTCGGGTATTGTTTGACGCGTCATACTCATTTTCGAGGTTTTCGGAAAACATGCACTCTATTGACCTCTGTCAGTTTTTTTCGCTTTTTGACACCTTTACAGTCAAGCAATCACTATAAACATATCAAGAAGGATGACTTCTGAAGAATCTTAGACTTTTCTGATGCGTCATGTGAAGTCACTTTTGGTGCATACAACAATTCGTCTAAAGAAAGTATTTATAATGCGTAAGGGTCGTCCTATTGTAGCGAGAGCGGTGCCCCGTTTAGTTTCGTAACAAAAACAAAACGTTCCTGTCTTCTTCAGGTTTCAGAGGTGACGGCAATTCCTTTTGGGATTTCCCATGTTAAAATCATCGATCCCTCATCAAAGGAAAATGTCTCATCGAGTATTTCAGAAGTGCCTTCGTCAAGCAGTATCAGCATTTTTTGGTCAAGGATGGTACCCAGTAGCCACTATTAGCACAGTAACTTACGATATGGAATTCGAGCACGAAGATTTTTGTGAAATTTGCCCAATGGTGAAAGATTATTGGTTGGTTGCAGGTGATACCACGGTCGTCCCTTTGAAGCCATCACCCTACCCTTGCAGTTGAGCCGACGACCGTAAACTTGATTACATAACCCTATTATTTTTCGGTATATGGTCGAAAATGTTTAACAGTGGAACCTTTGGCGAGAAACGAACTTCAGTGAATATGACCTACTTCCATTCAAGCCATTTCAGTCTCCTTCCCCACACAGTGAGGTATTCCCATCGCAAAGGTAATTGCGAAACAACTGACGAACACATGTGACGAACACATGGTTAATGAAGTGTAGTCTGATACCGGTGGATGCGTGTACTTTTACGCGGCAACACCTGGAGCTCTACTTTATGAACCAACCTATCGATTAAATTTTATTCAGTTGGTAACTTCATCACGACGTTTACGCAACTGGAGATACTCCTGGACACAGGTGATACAGCAAGTTATTGATCAACCATATATTGATGATTGTCAAGAGATACATATTATGCATCAATGGGACGCTAATCAAAGGTCACTACACACTTTTATTTAATTATCCTTATCATTAAAATTGTATTAATTTAACAAGGCTATCCTATTACAGAGATATGACGAAGAGTTTGAAGAGCCTCAGTGTATGGACCTGTATGTTATGTGTGTTACGGAGTGGAGGGGGTGTTGTTCGGCTGTTTTCCGGAACACTCACACAACCCAGCAAAGTGGCATTGACATGGACTTTATTTAGGGTTAGAGGAAAAACCGGGAGTTGTGGTCGAGTGGTCTGAACGGGTAAAAGATGTTTCCGGATGATTAAATCTTGATGTGCGTGTTCTCTCTGTGGATCCTCAGTAGCAAGTGACGCTCTGAAGACCACCGGAATCTGGCGCACCGGAAGCCCTCGAAACCCAGCACCAAATTAACATAAATAAACTAAATGCCGAAAACCGCTCAGACTACCCGGCAACATGTGTAATATTAATAATTAATATGCCATACGCCAGCATTAGTTAAAACGCTTTTATTTCAAAACGTGCACCGGCAGAGCGACAGTGAGTGGCCCTTGGGGTTGCCTACCAGTAAATGCTCACCCGTTTGTACCACACTCGTAAATCCCCACGCTGGCGTGGTCTGTTTTTCTCTTTCCTTTTCTTTAACGCGCTAACCTGCACATTTGTACAATTATACTTCTTATGCTTGTTATGTTAATAATCCTGTTACCATATCAGAAATGTTAACGAACCATCACCATAACAGAAATGCTACTGAATCATCACCATAACAGAAAAGTTAACGAACCATCACCATAACAGAAATGTTAACGAATCATCGCCATAACAGAAATGTTAACGAACCATCACCATAACAGAAATATAATCATTCTTACGCGACTATAGAGTGCGTAACTGAACCTTACCAATTATTTCTACAACCAATGCAATGTACTAAAAACCACTCTTTTTGTCGACGGCATGACATTACAAAGTCGCTGAAGCGCGTAGGCTGATTTCGTAGTCGCGTGGAACGTCTTGGTCGTAAAACGTCCGGGGACGCCGGAACATAAGATTGCAGCCAGGGCTGATTCTTCTGCCATAGCATTGTAGCTATCATCACAGTTCTCTGTCCCAGCATCCCGGGAAACGTCAGTTCCTCTGTCCTGTTCCGGGCTGACGGGATGTCTCTCCGTGTAGATGAGCGAAGACATGGACGGGGGGCACTATTGAGTCGTTGTAAGTAGACAAATAGACAATATCTCCCTGCTGCACAGTTAGGGAGGTTGATACCCTATCAGATGGCGTTTTTGACTCTTTACAGTGCCGGTGATTGGCTTTGCGACGATTGTACTGTTCAAGTTCCCGTTGACGGGAAGTTGACTTTGCAAATTGATCTCTTTGACTCCACTGCTCCCGTGCAGACATTCCACAGCTTCGGATTTTGGCATTTAACCAACAGTTTTCTTGATGAATTCATCATAATTTAATTCTAATTAAGTGCTACGGTATAGACAATAGCATTGATCCAGCGTAGGTATGGGTTATCCGGTTTCAGGCTCATTTGTGCTGACATCGATTCAGGTATCACGGTATTTCAGTTATTCAGCAAATGTTGAGTTGACCGTATCTGTGGTTACGGGCCGCCGCTGGCGTACAGTGAGGTGTACAGCTGGGTGACTGACGGCGAGAGGACCGTATCTGTGGTTACGGGCCGCCGCTGGCGTACAGTGAGGTGTACAGCTGGGTGACTGACGGCGAGACGACCGTATCTGTGGTTACGGGCCGCCGCTGGCGTACAGTGAGGTGTACAGCTGGGTGACTGACGGCGAGAGGACCGTATCTGTGGTTACGGGCCGCCGCTGGCGTACAGCGAGGTGTACAGCTGGGTGACTGACGGCGAGACGACCGTATCTGTGGTTACGGGCCGCCGCTGGCGTACAGTGAGGTGTACAGCTGGGTGACTGACGGCGAGGCGACCGTATCTGTGGTTACGGGCCGCCGCTGGCGTACAGTGAGGTGTACAGCTGGGTGACTGACGGCGAGACGACCGTATCTGTGGTTACGGGCCGCCGCTGGCGTACAGTGAGGTGTACAGCTGGGTGACTGACGGCGAGACGACCGTATCTGTGGTTACGGGCCGCCGCTGGCGTACAGCGAGGTGTACAGCTGGGTGACTGACGGCGAGGCGACCGTATCTGTGGTTACGGGCCGCCGCTGGCGTACAGTGAGGTGTACAACTGGGTGACTGACGGCGAGACGACCGTATCTGTGGTTACGGGCCGCCGCTGGCGTACAGTGAGGTGTACAGCTGGGTGACTGACGGCGAGAGGACCGTATCTGTGGTTACGGGCCGCCGCTGGCGCACAGTGAGGTGTACAGCTGGGTGAAGGACGGCGAGGCGCTATGACCCGGGACGTTGCCTCGTCAGTCATTCCATATAGTCCATGAGCCAAGGCCCGAAATTTGGGTCATCGGTACCATCCGAGGGCGCGATTGTTCATAATGATTTTTGCTATGGTAGACATCCCTAGAGATAAGAAATGGCTGATAGCATTGCCGCATTCATAGGTTTCGCTGTGTAATCGCTCATCTTTAACCCTATCCCCGTTAACCATTAGCCGTGTATTTTCATGTAAATGCACAAGGGGCGGTACACAAAACACGATACAAAACATTTAAAATCAAGGCCAGAAAATGTTGAGACAGCGTTGTTAAAGCGATATGAATTACGGATTAATTAGGATCGCCATCAAATAGCCGCCATCTTGAATTGCAAAATGGCCGCCATAAAAATCTATTATTCATGGTATATCGGTTTCTACGCAACCTACAAAGGTGATTTTGATGTCTAAACATTTGTACACTGTCAGGGTCACAGAATCCCTTTCTTAAACATATAATATCGTCATATGAGTCATCTCGCAATCTGCACGGTAATAGCCGCCATCTTGAATTTCAAGATGGCCGCCATAGAAATGCATTATCCATAGTATATCTGTTTCTATGTAACATAAAAAGGTGATTTTGGTGATTTGAGCGTTGTTTTCCATGGTGTCTGGCTTACGGCGGATTGAATTATGCAAGATATCTGCCCGCCTAATGCGCACAGATGGCCAAGATGCCTGAGGAACACCCAGATTATTATCATACCTTCAAGACTTGCAGCTTGACTGTTCAAATATCTGGGACAAATCCATTTAGACGCATCCTTGTTGGCCAATCTACTGAAGTCACAGTAAGCAAAGACACATAGACTCCGGTCGTACAACACGATACAGCCTTACAGATATAGGTCTGGTGCTGCGCAAAGGAACTACAAACGAACTACAAATGAACTGCTGAACATCGGAGCCCATTTCTGGGACACCCCAGGAAATTGGTACAAGGGTACAGAGCACACCCCTTCAACACGCTGAATTGCAAAGGCTTAAAGGACAAAGAATCTGTATCTGCAGGTCTAAGCCTCCTCAAAGGTTGGATCAACCCTTTTGCCCAGAGTCAAAATTGCTGTAGCATCTCTACCGCCAAAGCGGCTCCTCGGAACGTTGTCTGTGATATGATGAACGCATTAGAATTTGGTGAACGCTGATCCTGAAAGCAGTCAGGTCACTACTTGGACGTATCATTGTGATGGCACAAAGGCGCAAGAACACCCTCCTTCATACCCTAGACCCTCTCAACACCAGAAGGAACGACGAGAATGACCAACAAAGCCACTTTCCCTGCCTTTCTGCAACTATCATCGATGGAATGAACCTGGTTCAGCGAGTGAAAGGTGACAAAGCAACTTTTCGCTGAGGACTGTGAAGTCAGTCATGTCAATGGCACTACGGGATGGCGGTCAGAGTCAACGGATTGATGCAGTGACACAAACCATGATATATCCATCTAAAGGGGGAGAATCTGAACTACAGAGGTTCAAAGCCCCGGTCAGACAGTGGAGGAATTGTCTACGTCAGGCGAACAATTGTCAGACAATGGAGGAATAATGTACGTCAGGCGAACAATTGTCAGACAGTGGAGGAATTGTCTACGTCAGGCGAACAATTGTCAGACAGTGGAGGAATAATCTACGTCAGGCGAACAATTGTCAGACAATGGACGAATTGTCTACGTCAGGCGAACAACTGTCAGACAGTGGAGGAATTGTCTAAGTCAAGCGAACAAGTGTCAGACAGTGGAGGAATTGTCTACGTCAAGTGAACAACTATCAGACAGTGGAGGAATTGTCTACGTCAGGCGAACAATTGTCAGACAGTGGAGGAATTGTCTACGTCAGGTGAACAAACTGTCAGACAGTTGAGGAATGTTCTACGTCAGGTGAACTACTGTCAGACAGTGGAGGAATTGTCTACGCCAGATGAACAAACTGTCAGACAGTGGAGGAATGTTATACGTCCAGTAAACCACTGTCAGACAGTGGAGGAATTGTCTACGCTAGGTGAACAAACTGTCAGACAGTGGAGGAATGTTCTACGTCAGGTGAATGTCTTGTATCTACATACAGGGGCATTATATTGCATGCTTTAACACGAGCGGCAACTAGTTGGATATAACTGGATGAGATACATGAGATATACTGGTTATCAACGATTGAGCTTTTCCCCGCAAAACTTTGATACGGAAACAAAAATGTGAATAGAAACTGATGAACAATGATCCATTTGGAGAAACGCCATCTCGCTTTTTGATTAGGCAGTTATCTGACGATGTCACGCATATCAGAAAAGGATTCATTGATTTCAAAAATGTATGTTTAGACAGCAAAATCATCATCGCATGTTCTGTAGAAGCCGATATACGGTAGATAATGCATTTCTATGGCGGCCATTTTAAAATTCAAGATGGCGGTACGGCGCCGTGTGGATTTGCTATGGGAGCATTTCTACCCTAACATGTATAATTTCAAATTCGTTGTCTCAAGGTTTTACACCTCTGGCCTCGATGTCAAATAAATTGAGTATGTTTTTACGTATCACTTCGTTGGCAGTTACATAAAAATACAAGGTTAGAGTTAAAGGAGGTAGGGTTCAAACTAGCGTGATTACACAGAGAAAGCTGTGAGTACGCCAATGCTGTCAACCATTTTCCATCTCCAGGGATGTGTACCTTGCCAAAAATCCTCATGAGATTTCGCGCCCTCAGATGGTACCGATCAACCCTACTGACCCATGAACTAATAGTGGTTACAACGGCCAAGGTGCAGACCACTGCGGACCATTGTCCAGTGCAGACCATTGTCTAGTGCAGACCACTGCGGACCATTGTCCAGTGCAGACCATTGTCTAGTGCAGACCATATCCTGGTTCAGACCATAGTCCGGTGCAGACTATAGCCTAGTGCAGACCATAGTCCGGTGCATACCATAGTCCGGTGCAGACTATAGCCTGGCGCAGACCATAGTCTGGTGCAGACCACAGTCCGGTGCATACCATAGCCTGGTGTAGGCCCTAGCCTGGTGCAGATCATAGTCTGGTGCATACCATAGTCCGGTACAGACTATAGCCTGGTGCAGACCATAGGCCGGTGCATACCATAGTCTGGTGCAGACCACAGTTCGATACAGACCATAGTCCGGTGCAGACCGTAATATTTACATGCAAATTTACTTTCACTTGACCAATCAAATGTCGGCTACAACCAGGCTGCCTCACATACTGGCCAACACTATATGCATCTCTTTCACCTGGGCCCTGGAGGCTCCATATTGATAAGGGTTATTAATATGCATCAGGTCGCCAACGTACCGAGCTTGGTGTCAGAGAAACGGTTTCTCCTTTCCAGGGTGGTTTACGAGCGTCCATCAGACCAGCGACATGGCTGACTTCTTCCAAGCTGCTGAGGCTCATGTACCCATTAAAAAGGCGATCATTACAATCAAAACAATTTCCCGTTTTTTGGGTGGGTTTTTTCTTTGGAGGGGGTGGTGGAGTTGGGTTATTATAAATGATGGAAACAACTAACTTAAAAGCTCTATTTCAACCGACAAATCGTAAACAAAATATAAAGAAGAAATCAACGGTATGTTGACGACGGCAAAGAATCTGGCCAGGAAGACTGTGGCGGCCAGAGGGGCGATAAATAAGGACGTTTGCTTGATTCGTTGGTGGCTTGGGCATGTGCGGCAAAATAGGACCGACTATATTGAGCAATCGGCGGCTGTCCAAGTAATAAATGCACGTTCATCATGGGCCAACGAGCGAGGGGGTCTCTCTATGGCGTTCACTGGTGTCCAAACTAAGCGCACCGGGTCAAATCTGAGCACAGGTATTTTCAGAAATACTTCATCCCTACAAAGTGGCGGAAAGATTACATATCTGGCTTGCTTTCCGATCTTTGACGAATGTTCTAATTTAGCCAGAATCTGTATACTTTATCATTGGGCAAATGTTCCGTTGCCATGGAAACGAAATTGAGAAACTGGTGTGCAGTGGGCGTGCCCGAAGTCTCTTGTACTCGTCAACATCTTCCACAATGGTTAATGAAACCGAAATCGCCTAAAGGAGAGTACGTCATATTGAAAGAATATCTTCATAGGATCCCTTTTTAAACGCTATCGACTAAATACCAAAAATCTCTCACAAATCTTTCACAAGTGGCCAAATTTTCCAAACAAAAATTGTGACGTCATTTTCGGGTCAAATTGCACATGGAATCGACAGTTCATGCTGAATACCTGCTTACAGAACGTACATTGTTATGCGACTGTTTGAAGAAGGCATTTCCGCAATATTTGAGAAGATGTCGCAGTACTGATGAGAGATTGGCGTTTTTAACATGAGAAATCCCATTCCAGCCGCTCTGGAACTCTGGAAGTAAGATAGGAACAGCATTTCTATGTTCCAGACGAACATGGGATCCCAACGATTTTTTCAATATACCGGAAGTGACGTCATCGTGACGCCATATGGCGTATCCAAAATAGTTAAGATTTCACATAAATCATTCTAGTTCATATTTTGATGAGCACATAGAGCCCCAGAGCGATTCCTGTAACCTAATGGGCCAAACCAAAGCAAAACTGTTCAGGGTAAGTTTTTGCGTTTTTCAAAAAATAAAAAACGTCGTCATTTTACTCAAAACTTAGTATGACGTGTCAAAAAGTGAACAATACACAACAGATGCTCTTCGCAGGGTAGCACATCATGAAACTTACCCGATATCTCTAGCTCTAATATTAACCGAGTTAAACGCGCTCTTAGTTTTCTTTGCCAAAATCGCTGATCTTTGACCTACATATGCCATTAACGAAATGTGTTTGCCTTAACAAGCGAACAGACGGGCCCGCTTGAACTAATAGTGCGACGTGTTTTAGAATATAGCTGATAACGATCGAGGATTCTTCAAAAAGTAACAGCCATGGGGGATGACCACGTCTTGCAGCCTATATATAAGTAAGGGTTGCTGCCTTCAGTAAAGATAGTCGGGAATTGACCCCAGAATCCTACGCTTCCGCGTCCGCTGTTCTAGCGACTGAGCCAGTCGCCAGTCATCCCGGGTGACTGTTCGGGTCTCAAGGCGCCTCAAACCCTTCCCGGCACAATGGTGCCCCCCCACTTGTCCAATGTTTACTTTTTGTTGAACTAGTAACTTTACGCTGCAAACAAAAGATGATCAATGCAAAACACGAACTATGTGTTTCTCCTGTGAAATAATGAGATATAAAAGGAAAATAAATTCAGTCAGTCTGAGGCATGTCTGCCAAAGTTCTAATGTTATCTACATCCACGTTACTGTAGCAGTTTGTAAACCGGGTATAGGCCGGTCCATCCCTATCATTATACCTCCCCAGCCTTAGGAAGTTGGGAAGACAGTCCTATATTCAGTGGTTGGTGGACGACTGTATGTCAAGCAGACATAGTGACCACCGCATGCACGTCAACGCTAATTAATGCAACTAATTGAAAGGCGCCCTTGAGGCATACTTAATATTGCCGCATGTTTAGCGCTCCACCCGCTCCCTCCCCCAACCCACCCCCATCCCACTAGTGTTGAACCACCTCCCGCCCCGCTCTCCCCTCCACTCACCCACTCCCACCCGCCCTCGCCTCTTTCGAATTTCCATTTACATCGCGTCGTCGAAGATGTTAAACTTAGCGACGTTAAAATCAAGACACGACAATGTGTCACCATGTGTGCTGTGGGGGCCAGAAGCTGTCCACTTGGCCTCTCAGTTCACATGTCACGGAACGCTCGGTCTTGCCGACTGTGTACCTCAGCGCTGTAACTATTGTGCGGCCACGTCCGTCACTCACCGACCCAGACACTCGTCCAGTTGTGGCCGCTGACGTGTCACAGGCTCTGACGCAAGTCGATGATTCGCATGTGTCCGACAGGCAACATCGGATTGAAGAGCTGTGATCACCATCCACGAGGTGCACGTGCCATCAACGACGACCGTCGGCCTTCAAATGACCTTGACAATGCTCCTGATACGATACAAGCAATACATGTTCATCATTGTGTACTGCCTCCTCCTGGCAGTCCTGGGCTACCTGATCTACAACCCAGTTCCCCTAACCAACCTGCTATTCAACAGCAAGGGGCACGCGAAACAAGCGGAAAAAGTAGATCAGCCGGTACTGTTTTCGGGAAAGAATTATATACCTCCGGTCGCCAAGTTTTATCCCGATGCGCCGCCCCTTTCTGGCGATCAAGACGGCGAGAAGAAAGCCAACTGCAGTGGGATTCCGGGGGTGTTTCAGCCCTGGGACATCCCGTTCCTGCCCAGGGACTTCCTCTGTGAGGAGATGTTCCAGCAGGCGGGCCACAATTTCTCGTATTCTGACTATTACTGGGAACACATCGACGCTTTTCGGAGCGTTTTGACCTTTGATAACCTTGTCCATCATAGCGTCGCCAACGAGTTTTCGTGGATCATCCAGGAATTGGCGAGACTTCCGTTTGTTCGCACCGTGTGTGAGAACAATATTAACGCAGGGGAGGTCACCTTTAACTGGCTGGTAGCCAAGGACAACGTGGCCGTCATCAGCTTCGACGGCTCGGAGCACAACTACACGGTAGATGTCGCCGACTTCATGATGATCGAATTTCCAGATCGATTTTTCTTCTACGAAGGAGACACGGTGAAAAAGATTCCTGAAATAATCGAGAAGTTTCACTCTCGTTTGCGGTGTGATATAACTTTCGTCGACAGCTCTGTGAAACCTGAGACAATCCGAGCGAACCTGTTAGATATGTCGGGCATGGCGTCACGTGGTCAAAATATGGTTGTCATGGATACGCATCCGCTGGATACATCAACCAATGACAACGCTCTAGACGCGCTGGAGATATGGAAGGACTTCGTGAAAAGTGGGTTCATCAAGGAACAATTTAAGTGTTCTTTCGGAAAAAAAGCGAATATGGGAGGCCGCGAAAGTGGCCTTATGGTTGGGACATTTACTGCATCATAATGCACTCGTAGCTGTCATCGCGTGGCCCAACGATTCTAAGGTTCCGAGCGTCTCTCGCTCTGATCACCTGAGAGCCTAACGGCACGTGGATCGATGGTTCGAGCCATGTCTGTGTGGTCGCAGGATGAAGATCCCATGTCCTTCTTCGCAAAGAGTAGAGGGTTACCCCCGGGGACATGGCTCCACTCTCCCTTCCCTTTCGCATTGACGCGATATGACCCAAGTGGTTAAAGCGTCCTGAATATACAACCAACGAGCGTCTCTCGCTTTGTGGCCGTTCATTTGTAAGGATACCAGACGCACACAATATACAGATCTATAGCAGATGGTAAACATGCATCCTATATTTTGTGTATGCTGCATAACGTTTCGACAATCATCAAATCACATGTCAAGGGAAGTAGTAGTATTGCAAATATTCCAAAGTATAAAAATATACTATGAATTTATGAAAATCCGTTGAGCCGTCTCAATCACCACTGGATAGATGCTTTATAATATTCCTGAATGTAGCCTTGATAGCGACACTTTTGTTTAAGTTGTTTAACTATAACTATAATGTTTATTATCGTTAGTGTTTTGTAACTAATTTATAAAGTTAGAGATATTGTTTATGAATGACGCTGATAATACCGAGTTACTTGAACTCAATATGTTATGGGAACATGTACATGCATACATCACTTGTAAACTCATATATATCTGTATGTATACATGCAATCGTCAGAATAATCGAATAAAAGTAAAAGTATTTATGACACTTATAAGAAAAATGCATCTGTTTACTTTATGTGTCGCATTAATTGTTACAAAAACAGGAGCCCCCCCCCCCCTCCCCCCTGGGTCCCTCGTGTTGGTCACCCTAGTGGCAGTCTGCCCTCTGGCTCTCACGTGTCGGTCACTTTAGCGGCAGCCCCCCCCCCCCTTTCGGGTCCCACGTGTCAGTCACCCTGGCGGCAGCCCCCCCCCCCCACCTGGGTCCCACGTGTCGGTCACTCTAGCGGCAACCCCACCCCCCTGGGTCCCACGGGTCAGTCACGCTAGCGGCAACCCCCCCCCCCCCCCCGGCTGGGTCCCACTCCCTGGAAGTGACATGATTTAAATACAATGAAGACTTGGTTAACATGGCATAAAACGAAACACGCAATTCGAATTACCACTGAGCATAAATTCAAAGTAATCACGGAGCGTTAATTCGAATTACCACTTAGCGTCAGTTCGAATTACAATATGTCGATAATGACTCGAATTAACGCTCAACGCAATTCGAATTGCCACTTAATTAGGGAAAATTCGACTTAACACGGATCATCAATTCCAATTACAACATGTCAATAATAATAATCTTTATTCATACCAGTCAGGCCATAGTCAGGCAGTACATATTTCTCACGTGGTGTCAATTGACAAAATTTGTTTACGGAACTTAAACACATTATAGGTGTACGCGACAACATCTTGAAGTGTAGATGAAGTCAAGGAAGAATGAAGTCTAACGCAACTATCTCGCGTGGATACATAGCCGTTCTACTCAGATACTCAGCTCTAATGACGATAGCTGGGACAGATTAAAACAAAGTGAAACTTGTCTTCAATAACCCTTGTTTTACTGTCTAGACCTAAACTACAAAACCTCTCCATCTGTCCC
This sequence comes from Arenicola marina, assembly GCA_964019135.1. Classification (NCBI taxonomy): domain Eukaryota; kingdom Metazoa; phylum Annelida; class Polychaeta; family Arenicolidae; genus Arenicola; species Arenicola marina. The sequence continues at coordinate 38,315,041 of OZ025256.1, read as the reverse complement.
ATCTGACTCGATCGCTAGAGGATGTGCTGAAGATCTTAACCGTCATAAGGCAACCTTATGGCTGCGAATACACACACTTGACAAATAAGGTTCATATAACGTTACTAAAGATTGTTTAAAGCATCGGTAACCATCTAGCTTTGTGGACTGACAAGTGTCATTAACCCATTCTTGGAGAGCGATGTCGATTAGATGCCGCTAGAATACACCTAAAACGTATTTACATATCCGACTTCCTGTGTAATCCATACCCGCCCAAAACCGAAACTACTAGTTTCCCCGAGTCACTTTACCAGCTCTGTCTAAATTATATAATATGGCATAAGAGCTCCTGGTTAGTCTGTTTTGCTATGGACAATTTTCCGCTAGAACTTTATGCAAATAGTCATATAGTTTACAAATATAATGGTTTTCGTCCACACTCACCGAGAACAGCTACATCGGGACTTCTAGATGGCAAAGAAAGTATATATTTCAAGAATCGTATTTGACTGTTTTCAATCTGCGATATTTTCGCCAAGCCCCAAACTTCACAGCTATACAACAAGATCGGTAAGATCATCGTATCAAACATATTTATATACATAGGGTAGGGTGGGGCAAGACGCCCAGGTGGGGTAAAACGCCCATGCCCAAAATAACCCAGACGCGCATGTTCCGGAAGACTATGAGTGACGCATACATGTCACGTGATCATATGCGAACGTCTTCTGGAAGCGTGGGGTCGAGTATGCAAAAATAAGTATATCATTGACAATTTCCCATTTTGACCTCCTTTTTTGTAAAATTGCTCTAGAATTATTGGCTCACCATAGCTGACTTATGAGGATTCAGGTCTGATTACCAGGTCAGTCACAATAACAAGATTATAAACTGTAACGATGTGTCTGTGAATTTGGGCAATAATTGCATAAAGGCGGGCTAGGCTAAAATAACAATACTGTTGTCTGATGGGGTAAAACGCCCACTTCATTTTGGGGCAAAACGCCTACCAGATTATTGGGTAGGCGTTTTACCTCATTGGTAGGCGTTTTGCCCCATTATCAATTCTCTCATTAAAAATATATTTCTTGTTTAACACATAGATCGAAAATTTGTCTACTTTATTAATGTTCATCATATAATAGAACATAATGGAAGCGATTAAAGCTGCTCATACATATATTATTCACCTATATCATGACTTTACAAACAGGGCGTTTTGCCCCACACCCGTACAAAACGCCCCAAAATGGAATTTTATCTTTTCGTTTTCCACGCCTTACGGCTAATATTTACAAAGAAATCCATGTATCATTAACGTAGAGCCATGCGTGATGAAGGTCTCTGACGTTATCTAGATTTGCTCGTATCATACTGAAAATAAATATGGCGCATCTTGCTTAAGGTAGGCGTTTTGCCCCACTCTACCCTACATTAACCGGGATGCCGCCACATTCGTTCCTTAATTGTTTACTAAATATTACCGCCTTATCATATCTTATCAGCCTGACGGGCGAGACTGTTTAACGCTGCCGTCCAATTCAGAGACGATGAAAATAAAATACCAAGATATTTGTAATATGTGACTGTATCAATCTGACGGCCGCGCAGAACCCATTTCAGTTTTTAGTTTTTAAGTTCAGTGGCGTTTTTTTTCTAAACTGCCACTGTCTGTGTCGATGTCGGTTTTTCAGATCCTCGGCGTGGGAATTTGGGTGTCAATGTCGAATGTGGATTTTTCCAATACATGTGCCTGTGTCGCGTGTCGCCATTTACCCCCTTACAGTACAGGTTAGCGCGCCTACCACTCAATCCTGGTTCCTGTTGACTTGTATTTCACATCTGACAGAGTACGATCGAGTAGCGGTGAATACATCAGACTTTGCATTGTAGGCTTTGGTCTCTTGCTAGTTGTAAAGCGAATGATGGAAAAGTGTATGTTTTAGGCCACTTTGGTGCACATGAAAAGCTTGCCGATGAACCTTCCGGGACAATGAAGCCAAGATTGGATGACACGTGCCCAGGTGTAGGTGTCAGAACCCCACTCCAATCAAATTTGAACACAATTAATATTGTATAGCTTCTTAGAATGATTTATTCATGACCCAAATACAATACGTTTGCGACAACTATTTTTGCGATTGAACTATCTGCCGTTCTGAAGAAACTTGTGCACAACACGTAGACTCAGCATCCCGCGGGCTGTTCGTCGTCCCAGTTTAGTGGGCACAAAGCGGCCTCACACACCAACCCATTTAATTGCACAGCGACCGCATGACGCATGACCTGCGCTTTTTATGTTGGACCTGGTTTTATATCCGTGTGTACCAGGGCGCAATATATGGGACACTGCACACAAAAGGGGTTACAATTGTGACATGTGGGCCCGAGGGAGGGTACTTAATAATATATTGCTGGGGGGGGGGGGTATGTGGATCAGTCAGTAGGAATGGACTTGTTCTAAAGGGAAAGTATTTCGCATGTAAATGACAAATAAGACCATTCAGAGACCAAAGTGTCTTTTTTGCATGGTCAACAGAGGAACTTCTCCTTTCGGAAACTTCGTGTCATATCAGACACATGAAATTAAATATTGCGTCGGTAATCACTAATATTGCTCTTGCAAATGCTGCTGTGATGAGCGACGACACTGACGTTATGTTCGTCGCGGTTGGATTAGGAGCACATCCTAGTGGTTCCCCAGCAAACACGCCACGTTCCTGCCACGTTTGTAACGTGGAAGTTACGTGTATATAAAGTCAATCTTTAATCGACGTGGTAGCTAGCTAGTTGGTTTTCAAACGTTGTGCCACTCGCTATCTCACCTAGCACAATGAGAGACGAGAACTCAAAGGGCGAGAATGCGAGATCGCAAGAACGCGATGGCGAGAACACGAGATTGATCTTACCCTCGCATTCTCGCGCTCTCGGCCTCTCGATCTCGCGTTCACGCGATCTTGTATCGTCGCGATCTTGCGATCTCGCCCTCGCGATCTTGCGATCTCGCCCTCGCGATCTCGCCCTAGCGTTCTCGATTTTAGCGCAGCTTTAGCGCAGCGCACGGAACCATAGTCCAGCGCACGGAGCCATATCTCGCCACCGAGAGCCATAGGCAAACGCCCCGAGCCACAGCCCCGGCGCCCAGCCCACCACTCCGAGTCATAGTCCGGAACCCCGAGCCATAGCCCGGCACCGACACACATAGCCCAACGCCCAGAGCCACAACCCGGAGCCATGGCCTGGCGACTGGAGCCACAGCCCGGCACCGAGAGCCATACCCCGGAGCCCGGAACCATACCCCGGAGCCTGGAGGAATAGCCGGCGACGTAAGCTATAGCCCGGAGCCCAGAGGCATAGCCCAAAGCCCGGAGCCATGGCCAGGCACCGACACCCATAGCTCAACGCTTAGAGCCATAGCCCGGAGCCCCGCGCCATAGCCTGGAGCCCGGAGCCATAGTCCGGCACCGAGAGCCCGGAGCACTGAGCCATGCATAGCCTGGAGCCCGGGGCCATAGTCCGGCACCAAGAGCCATAGCCCGTATTATGTATTAGATACAAAAAAAGCAAAAAAAAGCCTTAATGATGATATCGCGAATATTGAGGAATTCGCAGACTGCTATAACGGGTCGCGCTTAATAGCGAGAATGGGCTAAGCGTTGAACCAGGCATTGTACGGATAACGATCCCCCAAAATTGCCAACAGCTAATCATGCATCTCCAAGAATTCCTGGATGCCAATCGCGGAGATCGGAAAAGGTATCGCAATCATAAGTAAGCAATCGTAAATAATGAAAATCGCCAATTATTTACGATAAGCGAGGCGTTTTGCGTGACACGGTCTTGGTGCACATTAATATCTGCCATTTGGTGCTGGCTGTCACTGATTGTTCTCATCTGACGTTTCACGTGTAATTTCTCAAACCAGAGCTCGTCCTGGCGGACCATATTTCACCCTCTCCAGGGGCGTGTGCAGGAATCCTTGAAAGGGGGCACCATATAAAAAATTGATGACGGCGGTGGGGGTGGGGGGGGGGGGGACGGATGCGATCTTGAGACAGAGGGGGAGAGGGGCTGAACAAAATTGCGACTAAGGGTTCCATTATTTTTTTCATGACGGGCACAGAATTTGAAAAGGGGGGGCACAGATATGCTTTAGAGGCACGTGCCCCTTGTGACCCCCACCCCCCCCCCCCCCCCCTCGGACACTATTGTAGGACATACTTTATAAGACGCGATCTGCCTCCAGGCCGCACCAGCTTTGTATCAGTGTATGCTAAACGTCCCGTATTTTCCTTTTCGCTATATATATAGATATTGCCTAACATGTAGTGGCATGTGTCATGTCGCCTGCATTGCGATCGCCGTGTGGCACGAGGGACTCACGGGAGTCACAACCGCACTTCCCTACATGACATACATACAGCTCTGGTCGACAAAATGTTCTTGCATCAGTTAATAATTGACCGGGTTCGTTTCAGTATTGACCGCGACCATATACAGCCAGCTGACTTGTATGGGCAATGTAGTTTTCGGTTTCTGCCCAGTGGGCACATCCCATAAAATTCAATTAATCGATTTAATTACTCGTAGAAATCTGGTTAATTGGTGGAAATTAATTTTGGTGGAATCACCAAAACTCGATAAGTATTCCACGTGAATTTTGTATACAAGAATTCCAGGTGAAAAAATCACGGGGATTCCACGTAACTTGCAAAAGAGAAGACATCCATTCAATGTGTTAAGTCCGCTGAAACAGTCATGCAGTGTACGTGGCACACAAGAGGCGGGATCTAGTTATGTACATACTTATACATACATAATGTTCACTACAATCAAGCATATTACGAATTTAGGGCCTAGGGTATTAGGGCCTATATAACAGCATTTGCATCCTCTATTAATATTCGCAAATGATCTCATTAATCGAAAACAAATTAATGATGTGAGCAAGCTATAGCTGCCATGGAGTCTGAGAACATTAAGCAATACATTAGTCTAATTTCTTATGGCGCTTGCGACAGCTTAAATTCACCAAAGCAGGGCCAGCGAAGCCGGTGTTGTGGTATTATATCGTGGTAATCAAGTTCTTCAGTTTAGCCACTCTTTGGGTACAGACCCGCCTTGTCCGTGATGTTATGACTGAATTGCTTTGTGGTTGTAGCAATGAAAAGCCCCCATTCGAAGGAGACTTTCTTCTGTTACGCGTATCATTGGAAACTCCCAAACTGAATAACTTAGTTTAAACATATTTTATTGGCAATTGAATAGGCAAACTGAATAACTTAATTGCGACCATCCGCGTGGAAGGTCCATCACGCCCTTACGAAGGGAAACATGGTAATTGTTGTCAACGTAGTATTCTAGCGGCATTTAAATAATCTTTAAACGTAACTGCATGTATAATAATTGAGATGCACTATACAAATACTGCGCTGTTAAAATGTTAATTTTCAAGCAAAGATAGTGATCGACTCGTAAGCTGCTTGGGCTCGTTGGCCAATGCAACCCTGCTGTTGTCTTTTACACATTTAAGTGATTGTATATTATGTAGTGTTTCATGCCAAGTGTCACTTAAATAAACTATTCTACTACTACTACTACTACTACTACTACTACTACTACTACTACTACTACTACTACTACTACTACTACTACTACTACTATTACTACTACTACTACTACTACTACTACTACTACTACTACTACTACTACTACTAGGCCTACTACTACTACTACTACTACTAGGCCTACTACTACTACTACTAATACTACTACTACTACTACTACCATACTGTATGTGTGTTAGGACCCAAATAATTAACATACATATGCACCCTTGAAATATCACCTTCCGAGATAAATTTTAAGTATAAACAGCGAAAAGAAAAAACACCCGAATTCGCCACGGTTATACAGTCAACTTAAAATCACAAAACGCGATTTGAAGGTGTGACCTCTGTACACTAAAACTATATCTACAATTTACATGGTTATGGCAGATGTACAAATTGAAGTTTTGAAACAACATTTAATTGTATCACTTTCTTCAAGGTGATGCACGATGCTTTCCAACGGCATTGCCTCCCCCCCCCCCCCCCCCCACTCATCCCGCCATTCACAAAATCTTCCATAATAGCGCAACATGTTCATAATCTGCGCCCAACAGACCCTATACTATAAGGCGGGTGTGGTCGCAGACGGGTATAGTCTGTTATACTAATCTGCGCCCAACAGACCCTATACTAGTCTGTTATACTAATCTGCGCCCAACAGACCCTATACTACCCACCTACCCTATACTAATGATGCACCCCTTATACCTATAGCTTTTTAGAGAGATCGAGAGGCTGAAGTGCGAGCTGCTTAAAGTTGCAGCATTGCACTTCAGATGTATTATTCCAGGTAAGCGTGGGCGAATCCACGTCAACTAATCTTAAGCCAATTTAGGTTATTTGCAAAATCAGCACTTTTTAAAGGTGCCAAATTTGCGTCGTCATTGTGACAAAGGCAAAGTTGCGCAGCTTTTCACAAGTAGGGTAGAGCTATGGAAGGCCGGGCGTTTATTAACAGAGCTCTATACTCAGGCGATACCGTTCTCAGAAATAATAAATAATATCTATCTTCATTGGGTATTTCGGTGAAACATTAGAGATTATGTAAGATCTCTAGAAACAGTTCCTGATTCTTATAGTGTCGGAAAATCCTAAAGTCGACATCATGATTGCCCTAATTGTCCCCTTCTGATGGAAATATCGTAACGGCGCACCATACGAAAACACACTTACGAAGATTCCCGAACCTAGCCGATGTGGATATATATTGACCTGGTTCGTGTGTTGTCATTTGTCGGGAACATTACACTTACAGCGACACGTGAGGTGAAGGACTGTACCTCACTCCACAGACCCAGACACAGTTCCCACGGAGCAGGTTTTGGTGACTGACGACAAAGTGAGTGGTTCTGACAGACTGACATAGCCCTGGTACATGCCTCTATGACCACGCCCGTAAACGGAGCTAGTGTGAGCTAGTTCTGACACTGTTCTCGACGGTCTTCTCGACCAGTTTAATGCATATATTTGGTTCACATTCTGTAACTCTAAACATCACTGGATGCCCAGTGATTTTTAGTTAGAGACAGGCGTGGTAACCTGGTAACCCCTCACTTTCACATGCTCAATTTACTTAAAAACATAAAGTGCCTTTAGGCCTATATATAGTCATAGATCTTAGGGCAGGCCACTTCATCACTCACGGGCCAGCTCTGGTAAATATAGATCTAGTGTTTTTTATAACTTATGTAAGCAGTAGCCTGAGTAGGGGTCTGGAAGGGGCGTCAAGTATCCAGTGGCAGTGTCAATTTTTCTGAATTATCAGCATTGAATGTTGATTTTTCATAATGCTCCATGTAGATTTTTGGTTCAGTGTAATTTTTTTTCTAAGATGTAGCTATCTGTGTCGATGTCACTTTTTTAAGTCTTCAGTATGAGAAATTGGGGGGTCAATGTCTAATGTCAATTTTTCAAATATGCATGTGTTGCGTATCACCATTTACCCCATCCATGGCTATGCTATAGCAGTGCAACTCCTGCAACACCCAACTCACCATGCATGCTCACTACCAAAGCTGCCTGAAAGTGAGGCCCAGCGAGGCGGGTAGTCTTAGCTAAAAGCCTACTAGCTAAGCCGCACCTCATTGGGCCTCGGTTTCATGTGACTGCATGTGCTCACTATTGTAAGACAGTAGGTGTAATGGTGGGGGTTGATTTTGGGTACTTTCTTAGCTTTTGGCCATATCTCTGTCTTCACCCATAAAAAAAAGATTATAAAGTTACCAATCAGTAAGCTTAATATAGATCTATATGCCCCCCTTGCATGATAATGGGGATGAGTTTGAAAGCTACATAAGTAGCCAGTTTGGTCTCCAGCGTAACTTAAGAGCTGGCCAAAAGTTTATTGCAAGCGTGTGAGATTGTGAAGTTGTCATAGGTATCATGATTATCACAGTATTACCCATGGAAACTTGGCATGACAATCCTACTATATATCCTAGACATGCCGTCCTCCTCCACCCTGACCTGTCTTTCCAGTCCTTCCTCCAGCCCCATGTACCAAAGCATAACCATATCTGGCAGAGTAACTGATTACATGCCACCTTCTAGTAACTATCTTATTTCACTTTATTTGTAATTAAAAATATTGGATATCTAAGAAAAGTGGATAGTCACATTTATGTTGGGAATGGGTGGGACATGGGTTGTGATGAGATAGTGGTAATGCCTATTGGCATGTTGTTCTTGATATAGATTTATTAGAATATGTGTTGTTATAAACTAATTTAGCTGTCTTCAGGACTGGGGTGTGGCAACTGGTATCAATAATCATGTGTTCTAAGGACGATTTCTGTGGCAGATCAGATAGTGGGGTGGGGTGGGGGGGGAGGACTCTCTTGTTTTTTGCTGGTAAATAGGTGACAAGAAGGCATGTTCCCCTATTTCCCTGCATATTGTATTAAAGGTCTTACAATAAAAAATAAAACTTATTTCAAAGTGTAATCATGATTGTGATCATGTGATTGTAATTATAATCAATTACATTTACAATGAGATCGCTGCATGCCTGATGTTACCACAGTGAGATCTACAATATGGCAGAATATCTTTAGCATGTTTAGGACCACCCCACTCCCACCCTGCCTCAAATCCCCTACCCCAATTTTATAATATATCTCTTGGTACAGATTTCACTACTGTTAATTATACTACTACTGCGAGGTGAGAGGTGGTCGCAGTACAGGGGAAGCTTCTATGAGGTGGTCTCTATGAGAAGTGTTCGCAGTACAGGGGTGGCCTCTATGAGCGGTGGTCGCAGTGGCAGTGATCCTCTACTATTTAATGCTATCGGCTCAGACTATTGGGTCAGTCCACTTGACTGAACTCAATACTATGTCTGGCCCAAAGTCCAAAGTCTATGTATCAGTGATAGGAACTTAACTGACAGCAACATATAGCTATGAACCAATCAGAGAGACAGTTTGTCCCATATCTATTTATAAACTATATTTTGGATTTTTAATCTATTAATTATCATTGACACTTTGTTTGTCAGCAGGCTGGTGTGCTGTACAAGGGGACAATATTTTAGGACTGGTCCTGAAAATGCCATCTGATCACATTAAGAGACAAACAAGTCACAGAATATAGGCTAGTTGGGAGATTACCATAGATAATTAACTGAACATTTGTTTTGTTTTTTTGTAATTTGCCAGCTAGGGAGAACAATTTTTTTTTACCTAATTCATGGCTAATTAGAGCTTCACATACCTCAGTGCTATTCCAATTCTTTTCTCAGAAAGGGCCATACTTTTGACTCATCAATATTACATAGGCACCCTGGTGGGAGAGAATTATATATAGCGCAATGCCTAGCGCTGTGAACCATAGGGCAGAGAGTGTAAAGCTCCATGCATGTAGATATTTATTTATAGGTAGTTTACATTAGGTACTGGTAGTAATGTATTTACCATATTCACAGATCTAAGGTGGCTATGGTATTGCACTGGATGACATGATCAGATGATGGAAAAAAACATGTTTGTAAACTGCACAGCTTATATGTTAATAACAAAGTTATGCGGATAAAACATTTGGGTTGTTACTTTTATGTCCTGGTGTTTGAAATGGAATGGTCTCTGTTGTAAACTATTGTGCTGTCTGAAAACTATGGGTATACAGGGGAAGAGGCCAAGTAATTAAAGGATTTAACCTTGCTAAATTGAGGCTGATACTAGAGCCTCAATTATTGCTCGCACCTTAGATATAATAGCACAAGAGATGTGAACAACCGTGTGGAATATATCTATTTATCAATCAGGTAATATTCTAAATTTTTAACTTTTTAAGTTGCCACAACTGCCTAATAATTCAGGCGACTTCACCCGTTTCAGTATCAGTATTTCATTCATAGCAAAACCATTGTTGCCGAGCAAGTCAAAGAAGAGAATAAGATCTTATTATGTAAGGACTTTTTTCACTGTCTAAGCACATATAACCTAACAGTATCTCAAAAAACAGGCTCAGAAAGTGTTTTTCTTTTCTCCACCTGCATGACGGACAGCGGCTCCATGCTTGTGGCTGGCCATTGGTAAATACCAGCAGGTCCGAGCCAGAAACTGCTGCGGTGAACTACCCTTTGCAGAGATGCGTAGTTGCCTTTTTTTCACTATGTAAATATTTATTTACATGACTAGTGAAGGTCAGCGACTGCATGACCCACATGTGACGTTAGACTGACCATCCAGCACTGCATGAGCATGCTAATGGTGACATTCTAGCTAAGACATGGGTAAACTATAAATTTCGCCTTGCCAAGGACACATTCTACATATCGTTATGAAGTATGAGGCAGAGTATGACCTCGCTCAGACAGTGATGCAGAGAAAGGGATTAGTATTGGGGTGTACCCAAGTAACTTAGTTTCTGTGTGGCTCACATAGAACAGTGACCCCCCCCCCCCCCCCCCCTCTCGCGACCCCACATCTCCAGCAGACAAGACGAAGGATCTTTGCACGGTATCGTCTGTCAATCAAACTTGCAGATCCTTTGTCCTGTTTGGGACATTTTTGGTCTCTCACCATTAGTTATCTAGCTGGCTAGCTCATCTTTGCTGGACGGCTGCAAACTCGCACGCTGTATGTGAACGCTCTGCTTCACGATTGCTGACCAACATGCTTATTTATTGAAGTGCTTGTCCAATAGAGACATAACATTGTCTCTCAGCAGGGTGCGCTTCGCGAGAGCAGCCGGTGGCCTCTATGGGAGGTGATCTCTGTACAGGGGTGGCCTGTATGAGAGGTGGTCTCAGTACAGTGGTGGCCTCTATGAGAAGGGGTCGCAGTACAGGGGTGGCCTTTATGAGAGGTGGTCCCAGTACAGGGGTGGTCTCTATGAGAGGTGGTCGCAGTACAGGGGTGGTCTCTATGAGAGGTGGTCGCAGTACAGGGGTGGCCTTTATGAGAGGTGGTCCCAGTACAGGGGTGGCCTCTATGAGAGGTGGTCTCAGTACAGTGGTGGCCTCTATGAGAAGTGGTCGCAGTACAGGGGTGGCCCCTGAGAGGTGGCCTCTATGAGAGGTGGACTAGGTGCAGGGGAGGCTTCTATGAGAGGTGGTCGCAGTACAGGGGTGGCCTCTGAGGGGTGGTTTCAGTACAAGGGTGGCCTCTATGAGAGGTGGATTAGGTGCAGGGGAGGCTTCTATGAGAGGTGGACTCAGTACAGGGGTGGCCTCTATGAGAGGTGGTCTCAGTACAGTGGTGGCCTATGAGAGGTGGTCTCTGTACAGAGGTGGTCTCAGTACAGGGGTCGGCATCTGAGAGGTGGTCGCAGTACATGGGTGGCCTCTGAGAGGTGGTCGCAGTACATCGGTGGTCTCTGTGAGAGGTGGTCGCAGTACAGGGGTGGCATCTGAGAGGTGGTCTAAGTACAAGGGTGGCCTCTATGAGAGGTGGTCTAAGTACAAGGGTGGCCTCTATGAGAGGTGGTCTAAGTACAAGGGTGGCCTCCATGAGGTGGTCTCAGTACAGGGGAAGCTTCTATGAGGTGGTCTCTATGAGAAGTGGTCGCAGTACAGGGGTGGCATCTGAGAGGTGGTCTAAGTACAAGGGTGGCCTCTATGAGAGGTGGTCTAAGTACAAGGGTGGCCTCTATGAGAGGTGGTCTAAATACAAGGGTGGCCTCCATGAGGTGGTCTCAGTACAGGGGAAGCTTCTATGAGGTGGCCTCTATGAGAGGTGGTCGCAGTACAAGGGTGGCCTCTATGAGAGGTGGTCTAAGTACAAGGGTGGCCTCTATGAGAGGTGGTCGCAGTACAGGGGTGGTCTCTATGAGAGGTGGTCGCAGTACAGGGGTGGCCTCTATGAGAGGTGGTCGCAGTACCGGTGTGGCATCTGAGGGGTGGTCGCAGTACAGGGGTGGCCTCTGAGAGGTGGTCTCAGTACAGGGGTGGCCTCTGAGAGGTGGTCGCAGTACAGGGGTGGTCTCTATGAGAGGCGGTCGCAGTACAGGGGTGGTCTCTATGAGAGGTGGTCGCAGTACAGGGGTGGTCTCTATGAGAGGTGGTCCCAGTACAGGGGTGGTCTCTATGAGAGGTGGTCGCAGTACAGTGGTGGTCTCTATGAGAGGTGGTCGCAGTACATGGGTGGCCTCTGAGAGGTGGTCTCAGTACAGGGGAAGCTTCTATGAGGTGGTCTCTATGAGAAGTGTTCGCAGTACAGGGGTGGCCTCTATGAGCGGTGGTCGCAGTACAGTGGTGGTCTCTATGAGAGGTGGTCGCAGTACAGGGGTGGTCTCTATTAGAGGTGGTCGCAGTACAGGGGTGGTCTCTATGAGAGGTGGTCGCAGTACAGTGGTGGTCTCTATGAGAGGTGGTCGCAGTACATGGGTGGCCTCTATGGGAGGTGGTCGCAGTACATGGGTGGCCTCTATGAGAGGTGGTCGCAGTACATGGGTGGTCTCTATGAGAGGTGGTCGCAGTACAGGGGAAGCTTCTATGAGGTGGTCTCTATGAGAAGTGGTCGCAGTACAGGGGTGGCTTCTATGAGAGGTGGTCGCAGTACAGTGGTGGCCTCTGAGAGGTGGTCTCAGTACAGGGGAAGCTTCTATGAGGTGGTCTCTATGAGAAGTGGTCGCAGTACAGGGGTGGCCTCTATGAGAGGTGGTCGCAGTACAGTGGTGGTCTCTATGAGAGGTGGTCGCAGTACAGGGGTGGTCTCTATGAGAGGTGGATTAGGTGCAGGGGAGGCTTCTATGAGAGGTGGTCGCAGTACATGGGTGGCCTCTATGAGAGGTGGTCTCAGTACATGGGTGGCCTCTGAGAGGTGGTCTCAGTACAGGGGAAGCTTCTATGAGGTGGTCTCTATGAGAAGTGGTCGCAGTACATGGGTGGCCTCTGAGAGGTGGTCTCAGTACAGGGGAAGCTTCTATGAGGTGGTCTCTATGAGAAGTGGTCGCAGTACATGGGTGGTCTCTATGAGAGGTGGTCGCAGTACAAGGGTGGCCTCGGAGAGGTGGTCGCAGTACATCGGTGGCCTCTATGAGAGGTGATCGCAGTACAGGGGTGGTCTCTGCGAAATGGTCTCAGTACAGGGGTGGCCTCTGAGAGGTAGTCTCAGTACAGGGGTGGTCCCTATGAGGGGTTGTCTCAGTACATGGGTGACCTCTATGAGAGATGGTTTCAGTAAGGGGGGGAGGGGGCTGGGATATGGCTCCACTCTCCCTTCCTTCTCCCATTGACGCGATATGACCAAGAGTTGTTAAAGTTTCCTGAACATACAACCAACCAACTCTCAAGACCGGCCGTCGCGCACGAGCGGTGACATATCAACATGAGACGGGGACTGCGAAGATGACCACTCGAGAGGGAAGGCTCTCAAAGAATCGGCGCAAATAGCGGCCTTTCAAGAAATAGGGGAAGGGGGTGGTGCGGGAGATGTGACGTGATGTGACGTAGTAACCAACGCTAGCAACACCAGGCATTTCTTCTCCCACTAAAACTGTGCCAATAATTGTTCTACACTTAATACTTTCCATCCTTATCGGGAAACAAATATTCTTATATTATCGGGTCCAGCGTTTTACCCGTGATTCTGGTCGGTTTAATGTCTAGCAATTATCATGTTACCAGTTTTATTGTTATTAGTCTACGATCTTGTCTTACGATCATATTACTCAATATAACAACTTTAACTCCAAGTTATTAATCTATCATCTTCTACGATCACAATAGAGGTAAACCATGTATTATATGTTATTTTGTGTTGAGGTTATCCTGCCAGATGGCAATCCCTTTCAGGGGAACATCGTTGAATAAATGATTTATAAATGATAAAAAATTAAAAAAATATCGGGATGACTAAGCTTGTTGTTTTGTTGTTGCAGCATGGGACTGCTGAGCGAAGGGTCACCCCTCAGCTGGGAGGACACGCAGAAACACGCGGACCACGTGCGTCAACACGGCGTCATCCAGTTCATCAATCTCTTCCACCGTCTGAAGGACCGCGCCAACGACTGCCTGCTATGGGGGGACGAGGTGGGTGAACCAGGGGCCAACAGGTCTGGCTGTGATTAGAGGTGGCGCCAACGACTGCCTGCTATGGGGGGACAAGGTGGGTGAACCAGTGGCCAACAGGTCTGGCTGTGATTAGAGGTGGCGCCAACGACTGCCTGCTATGGGGGGACGAGGTGGGTGAAGCAGGGGCCAACAGGTCTGGCTGTGATTAGAGGTGGCGCCAACGACTGCCTGCTATGGGGGGACGAGGTGGGTGAACCAGGGGCCAACAGGTCTGGCTGTGATTAGAGGTGGCGCCAACGACTGCCTGCTATGGGGGGACGAGGTGGGTGAACCAGTGGCCAACAGGTCTGGCTGTGATTAGAGGTGGCGCCAACGACTGCCTGCTATGGGGGGACGAGGTGGGTGAACCAGGGGCCAACAGGTCTGGCTGTGATTAGAGGTGGCGCCAACGACTGCCCGCTATGGGGGGACGAGGTGGGTGCACCAGTGGCCAACAGGTCGGGCTGTGATTAGAGGTGGCGCCAACGACTGCCTGCTATGGGGGGGCGAGGTGGGTGAACCAGTGGCCAACAGATCTGGCTGTGATTAGAGGTGGTGCCAACGACTGCCTGCTATGGGGGGACGAGGTGGGTGAACCAGGGGCCAACAGGTCTGGCTGTGATTAGAGGTGGGGCCAACGACTGCCTGCTATGGGGGGACGAGGTGGGTGAACCAGTGACCAACAGGTCTGGCTGTGATTAGAGGTGGTGCCAACGACTGCCTGCTATGGGGGGACGAGGTGGGTGAACCAGTGACCAACAGGTCTGGCTGTGATTAGAGGTGGCGCCAACGACTGCCTGCTCTGGGGGGACGAGGTGGGTGAACCAGTGGCCAACAGGTCTGGCTGTGATCAGAGGTGGCGCCAACGACTGCCTGCTATGGGGGGGATGCGAGGTGGGTGAACCAGTGGCCAACAGGTCTGGCTGTGATTAGAGGTGGTGCCAACGACTGCCTGCTATGGGGGGACGAGGTGGGTGAACCAGGGGCCAACAGGTCTGGCTGTGATTAGAGGTGGCGCCAACGACTGCCTGCTATGGGGGGTGGGGGGGGTGCGAGGTGGGTGAACCAGTGACCAACAGGTCTGGCTGTGATTAGAGGTGGTGCCAACGACTGCCTGCTATGGGGGGACGAGGTGGGTGAACCAGGGGCCAACAGGTCTGGCTGTGATTAGAGGTGGTGCCAACGACTGCCTGCTATGGGGGGACGAGGTGGGTGAACCAGTGACCAACAGGTCTGGCTGTGATTAGAGGTGGCGCCAACGACTGCCTGCTATGGGGGGACAAGGTGGGTGAACCAGTGGCCAACAGGTCTGGCTGTGATTAGAAGTGGCGCCAACGACTGCCTGCTATGGGGGGACGAGGTGAGTGAACCAGTGGCCAACTGGTCTGGCTGTGATTAGAGGTGGCGCCAACGACTGCCTGCTATGGGGGGACGAGGGGAGTGAACCAGTGGCCAACAGGTCTGGCTGTGATTAGAGGTGGCGCCAACGACTGCCTGCTATGGGGGGACAAGGTGGGTGAACCAGTGGCCAACAGGTCTGGCTGTGATTAGAGGTGGCGCCAACGACTGCCTGCTATGGGGGGACGAGGTGGGTGAAGCAGGGGCCAACAGGTCTGGCTGTGATTAGAGGTGGCGCCAACGACTGCCTGCTATGGGGGGACGAGGTGGGTGAACCAGGGGCCAACAGGTCTGGCTGTGATTAGAGGTGGCGCCAACGACTGCCTGCTATGGGGGGACGAGGTGGGTGAACCAGTGACTAACAGGTCTGGCTGTGATTAGAGGTGGGGCCAACGACTGCCTGCTATGGGGGGACGAGGTGGGTGAACCAGTGGCCAACAGGTCTGGCTGTGATTAGAGGTGGCGCCAACGACTGCCTGCTATGGGGGGGGGGCGGGTGCGAGGTGGGTGAACCAGTGGCCAACAGGTCTGGCTGTGATTAGAGGTGGCGCCAACGACTGCCTGCTATGGGGGGACGAGGTGGGTGAACCAGTGGCCAACAGGTCTGGCTGTGATTAGAGGTGGTGCCAACGACTGCCTGCTAGGGGGGGGGGGGGGGCGAGGTGGGTGAACCAGTGGCCAACAGGTCTGGCTGTGATTAGAGGTGGCGCCAACGACTGCCTGCTATGGGGGGACGAGGTGGGTGAAGCAGGGGCCAACAGGTCTGGCTGTGATTAGAGGTGGTGCCAACGACTGCCTGCTATGGGGGGACGAGGTGGGTGAACCAGGGGCCAACAGGTCTGGCTGTGATTAGTGGTGGCGCCAACGACTGCCTGCTATGGGGGGACGAGGTGGGTGAACCAGTGGCCAACAGGTCTGGCTGTGATTAGAGGTGGCGCCAACGACTGCCTGCTATGGGGGGACGAGGTGGGTGAACCAGTGACTAACAGGTCTGGCTGTGATTAGAGGTGGGGCCAACGACTGCCTGCTATGGGGGGACGAGGTGGGTGAACCAGTGGCCAACAGGTCTGGCTGTGATTAGAGGTGGCGCCAACGACTGCCTGCTATGGGGGGACGAGGTGGGTGAACCAGTGGCCAACAGGTCTGGCTGTGATTAGAGGTGGGGCCAACGACTGCCTGCTATGGAGGGACGAGGTGGGTGAACCAGTGGCCAACAGGTCTGGCTGTGATTAGAGGTGGCGCCAACGACTGCCTGCTATGGGGGGACGAGGTGGGTGAACCAGTGACCAACAGGTCTGGCTATGATTAGAGGTGGCGCCAACGACTGCCTGCTATGTGGGGACGAGGTGGGTGAACCAGTGGCCAACAGGTCTGGCTGTGATTAGAGGTGGCGCCAACGACTGCCTGCTATGGGGGGACGAGGTGGGTGAACCAGTGGCCAACAGGTCTGGCTGTGATTAGAGGTGGCGCCAACGACTGCCTGCTATGGGGGGACGAGGTGGGTGAACCAGTGGCCAACAGGTCTGGCTGTGATTAGAGGTGGCGCCAACGACTGCCTGCTATGGGGGGACGAGGTGGGTGAACCAGTGACTAACAGGTCTGGCTGTGATTGGAGGTGGGGCCAACGACTGCCTGCTATGGGGGGACGAGGTGGGTGAACCAGTGGCCAACAGGTCTGGCTGTGATTAGAGGTGGCGCCAACGACTGCCTGCTATGGGGGGACGAGGTGGGTGAACCAGTGACTAACAGGTCTGGCTGTGATTAGAGGTGGGGCCAACGACTGCCTGCTATGGGGGGACGAGGTGGGTGAACCAGTGGCCAACAGGTCTGGCTGTGATTAGAGGTGGCGCCAACGACTGCCTGCTATGGGGGGACGAGGTGGGTGAACCAGTGGCCAACAGGTCTGGCTGTGATTAGAGGTGGGGCCAACGACTGCCTGCTATGGAGGGACGAGGTGGGTGAACCAGTGGCCAACAGGTCTGGCTGTGATTAGAGGTGGCGCCAACGACTGCCTGCTATGGGGGGACGAGGTGGGTGAACCAGGGGCCAACAGGTCTGGCTGTGATTAGTGGTGGCGCCAACGACTGCCTGCTATGGGGGGACGAGGTGGGTGAACCAGTGGCCAACAGGTCTGGCTGTGATTAGAGGTGGCGCCAACGACTGCCTGCTATGGGGGGACGAGGTGGGTGAACCAGTGACTAACAGGTCTGGCTGTGATTAGAGGTGGGGCCAACGACTGCCTGCTATGGGGGGACGAGGTGGGTGAACCAGTGGCCAACAGGTCTGGCTGTGATTAGAGGTGGCGCCAACGACTGCCTGCTATGGGGGGACGAGGTGGGTGAACCAGTGGCCAACAGGTCTGGCTGTGATTAGAGGTGGGGCCAACGACTGCCTGCTATGGAGGGACGAGGTGGGTGAACCAGTGGCCAACAGGTCTGGCTGTGATTAGAGGTGGCGCCAACGACTGCCTGCTATGGGGGGACGAGGTGGGTGAACCAGTGACCAACAGGTCTGGCTATGATTAGAGGTGGCGCCAACGACTGCCTGCTATGTGGGGACGAGGTGGGTGAACCAGTGGCCAACAGGTCTGGCTGTGATTAGAGGTGGCGCCAACGACTGCCTGCTATGGGGGGACGAGGTGGGTGAACCAGTGGCCAACAGGTCTGGCTGTGATTAGAGGTGGCGCCAACGACTGCCTGCTATGGGGGGACGAGGTGGGTGAACCAGTGGCCAACAGGTCTGGCTGTGATTAGAGGTGGCGCCAACGACTGCCTGCTATGGGGGGACGAGGTGGGTGAACCAGTGACTAACAGGTCTGGCTGTGATTGGAGGTGGGGCCAACGACTGCCTGCTATGGGGGGACGAGGTGGGTGAACCAGTGGCCAACAGGTCTGGCTGTGATTAGAGGTGGCGCCAACGACTGCCTGCTATGGGGGGACGAGGTGGGTGAACCAGTGACTAACAGGTCTGGCTGTGATTAGAGGTGGGGCCAACGACTGCCTGCTATGGGGGGACGAGGTGGGTGAACCAGTGGCCAACAGGTCTGGCTGTGATTAGAGGTGGCGCCAACGACTGCCTGCTATGGGGGGACGAGGTGGGTGAACCAGTGGCCAACAGGTCTGGCTGTGATTAGAGGTGGGGCCAACGACTGCCTGCTATGGAGGGACGAGGTGGGTGAACCAGTGGCCAACAGGTCTGGCTGTGATTAGAGGTGGCGCCAACGACTGCCTGCTATGGGGGGACGAGGTGGGTGAACCAGTGACCAACAGGTCTGGCTATGATTAGAGGTGGCGCCAACGACTGCCTGCTATGTGGGGACGAGGTGGGTGAACCAGTGGCCAACAGGTCTGGCTGTGATTAGAGGTGGCGCCAACGACTGCCTGCTATGGGGGGACGAGGTGGGTGAACCAGTGACCAACAGGTCTGGCTGTGATTAGAGGTGGCGCCAACGACTGCCTGCTATGGGGGGACGAGGTGAGTGAACCAGTGGCCAACAGGTCTGGCTGTGATTAGAGGTGGCGCCAACGACTGCCTGCTATGGGGGGACGAGGCGGGTGAACCAGTGGCCAACAGGTCTGGCTGTGATTAGAGGTGGCGCCAACGACTGCCTGCTATGGGGGGACGAGGTGGGTGAACCAGGGGCCAACAGGTCTGGCTGTGATTAGAGGTGGCGCCAACGACTGCCTGCTATGGGGGGACGAGGTGGGTGAACCAGTGGCCAACAGGTCTGGCTGTGATTAGAGGTGGCGCCAACGACTGCCTGCTATGGGGGGACGAGGCGGGTGAACCATTGGCCAACAGGTCTGGCTGTGATTAGAGGTGGCGCCAACGACTGCCTGCTATGGGGGGACGAGGCGGGTGAACCAGTGGCCAACAGGTCTGGCTGTGATTAGAGGTGGCGCCAACGACTGCCTGCTATGTGGGGACGAGGTGGGTGAACCAGTGGCCAACAGGTCTGGCTGTGATTAGAGGTGGCGCCAACGACTGCCTGCTATGTGGGGACGAGGTGGGTGAACCAGTGGCCAACAGGTCTGGCTGTGATTAGAGGTGGCGCCAACGACTGCCTGCTATGGGGGGACGAGGTGGGTGAACCAGTGACCAACAGGTCTGGCTGTGATTAGAGGTGGCGCCAACGACTGCCTGCTATGGGGGGACGAGGTGGGTGAACCAGTGGCCAACAGGTCTGGCTGTGATTAGAGGTGGCGCCAACGACTGCCTGCTATGGGGGGACGAGGTGGGTGAACTAGTGACCAACAGGTCTGGCTGTGATTAGAGGTGGCGCCAACGACTGCCTGCTATGGGGGGACGAGGTGGGTGAACCAGTGGCCAACAGGTCTGGCTGTGATTAGAGGTGGCGCCAACGACTGCCTGCTATGGGGGGACGAGGCGGGTGAACCAGTGGCCAACAGGTCTGGCTGTGATTAGAGGTGGCGCCAACGACTGCCTGCTATGTGGGGACGAGGTGGGTGAACCAGTGGCCAACAGGTCTGGCTGTGATTAGAGGTGGCGCCAACGACTGCCTGCTATGTGGGGACGAGGTGGGTGAACCAGTGGCCAACAGGTCTGGCTGTGATTAGAGGTGGCGCCAACGACTGCCTGCTATGGGGGGACGAGGTGGGTGAACCAGTGACCAACAGGTCTGGCTGTGATTAGAGGTGGCGCCAACGACTGCCTGCTATGGGGGGACGAGGTGGGTGAACCAGTGGCCAACAGGTCTGGCTGTGATTAGAGGTGGCGCCAACGACTGCCTGCTATGGGGGGACGAGGTGGGTGAACTAGTGACCAACAGGTCTGGCTGTGATTAGAGGTGGCGCCAACGACTGCCTGCTATGGGGGGACGAGGTGGGTGAACCAGTGGCCAACAGGTCTGGCTGTGATTAGAGGTGGCGCCAACGACTGCCTGCTATGGGGGGACGAGGTGGGTGAACCAGTGGCCAACAGGTTTGGCTGTGATTAGAGGTGGCGCCAACGACTGCCTGCTATGGGGGGACGAGGCGGGTGAACCAGTGGCCAACAGGTCTGGCTGTGATTAGAGGTGGCGCCAACGACTGCCTGCTATGGGGGGACGAGGTGGGTGAACCAGTGACCAACAGGTTTGACTGTGATTAGAAGTATCTTGTCTTTCGCGCGATCTGTGACGTCACACTCCCGGTCGCTTCGAATGTGTGACGTCACACTCTCGGTCGCTTCCGGTCTGTGACGTCACTCTCCCGGTCACTTGAGGTCTGTGACGTCACAATCCTGGTCGCTTTGGGTATGTGACGTCACATTTGCTGTCGCCTTGTGGGTGTGGGTTAGAGTGTTATTTACTCAATGAGAATAGTAATGGGTAGCCTTAAATTTAGATTACCTCGTGCGTTCTAATGGGTAGACTTAAGTTTAGATGACCTCGTGCGTTCTAATGGCTTCTGAAACATTCCAGGTGGAGTACATGCTGGTTTGTCTCAACGACAAGGCGAAGAAAGCCACTCTCAGCCTTGATGCTCAGAGGGTGCTGGAAATACTGCAGGAGAAAGAGAACACCTCCCCCACGTACGTACAATAGTTACCCTCCTACTGATCAGTCAGCCAAGGAAATGGGGCCACCTGGTGGAGTGGTTAGTGCACTAGACAGCAGGTAAATATAGCTCTGGTTAGACTCAGCACCCGGGCATCCAATCTGGGACATGTTTCGTCCGTTCATCCTACATCGTTCTTGGAGGTTTCTTGTCACAGTGTAGCCCTTGTGAGCACAAAACGCACACAAAATTATCTTTGTTCGTACGTAGCATAAAAGCATGTACACAGTGAGTTGATACGTATACGTGTCAAAAAGTGACGTATTCAAGTAGTACAAATAAAATTAAGTATACAGTTTAGGCCGTCAGTTGACATAGCACCGTGGCAAAAGGCTCGCTCGTATAAAATAGTTTGGGCAAAAACCCCATAAGACATGTCGTCGTGGCTAAGAGAGGCCCTAAAACTCGTATAACATGTTCCCTTCATATGGTTGGCGTCAGACACGATATGATTAAGAGACAACTTATAAGTTGCTAAAATATGCCTTATGTTAGATGAAAAAATTGACGCGCCACCACTAGCAGCCATTTTGAAAAGAAATCTTAGGGTGCTATTATCACAGTTGTGTGCTCCGTGAGCGAATTTTACAGTGCGGATGGCAATTTGGTCTGCGATTGGGAGACACTCGGCTATGACAGGAATTAGTTTACCGTGAGTGCGTGCTGGTAACTTCAAGATTTTCCTCATGCACACCCTCCATGTTGTAAAAAAATGGGATATGTCTCGGGCATCTAGGTTCCATAAGTGGCATCCGTAGAAAGTATTACAGTATAACTTAAAAAGTTGATAAACCACAAATGAGTTGCACACCCCGTAATTGGCTAGTACATAATTCGTACGGCGCGTTAGGTCGTAAGACGCCTGACGTATGACGTCGCCAGAGACGTTCGGGCCAATAGTGTGACCGAGATGTATATCGCTTTTCGCCGCTTTGACAAGCTCATTGTTGAAGTAAAATTCTACGTTATTGACACTAAAATTGATAAGTTTGCATTTCAAAGGGTTAAACGTAAGATAAAATTCTTTTGCAAACTCTGTACACACGTTACACATCTGTTTAAGAGCATACAGTGTAGGCGCGAGGAGACTTGCGTCGTCTGCATAACCAAACGCACCGCAATACATATGACCAATAGTGCAGCCGTATCCAGATCTCTTTAACCGTTGCAGCAACTCGTCTATATAAACACCGAACAAGATAGGCGACGATACTGCTCCTTGCTTTACTCCATTTGTGGTGTGAAAATATGGACTGGTATTAAAATTCCAACCAACGTTCAACTGCTGCTATGTATACATATTCAATAGACATCTGATGTGAAGCGGGTTGACGTTTCTTTGTATCAACAGGTCGAATAATTTTATATAATTTACCTTATCGAAGGCCTTGGTTGCGTCAAGAAGTAGCAAATATGGACGGGAATCGTTTTTCACAAAATAACTAACAGTTTCTAACAGTGCAAAAGTACACTGACCAGTAGAGCTCTTTGGCTTAAAGCCTAACTGTAAATCATCTGTGCTTAGACTTTCACTGTTTTTCTCTAATAAGATCAGGTCGAAAAGTTTCGCCAGCGGGCTACTTTGGGCGATCGCTCTACAATTATCTGATTTGTTCAGAGATTGCTTTCCGTCTTTGACTAGAGGTTTGATCGTGGCAATGTTAAAACCGTGTGGGGTAAAACCGTGGTAAATCATCGACTTAAAAAACATGGTTATGTGCACATAAAGCTTGTTAGTACCATTAATCAAATGGTCGGAATACAAAATAGCACTACCATCTCTTTTGTTACGCATTACACGCGACATGGCACACTTCACATCTTGCGCTGTCACCGTCTTACAACAACAATGTGCGGTGTCGACTTCCTCTGCCAGCTTACCGAGCTTACATTTTAACGTGTCCATATCTTTTGCGTTGTATGATATCGAGTTATACAACTTTTCGTATTTTTCAGCAAACAGCGTGGTGATACTTTCAGTTTACGAATGTAAACGAATGTTGTCTTGGTGACGTTTGGCTGAGCGTATGGCTTGGTGGTACTTGGCTCTGGCTCTCCTCATGACATCAGCAATCGCCGCATCACGGGGAGAGCCACAGTCACGCCAGATATTGTGCCAAAACATAGAGGATTCTCTGTACGGTTGCACCAGCTCTTTCCACCCTATAGCACCAATTCATTTGATTTCAGGGAGGTAAAAAAAAATGTCACACATAAATTGTGCAAGTAAATTCCTTAAGGATAATAGATTGTCTTTTTTTCGTTATAGGTGTGTCAATTTTATGTATTCGTTGTATCCCTATAAATGGTTCCAAAAGTCACGTCAGTTTAAACATGTTAATACGTCACCAGCGATGACGGTACAACGCCACTCAGGACAGATTTTGACTGATTCCTTACTCTTCATGACCTGGGAGGGCCGCCCGATAGCTCAGTCGGTTAGAGCGCTCGCCTTGAGTGCTCTGGCCACCTGAGAGCCTAACAGCACGTGGATCGGTGGTTCGAACCCCGCTGTGGCCAAGCCTGTGTGGTCGCAGGCTAAAGATCCCGTGTCCTTCTTCGCAAAGAGTAGGGGGTTACCCCCGGGGACATGGCTCCACTCTTCCTTTCCTTCTCCCATTGACGCGATATAGCCAGAATTGGTTTAAGCGTCATGAATATACAACCAACCAATCAGGACCGGGATAATGCCCCAATCTATTGCTAGCGCAGTACCAGTGATGGTTAAACCTTACTGCGGAATATAACATGAACTGGGAGACATGTTACTATTAATACAATAATTTTTCAAGATGTTAACTTACTCAATTTTTTGTGTTGTGTTGCACATGTGGCGTTTTGGTCTATAATGTTATGTTATTATTAATGTTGTTACTGCTATTACTGTTAGAGTATTATTAGTGTTATGTTATTAGTGTTATGTTGTTATTACCGTTTGTTATGTTATGTTATTGTTGCCGTGGCGCAGGGACCACCCGACCACGTGGCGCCCGGAGTACGCCGCCTACATGATAGAGGGCACGCCGGGCAAGCCCTACGGACACCGCATGGCCCACTTCAACATGGTCGAGGCCAACATGAAGCTGAGGTCTGTACTGTGCACATGGACGCCTCCATCGCTCCTCCATTACGCTTCCATCACGCCTCCTTCACGCGTCTATCACGCCTCCATCACACTTCCATCGCGCCTCCTTCACGCTTCCATCACGCCTCCTTCACGCTGCCATCGCGCCTCCATCAGGCTTCCCTTCATCACGCCTCCATCACGCTTCCATCGCGCCTCCATCACGCGTCCACCGCGCTTCCATCACGCCTCCATTGAAAATTGAAAGTACATTAATTATGACCAATAGCTATAAATATGATAGAGGTGATCGCAGTATCATTCCACGCATATACGTATATATAAGCAGATTACCGTTTTCCACTGATATTAATATTTCCTACTATTATTATTGGCATATCTTGTATGATGATACAATGTTGAACTTATTTTCTTTCAGGCGGGAAGAGGTTCTGAAGCAGTTACTGGAACCCGGTGACACGGCGCTGACACTGACCACCTTCCCCAGGTATGACGTCATCCTCATAGCGTACGACGTCGTCATGATAGCATATGACGTCATCGTGATATCGTATGACGTCATCTGGATATCGTATGACATCATTCGTGTGACGTCATTCGTGTGACGCCATCATGATATCGTATGACGTCATATACATATCGTATGACGTCATCTGGATATCGTATGACATCATTCGTGTGACGTCATTCGTGTGACGCCATCATGATATCGTATGACGTCATATACATATCGTATGACGTCATCTGGATATCGTGTGACGTCATTCGTGTGACGTCATCATGATATCGTATGACGTCATATACATATCGTATGACGTTCGACCACTGCACCCATTCCCCAACGTGTAGATATAAATAAGGAGTTTGCAGAATGTTGTTGCCAGCAGAATAAAGCTTATTCATAGATCCGTTTTGGCCCTGGGTCTGCGGGTCCAACCCCCAACTGTCTCTGGCGGAATCGTCATTTCGTCTCGTTGTCGGCGTGGGTTGTTGTTGTTCATTGCAGTCACACCCCGTTACACACACATTGACACGGCCCACATCAGCCAACCCACATCTCTACTGTTATAACCGCATACAAACCAAGGGGCTATTGCACGGCCCACATCGTCCGGCGGATGGTTAGCGAGATAAACGTGCATCCATACACTAAGTATACATATGCCCACCCCCCCACCCCCGACCACTCTCTCTCTCTCTCTCCCTTCCCCTCTCACCCGCATTTGGTTCTCTTGGGGACTGCATTGTGAATATATTAATTGCAACCCGACAATCCCTGTCTCACAAAGAATGAGCGTCAACGGTTAACCAGAACAGAACACTAGCCTACTTTCTGGCCTCGCATGGTCCCATGGCATGGTGGAAGCCTCAGTTGGTAGCGTAAGGAGATTCAGACCCACAGACACGTGTCCTCGCTTGGCTTCCGAACATGTTGATTGGTTGACGCATCGCATTATCCCGGCTTAGCACATGTGTTTACAAGGGTGGCATAAAATACCAATCCAACTAGCTCTAGCTGAGGCAACAACTGCTGTGATGTCATTGATACAAGTAATATTATACTGACGTGGTTTATCGCAATTTGTATCTAACTACAATGCATTAGATTATTAGACACATTAGATGTAGCTGTAGTGTTGTTGCAGGGCGAGGCCGGTTGAGTCCCATGTTATAATGTAACCTAGTGGGCGCATTTCTTTGGGCCAGGACCGGTGGGCCGCCTGGCACCCGCAACACGTGACGGGCAACTTCGAGGTGTGCCTATAGCGATATGCCTATTCCAATGAAATGCACACACCGTTCACATCTGGTGCACGAAGGGGCACTGGAACCAACCTACTCTCATCACCTTTCCATCAGCCGCCATCTTCTCCCGAATGCCCCGTGCTGTTTAGAACGGGGCACATCGGCATACCGAATGGATGCGCGCGCACCCATACCCGGGTGAAAGAAGTGTCGGGCGGTTTACCGATGCGTAATTTGCGTATTCGGTCCACCGAATTCGGGATACACCGAGCTACCAAAGAAATGCGCCAAATGTGTTGTACTTGCACGTGTGAATTAATATGATAACTGGGAGGTGATGGTTGTCCCTTATTACATGTCATCCCATTCATGTGCGGGAGTCAGTGTTCACTATTACATCCGCCACTGTAAAAAGGCCTATTTCTGTAATGTAACACTACAACGAACAGCAACACATGCGACTTTACTGTATGTTTATTCTTTCTTGGTTCGCGTAGGAATATATCTTTCCTGTTTATTGTGTATGATAATGAGTTAGCTTAATTCGAAATGATAATAGGTTTATTTCATATAAAAAGACATGTACATTACATTTATCATCGCAAACCGAGAAGCAGTGCTTATATGCTCGTGCAAGAAAAAAAAGTGAAAAAAACAAATCACACAGACCAGAGTTTTTTTTTTAAGTCACAAAGATTTTGTTTACGATGCCGTACACAAAACAATTGTTTTATCACTCAAATATCGTTATGCTACGAGAGGTATGCAAGCTATAAATACGATCACAAATACTATTTCTCATTTATCAATAATATCTTTTGACATATTTTTCCCGTTTTCTTGAAAACCTGTATATATCTTGATACTTGCAATGATTTTTTAGTGTGACTTTGGTCGATGTACAGTGCCTATGGAGGTGGAGTCTGAAGCACGTGTTTGCTGTTCTCTATGCAGGCTGGGTTCGCCCGGGTTCACCACCCCCTTACACCCCCCCACGCCACAAGCCGGGGCATCGCGGTCTCTGTTCTTTCCAAAAGAGGCCATCTACCAGGGGCATCCACGGTTCAGGTAAGGCCCCCCCCCTCAAACCGGCCCCTCCACCCCCCGCCACCCGGTTACACCCCGACAGTTACAGTAAATAAGGTTAACTGCCCATCATTGTGTGGTCTAGAGTTTTGTACTTTATGAAAGGGGAATCAAAGCCAATTTACTTGTTTATGTACTGATATTCTCTGTTTAGTTATAGTCGTTAATTTAGTTTTTCTAGATTTTGCGGGCCGGTCGAGGAAATCTGTACAACAAATCTCGCAAAACGCCGTTCCGTTGATTTATTTGAGAAATCGACCATGTCGGCAATTGAGCAGGTCTGGGATTATATCCCAGCCCCTTCCGGTGAAAGCTCAAGACTGTAATTCCGAGCATCAGATATCTTTATGGCTAAGCAAATGACCATATTGGGTTTTCGCCTTCTGTATTTCAGCACATTGACAAGAAACATTCGACAGAGGAGAGGCGAAAAGGTTGCCATCAATATTCCAAGTAAGTCGAGAGACTCCCTCCCCTCCCCCCTCCCCTTGCGTACTGAATGATTTAAAGATATAGTCGGCGCCATCCATATTTATCCTGGATCTTTGTTTTCACTAGGCATGAGAAATACTTGAGCTATGCTGAAACAATGGTTCTCGCTGCCACGGGTGACCAAGCTATGCCTCCAGTAAGCTTGCTATATAGCCTTGGCCGTCCATTCCTCCCAGCACTATCTCCACTTCATACGGTATACCAGTATTTGCCGGTGCTCAGTAACTTAAAAAATACGTGTTCCTCTCATGGAGAAGGTTTCACTGAGAGTGGCGAGCTCGTAACCCTGTTTTTTATATGCAAATTTAATGACTGATCCTAACTTTACTTCATAAAGTTTGAAATTTTACGAGCAATAGTTTAAGAATATGAGTGAAACGACCGCACTGGACTGCAGCGTGACCTGTGTTGTTTGAAGGTCAGTGCCTTGTCCATCAGTTTACAGAGACACGAAGACAGCACAACCATTCCTGGAGGACTTCACCCAATACGGCGACGACGGTGAGGCTGCACGCGCATCCAAGCCGGACCACGTGTATATGGACGCGATGGGGTTCGGCATGGGGTGTTCCTGCCTCCAGATGACGTTCCAGGCCTGTAACATTGACGAGGCCCGCTACCTCTACGACCAGCTCACCCCGCTCTGTCCTATCGTGGTGAGTCACGGGCCTGAGCGATAATTGGGATATTCTGGAGGAGCTGTTTCTCGCGTCATGGGTGCATAGGTCTGGTGGCTCGTGGCGCCGTAGTTACCGCCCATGGGTGACGCCGGGGTATGAAGCTTCCAGGGGTAAACTGGTTATGAATCCTTTGCTATGGAGTCCCTAGGCGGCTGGTATGGAGATACAATTGGTTACCAATGGACTTCAATGTTGTGGTTGCATAGGTTGCACATACTGCCACTCCGTTATATATGATATGATCTTATTCGTGTAAAATACTACATTATATATTAAACTTGCAGTGGAAGATCGTCAATACCGGAATATCTTTATCTACATGTACCAAATAACCACAAATGATACTATTTGATATTATAATTTCCGAAATCGTAACTTGTTTGGAAATGTAAATCTGCTATTACGGAATTTTCTAATCTCCTGTCGCTACCCCCCCACCCCCCCCCCCTTTCCCCAGCTGGCCCTGAGTGCCGCCTGCCCCGTCCAGCGAGGATTCCTGGTGGACACGGACTGTCGCTGGGACATCATATCCGCCTCCGTGGACGACCGCACGAGAGAGGAACGTGGCCTTGACGTGAGTTGGGCGAGAAGCAGATCGCCTTCCAGACCTCCCGGAGTAGTGAAGTGGTTAGCGGACTAGATCCAGGTCCCGGTTTTGAATCATGGCCTGGGCAGTTAATCTGAGGCATGTGTCAGCCATCCGTCCTTCACCGTCCCGGGAGGTTCCTTGGCCCACTTCAACCCTTGTGTGCGCAAAGCCGGCCTAAAGCACCAATACATTTCACGTCATTTAATGCGACATCCATGAGTTGACAGCGGCCATGCAAGCAGTCCCCATGTAGAGCGGTCACTGCCAGTGGTGGACCATGCTGACTGCCCTACCCACCGCCGTCCGGCCTCATACAGTCACCGGGGGCCGTTATGACCCATGTCCCTCTGGTCACTCTGGTCCCTGCTACACCTCGCGAAGCCCGCTGGTCATTGTGTCATTTCTACCGTTTAGTGTAATTGAGAACTGACTGGGACGTGCATGCTAAATGTGCTATGCTGAGTACAGCTAACTTGTTATTGCTGAGTACAGCTAACTTGTTATTGCTGGTCGCAGCGTGCTAGTATGTGATAACCCTCTGGTGTTTGTGTGTTTCGTCTTTAACCGTCTGGTGTCTGTGTGTTTTCGTCTATAACCCTCTGGTGCCTGTGTGTTTTCGTCTTTAACCCTCTGGTGTCTGTATGTGTTTTCGTCTATAACCCTCTAGTGTCTGTGTGTGTGTTTTCGTCTTTAACCCTCTGATGTTTGTGTATGTTTTTGTCTTTAACCCTCTGGTGTCTGTGTGTGTTTTCGTCTTTAACCCTCTGGTGTTTGTATGTGTTTTCGTCTTTAACCCTCTGGTGCCTGTGTGTTTTCGTCTTTAACCCTCTGGTGTTTGTGTGTGTTTTCGTCTTTAACCCTCTGGTGTCTGTGTGTGTTTTCGTCTTTAACCCTCTGGTGTCTGTGTGTGTTTTCGTCTATAACCCTATGGTGTCTGTGTGTGTTTTCGTCTTTAACCCTCTGGTCTCAGTGTGTATTTTTGTCTATAACCCTCTGTTTTCTGTGTGTTTTCGTCTATAACCCTCTATTTTCTGTGTGTGGTTTCGTCTTTAACCTTTTAGTGCCTGTGTATGTTTCGTGTTTAACCCTCTCGTGCCTGTGTGTTTTCGTATTTAATCCTCTGGTGTCTGTATGTGTTTTCGTCTTAAACCCTCTGGTGCCTGTGTTTTTTCGTCTGTAACCCTCTGGTGTCTGTGTTTGTGTTTTCGTCTTTAACCCTCTGGTGTTTGCATGTGTTTTCGTCTTTAACCCTCTGGTGTCTGTGTGTTTTCGTCTGTAACTCTCTGGTGTTTGTGTGTGTTTTCGTCTATAACCCTATGGTGTCTGTGTGTGTTTTCGTCTTTAACCCTCTGGTCTCAGTGTGTATTTTTGTCTATAACCCTCTGTTTTCTGTGTGGTTTCGTCTTTAACCCTTTGGTGCCTGTGTATGTTTCGTGTTTAACCCTCTGGTGCGTGTGTGTGTTGCAGGAGTTGAAGGAGGACAAGTTTGTGATCAACAAGTCTCGCTACGACTCCATCGACAGCTACTTGTCGCCCTGCGCCGAGAAGTACAACGACCTTCCACTCGTCATGGACCCAGCCGTCTACAAACAGCTGGTGGACGCCGGTCAGTAGCCCCCCCCCCCACCCCTGACCCCCTACATAGCCCACGGGATCTGCGGGCAGCCGTCACGCCAGGCTGGCTACCAAATCCTTAAATAGTTCTGCAATCTCACATGTACAGTTATCGCTTCACTCCTGTGGTGACTTCCTTACAATCTTGCAAATGCCGCCAAATATCACCTCCTGCTGTTGGCATCCGTTTCGTCTGCAAAAGACGATGGATTTGCAGCTTTTGTTTTGGTTTAAGTAGGAATTTTTTTTCGCGGCATTTGCGCTTATGACTAATTTTGTGACCGACAGAGCTTACCGCAGTCGTCGCATCGATGACCTGCCGTTTGGTCTAGGCTTATGCTCACTGGGTGCCTAGATTGGCGTTTCAAATCCAGTTTCTCAAGCTCCTGTTCTGTCCATTGTTCACATCTTTTAGATATCGATCACCTCTTGGCGCAGCACATTGCACATCTCTTCATTCGAGATCCAATTTCTTTGTTCAGCGAGAAACTAAAGCAAAACGACTCCTGCGATACTGACCACTTCGAGGTAAAGAGAAGTTTTTCTTATCAAAATCAAATTATTTTAAAAGTCTCAACGTTGGTTTGACAGAAATCTACCCCTTAATACTAACAAATTGTGCATAATGGTATAAATTTCTTTAATTCAATGGAATGCGGCAATTATGGCGAATATATGCCTGTATGTGGTCAACATTAATTAGATGTTGTTGTCCGTGCCACTTCACAGATGCCTGGATCTGGTTTGCCACGAAAGATGGCCCAAAATTGCAATTCCTTTATTATGGGAAACAGATGACGGTGACATTTAACCAGATAGATGCAGTAATAACGTTTATTAATGTATATATATATATATATATATGTGTGTGTTATATCCAAGTTGTGTTTGATGATATCGCTGTGGTCTCGTGATGTCTCGTGATGTCTCGTCCTACAGAACATTCAGTCGACCAACTGGCAGACGATGCGGTTTAAGCCCCCGCCCCCCTGCTCTCCCATTGGCTGGCGGGTCGAGTTCCGGCCCACCGAGGTACGCCCCCTCGAGGGCACTCACGCAACTATTGACCTTGACACACATGGCTTTGCTTTACCATGCCTGACGGGTGACTACAATCTGGTTGAGGGAGCAATCTGTTGGCCAGTATTGTATACTGATCAAGTTATATATTTTGTAGCCCTTGACATGAAGTTTTAGTTTACATTTTACTGGCGTCATAACCTGTAGTTTTCTATGTCTACTTGATCTCTGACGTATATTTTGGGGTCACTGTGTTGTGACGTCACATTGACACTGCATGACGTCACGCCACAGGTTCAGCTGACGGACTTCGAGAACGCTGCCTTCGTCGTCTTCATCGTCCTCATGACGCGCGTTATCCTCTCCTACAGACTAAACTTCGTCATCCCCATCTCCAAGGTCAGTGCACGGTCACGGCGGGACGGTCACGGGGGGTACCGTAACGGTGGTACGGTCACGGCCGGTACCGTCACGGGGTACCGTCACGGGGTACGGTCACGGCGATACAGTCACGGGGGGTGCAGTCACGGCGGTACGGTCACGGTGGTACGGTCACGGCGGTACAGTCACGGCGGTACGGTCACGGGGGGTACAGTCACGGCGGTGCGGTCACGGCGATACGGTCACGGTGGTACGGTCACGGGGGGGACCGTCACGGTGGTACCGTCACGGGGGTTACCATCACGGTGGTACGGTCACGCCGGTACGGTCACGGAAGTACGGTCACGGCGGTACAGTCACGGGGGTACGGTCAGGGGGGTACGGTCACGGCGGTACGGTCACGGGTGTACGGTCAAGGGGGGGACAGTCACGGCGGTACGGTCACGGCGGTAACGTCACGGGGGGTACAGTCGCGGCTGTACGGTCACAGCTGTACGGTCACGACGGTACTGTCACGGGGGGTACAGTCACGGCGGTACGGTCACGGCGGTACGGTCACGGCGGTACGGTCACGGTGGTACAGTCACGGGGGTACGGTCACGGCGGTAACGTCACGGCGGTACCGTCACGGTGGTACAGTCACGGAGGTACGGTCACGGTGGTAACGTCACGGGGGGTACAGTCACGGCTGTACGGTCACGACGGTACGGTGACGGGGGGTACCGTCACGACGGTACGGTCACGGCGGTAACGTCACGGGTGGTACAGTCGCGGCTGTACGGTCACAGCTGTACGGTCACGACGGTACTGTCACGGGGGGTACAGTCACGGCGGTACGGTCACGGCGGTACGGTCACGGCTGTACGGTCACGGTGGTACAGTCACGGGGGTACGGTCACGGCGGTAACGTCACGGGGGGTACAGTCACGGCGGTACGGTCACGGAGGTACGGTCACGGTGGTAACGTCACGGGGGGTACAGTCACGGCTGTACGGTCATGGCGGTACGGTGACGGGGGGTACCGTCACGGCGGTACGGTCACGGGGGGTACAGTCACGGCGGTACGGTCACGCGGGGTGCGGTCACGGCGGTAACGTCACGGGGGGTACAGTCACGGCGGTACGGTCACGCGGGGTGCGGTCACGGCGGTAACGTCACGGGCGGTACAGTCACGGTGGTACGGTCACAGCAGTATTGAGATAACTTTTGATTAGATTTTCTTGCTCTACTCTCATCAGGTTTGTTAGTGATTTTGACTCCGTCTTGCGCCCCCTGTTCTAAACATAGCTCTTTGTTTATGTATTGATGTATTTTCTTGTCAGGTGGATGAGAACATGAAGAAAGCTCACAAGAGAGACGCCGTCTTGAATGAGAAGTTCTACTTCCGGAAGGACATCACGACATGTATGTATGTGTGTTGCTAGGCAACAACAGGCTCTGAAAAACTCTTCTGGATAGCTCTAAACTGTTCTGGGTATCCTTAATCTAATATCGTGACATAAGAATTCATAACATGTGAGGAGTTCTATATACAATTTGATGCCAAAGAACCGCCGAAAATACAATGTATGGTAACAAAGATAGTTTCAAACAAATCCCGAAGGATACAAAGTGGTACTCAATATGTTTGGATTGTAGAGAAATTATGTTTGCTTCCTCGACACGTGCTCATCGCTTCCCTCTTGTCGTTGCGCCTGTTGCTAGGCAACTCCCCGCGCGAGGCTGAGCGGGCGTGCCGGGGGTGTCCGAAGGACTCCGGCAAGGAGGGGTCGGTGTGCAGCGACCAAGAGGAGTACGTCATGCTCTCCATCGTCGAGATCATCAACGGCAAGGTAGGGGTCAGGGTAGGGGTCAGGGTAGGGGTCGGGGTCAGGCCCGGGGTCGGGGCCGGGGTCAGGGCCGGGGAAAGGGTCGAGCTCAGGTCGATGCAGGGGTCAGCGCTGCGGTCAGAGCGATGCCGGGGTTAGGGTCAGGGTAGGGGCAGGGCCGGAGTCAGGGCCAGGGTCAGGGCCGCGGTCAAGGTCGACGCCGGGGTCAGGGCCGGGGTCAGGGCCAGGGCCGGAGTCAGAACCAGGGTCAATTACTGTGTGAATGTTACCAATAGATAAGCTGTGTTTAAAAAGGCATAGAAGCGGCCGCGGTTTGACGACGTAGATCTAGTTCTCAAGAAAGGCACACTTGGCCACACAACATACACCAGTTTGTTAGACAAATGGCTAAACAACATGCCCTGTTATTTATTTCATGCAATAAGTGTGTTAAAGTTACTTATCGAGCTCTTTCCCGCCAAAACAAAAGAGGTCAAAATACAAATAAGAATCAGTCCTTAAATCATCCAAAATTTCTGTTGTCTATATTTCACACATGGCAAACTGCCAAATGAAGTCTCTTAGCCTTGCCCGTGATATCAATTTACAACAGGTTTTCAACTTAGTGGTAAACGTCATCAGTTTGTGTGCTTCGCGATGCTTTGTTATAAGTCGCAGTGTTGCGACCGAGTTCTGTTTGCCATATCACAGCCGAAACGGCGATGTTTATCAAGTTTCTGATTTTATAGAATGAAACAATCAACTTTTCTGCAAATTGTGATATAGATGTCGCCTGGGCTTAGTTTGGGCGGGAAAGAGCTCGATATGCAACTTTAAACATTTATAAGATATTAATGTCGCAAACCGGGATGAAGCTTGTGAACTATTGCTATCTATGGACAGAAGCCGACAGTTAACAATTTTCGAGTAACATACGTATGACTGACGGAGTAAACTTACCTCTGTCACCTTTCACCCCCCCCCCCCCAGCCCGGCGAGTTCCCGGGTCTCGTGCCCCTGATCCAGGAGTACATGCAGAGTGTGGATGACTGCGACGTGGACACGAGCTGCACTATCACCCAGTACCTCAACCTGATCCAGAAGAGAGCCTCAGGTAAGCTGCACCATCACCCAGTACCTCAAGCTGATCCAGAAGAGAGCCTCAGGTAAGGTGCACCATCACCCAGTACCTCAACCTGATCCAGAAGAGAGCCTCAGGTAAGGTGCACTATCACCCAGTACCTCAACCTGATCCAGAAGAGAGCATCAGGTAAGGTGCACTATCACCCAGTACCTCAACCTGATCCAGAAGAGAGCCTCAGGTAAGGTGCACCATCACCCAGTACCTCAACCTGATCCAGAAGAGAGCCTCAGGTAAGGTGCACCATCACCCTGTACCTCAACCTGATCCAGAAGAGAGCCTCAGGTAAGGTGCACCATCACCCAATACCTCAACCTGATCCAGAAGAGAGCATCAGGTAAGGTGCACCATCACCCTGTACCTCAACCTGATCCAGAAGAGAGCCTCAGGTAAGGTGCACCATCACCCAGTACCTCAACATGATCCAGAAGAGAGCATCAGGTAAGGTGCACCATCACCCTGTACCTCAACCTGATCCAGAAGAGAACCTCAGGTAAGGTGCACAATCACCCAGTACCTCAACATGATCCAGAAGAGAGCATCAGGTAAGGTGCACCATCGCCCAGTACCTCAACCTGATCCAGAAGAGAGCCTCAGGTAAGGTGCACCGTCACCCTGTACCTCAACATGATCCAGAAGAGAGCCTCAGGTGAGGTCCACTATCGCCCAGTACCTCAACCTGATCCAGAAGAGAGCATCAGGTAAGGTGCACCATCACCCAGTACCATAACCTGATCCAGGAGAGAGCCTCAGGTAAGGTGCACCATCACCCAGTACCTCAACCTGATCCAGAAGAGAGCCTCAGGTAAGGTGCACCATCACCCAGTACCTCAACCTGATCCAGAAGAGAGCCTCAGGTAAGGTGCACCATCACCCAGTACCTCAACCTGA
Organism: Arenicola marina; assembly: GCA_964019135.1. Classification (NCBI taxonomy): domain Eukaryota; kingdom Metazoa; phylum Annelida; class Polychaeta; family Arenicolidae; genus Arenicola; species Arenicola marina. The sequence goes on along the minus strand of OZ025256.1, from coordinate 38,279,464 downwards.
TCCAGAAGAGAGCCTCAGGTACGGTGCACAATCACCCAGTACCTCAACATGATCCAGAAGAGAGCCTCAGGTAAGGTGCACCATCACCCAGTACCTCAACCTGATCCAGAAGAGAGCCTCAGGTAAGGTGCACCATCGCCCAGTACCGCAACCTGATCCAGAAGAGAGCCTCAGGTAAGGTGCACCATCACCCTGTACCTCAACCTGATCCAGAAGAGAGCCTCAGGTAAGGTGCACCATCACCCAGTACCTCAACCTGATCCAGAAGAGAGCCTCAGGTAAGGTGCACCATCGCCCAGTACCTCAACCTGATCAAGAAGAGAGCCTCAGGTAAGGTGCACCATCGCCCAGTACCTCAACCTGATCCAGAAGAGAGCCTCAGGTAAGGTGCACCATCACCCAGTACCTCAACCTGATCCAGAAGAGAGCCTCAGGTAAGGTGCACCATCACCCAGTACCTCAACCTGATCCAGAAGAGAGCCTCAGGTAAGGTGCACCATCACCCAGTACCTCAACATGATCCAGAAGAGAGCCTCAGGTACGGTGCACCATCACCCAGTACCTCAACCTGATCCAGAAGAGAGCCTCAGGTAAGGTGCACCATCACCCAGTACCTCAACCTGACCCAGAAGAGAGCCTCAGGTAAGGTGCACCATCACCCTGTACCTCAACATGATCCAGAAGAGAGCCTCAGGTACGGTGCACAATCACCCAGTACCTCAACCTGATCCAGAAGAGAGCCTCAGGTAAGGTGCACCATCACCCAGTACCTCAACCTGATCCAGAAGAGAGCCTCAGGTAAGGTGCACCATCACCCAGTACCTCAACCTGACCCAGAAGAGAGCCTCAGGTAAGGTGCACCATCACCCTGTACCTCAACATGATCCAGAAGAGAGCCTCAGGTACGGTGCACAATCACCCAGTACCTCAACCTGATCCAGAAGAGAGCCTCAGGTAAGGTGCACCATCACCCAGTACCTCAACCTGATCCAGAAGAGAGCCTCAGGTAAGGTGCACCATCACCCAGTACCTCAACCTGACCCAGAAGAGAGCCTCAGGTAAGGTGCACCATCACCCTGTACCTCAACATGATCCAGAAGAGAGCCTCAGGTACGGTGCACAATCACCCAGTACCTCAACCTGATCCAGAAGAGAGCCTCAGGTAAGGTGCACCATCGCCCAGTACCTCAACCTGATCCAGAAGACAGCCTCAGGTAAGGTGCACCATCACCCAGTACCTCAACCTGATCCAGAAGAGAGCCTCAGGTAAGGTGCACCATCACCCAGTACCTCAACCTGATCCAGAAGAGAGCCTCAGGTAAGGTGCACCATCACCCAGTACCTCAACATGATCCAGAAGAGAGCCTCAGGTACGGTGCACCATCACCCAGTACCTCAACCTGATCCAGAAGAGAGCCTCAGGTAAGGTGCACCATCACCCAGTACCTCAACCTGACCCAGAAGAGAGCCTCAGGTAAGGTGCACCATCACCCTGTACCTCAACATGATCCAGAAGAGAGCCTCAGGTACGGTGCACAATCACCCAGTACCTCAACCTGATCCAGAAGAGAGCCTCAGGTAAGGTGCACCATCACCCAGTACCTCAACCTGACCCAGAAGAGAGCCTCAGGTAAGGTGCACCATCACCCTGTACCTCAACATGATCCAGAAGAGAGCCTCAGGTACGGTGCACAATCACCCAGTACCTCAACCTGATCCAGAAGAGAGCCTCAGGTAAGGTGCACCATCACCCAGTACCTCAACCTGATCCAGAAGAGAGCCTCAGGTAAGGTGCACCATCACCCAGTACCTCAACCTGACCCAGAAGAGAGCCTCAGGTAAGGTGCACCATCACCCAGTACCTCAACCTGATCCAGAAGAGAGCCTCGGGTAAGCTGCACCATCGCCCAGTACCTCAACCTGATCCAGAAGAGAGCCTCATGTAAGGTGCACCATCACCCAGTACTTCAACATGATCCAGAAGACAGCCTTAGGTAAGGTGCACCATCACCCTGTACCTCAACCTGACCCAGAAGAGAGCCTCAGGTAAGGTGCACCATCACCCAGTACCTCAACCTGATCCAGAAGAGAGCCTCAGGTAAGGTGCACCATCACCCAGGACCTCAACATGATCCAGAAGAGAGCCTCAGGTAAGGTGCACCATCACCCAGTACCTTAACCTGATCCAGAAGAGAGCCTCAGGTACGGTGCACAATCACCCAGTACCTCAACATGATCCAGAAGAGAGCCTCAGGTACGGTGCACTATCACCCAGTACCTCAACCTGATCCAGAAGAGAGCCTCAGGTAAGCTGCACCATCACTCAGTACCTCAAGCTGATCCAGAAGAGAGCCTCAGGTAAGGTGCACCATCACCCAGTACCTCAACCTGATCCAGAAGAGAGCCTCGGGTAAGCTGCACCATCACCCAGTACCTTAACCTGATCCACAAGAGAGCCTCAGGTAAGGTGCACCATCACCCTGTACCTCAACCTGATCCAGAAGAGAGCCTCAGGTAAGGTGCACAATCACCCAGTACCTCAACATGATCCAGAAGAGAGCCTCAGGTACGGTGCACCATCACCCTGTACCTCAACCTGATCCAGAAGAGAGCCTCAGGTAAGGTGCACCATCACCCTGTACCTCAACATGATCCAGAAGAGAACCTCAGGTAAGGTGCACCATCGCCCAGTACCTCAACCTGATCCAGAAGAGAGCCTCAGGTAAGGTGCACCATCACCCTGTACCTCAACATGATCCAGAAGAGAGCCTCAGGTAAGGTGAACCATCACCCAGTACCTCAACATGATCCAGAAGAGAGCCTCAGGTACGGTGCACCATCACCCAGTACCTCAACCTGATCCAGAAGAGAGCCTCAGGTAAGGTGCACCATCACCCAGTACCTCAACCTGATCCAGAAGAGAGCCTCAGGTAAGGTGCACCATCACCCTGTACCTCAACCTGATCCAGAAGAGAGCCTCAGGTAAGGTGCACTATCACCCAGTACCTCAACCTGATCCAGAAGAGAGCCTCAGGTAAGGTGCACCATCACCCAGTACCTCAACCTGATCCAGAAGACAGCCTCAGGTAAGGTGCACCATCACCCAGTACCTCAACCTGATCCAGAAGAGAGCCTCATGTAAGGTGCACCATCACCCAGTACTTCAACATGATCCAGAAGACAGCCTTAGGTAAGGTGCACCATCACCCTGTACCTCAACCTGACCCAGAAGAGAGCCTCAGGTAAGGTGCACCATCACCCAGTACCTCAACATGATCCAGAAGAGAGCCTCAGGTAAGGTGCACCATCACCCAGTACCTTAACCTGATCCAGAAGAGAGCCTCAGGTACGGTGCACAATCACCCAGTACCTCAACATGATCCAGAAGAGAGCCTCAGGTACGGTGCACCATTACCCAGTACCTCAACCTGATCCAGAAGAGAGCCTCAGGTAAGGTGCACCATCACCCAGTACCTCAACCTGATCCAGAAGAGAGCCTCAGGTACGGTGCACCATCACCCAGTACCTTAACCTGATCCAGAAAAGAGCCTCTGGTAAGGTGCACCATCACCCAGTACCTTAACCTGATCCAGAAGAGAGCCTCAGGTAAGGTGCACAATCACCCAGTACCTCAACATGATCCAGAAGAGAGCCTCAGGTACGGTGCACCATCACCCAGTACCTCAACCTGATCCAGAAGAGAGCCTCAGGTAAGGTGCACCATCACCCAGTACCTCAACATGATCCAGAAGAGAGCCTCAGGTAAGGTGCACCATCACCCAGTACCTCAACCTGATCCAGAAGAGAGCCTCAGGTACGGTGCACCATCACCCTGTACCTCAACCTGACCCAGAAGAGAGCCTCAGGTAAGGTGCACAATCACCCAGTACCTCAACCTGATCCAGAAGAGAGCCTCAGGTAAGGTGCACCATCACCCAGTACCTCAACATGATCCAGAAGAGAGCCTCAGGTAAGGTGCACCATCACCCAGTACCTCAACCTGACCCAGAAGAGAGCCTCAGGTAAGGTGCACCATCACCCAGTACCTCAACCTGATCCAGAAGAGAGCCTCGGGTAAGCTGCACCATCGCCCAGTACCTCAACCTGATCCAGAAGAGAGCCTCATGTAAGGTGCACCATCACCCAGTACTTCAACATGATCCAGAAGACAGCCTTAGGTAAGGTGCACCATCACCCTGTACCTCAACCTGACCCAGAAGAGAGCCTCAGGTAAGGTGCACCATCACCCAGTACCTCAACCTGATCCAGAAGAGAGCCTCAGGTAAGGTGCACCATCACCCAGGACCTCAACATGATCCAGAAGAGAGCCTCAGGTAAGGTGCACCATCACCCAGTACCTTAACCTGATCCAGAAGAGAGCCTCAGGTACGGTGCACAATCACCCAGTACCTCAACATGATCCAGAAGAGAGCCTCAGGTACGGTGCACTATCACCCAGTACCTCAACCTGATCCAGAAGAGAGCCTCAGGTAAGCTGCACCATCACTCAGTACCTCAAGCTGATCCAGAAGAGAGCCTCAGGTAAGGTGCACCATCACCCAGTACCTCAACCTGATCCAGAAGAGAGCCTCGGGTAAGCTGCACCATCACCCAGTACCTTAACCTGATCCAGAAGAGAGCCTCAGGTAAGGTGCACCATCACCCTGTACCTCAACCTGATCCAGAAGAGAGCCTCAGGTAAGGTGCACAATCACCCAGTACCTCAACATGATCCAGAAGAGAGCCTCAGGTACGGTGCACCATCACCCTGTACCTCAACCTGATCCAGAAGAGAGCCTCAGGTAAGGTGCACCATCACCCTGTACCTCAACATGATCCAGAAGAGAACCTCAGGTAAGGTGCACCATCGCCCAGTACCTCAACCTGATCCAGAAGAGAGCCTCAGGTAAGGTGCACCATCACCCTGTACCTCAACATGATCCAGAAGAGAGCCTCAGGTAAGGTGAACCATCACCCAGTACCTCAACATGATCCAGAAGAGAGCCTCAGGTACGGTGCACCATCACCCAGTACCTCAACCTGATCCAGAAGAGAGCCTCAGGTAAGGTGCACCATCACCCAGTACCTCAACCTGATCCAGAAGAGAGCCTCAGGTAAGGTGCACCATCACCCTGTACCTCAACCTGATCCAGAAGAGAGCCTCAGGTAAGGTGCACTATCACCCAGTACCTCAACCTGATCCAGAAGAGAGCCTCAGGTAAGGTGCACCATCACCCAGTACCTCAACCTGATCCAGAAGACAGCCTCAGGTAAGGTGCACCATCACCCAGTACCTCAACCTGATCCAGAAGAGAGCCTCATGTAAGGTGCACCATCACCCAGTACTTCAACATGATCCAGAAGACAGCCTTAGGTAAGGTGCACCATCACCCTGTACCTCAACCTGACCCAGAAGAGAGCCTCAGGTAAGGTGCACCATCACCCAGTACCTCAACCTGATCCAGAAGAGAGCCTCAGGTAAGGTGCACCATCACCCAGTACCTCAACCTGATCCAGAAGAGAGCCTCAGGTAAGGTGCATCATCACCCAGTACCTCAACATGATCCAGAAGAGAGCCTCAGGTAAGGTGCACCATCACCCAGTACCTTAACCTGATCCAGAAGAGAGCCTCAGGTACGGTGCACAATCACCCAGTACCTCAACATGATCCAGAAGAGAGCCTCAGGTACGGTGCACCATCACCCAGTACCTCAACCTGATCCAGAAGAGAGCCTCAGGTAAGGTGCACCATCACCCAGTACCTCAACCTGATCCAGAAGAGAGCCTCAGGTACGGTGCACCATCACCCAGTACCTTAACCTGATCCAGAAAAGAGCCTCTGGTAAGGTGCACCATCACCCAGTACCTCAACCTGAACAAGAAGAGAGCCTCTGGTAAGGTGCACCATCACCCAGTACCTCAACCTGATCCAGAAGAGAGCCTCAGGTAAGGTGCACCATCACCCAGTACCTTAACCTGATCCAGAAGAGAGCCTCAGGTAAGGTGCACCATCGCCCAGTACCTCAACCTGATCAAGAAGAGAGCCTCAGGTAAGGTGCACCATCACCCAGTACCTCAACCTGACCCAGAAGAGAGCCTCAGGTAAGGTGCACCATCACCCAGTACCTTAACCTGATCCAGAAGAGAGCCTCAGGTAAGGTGCACAATCACCCAGTACCTCAACATGATCCAGAAGAGAGCCTCAGGTACGGTGCACCATCACCCAGTACCTCAACCTGATCCAGAAGAGAGCCTCAGGTAAGGTGCACCATCACCCAGTACCTCAACATGATCCAGAAGAGAGCCTCAGGTAAGGTGCACCATCACCCAGTACCTCAACCTGATCCAGAAGAGAGCCTCAGGTACGGTGCACCATCACCCAGTACCTTAACCTGATCCAGAAAAGAGCCTCTGGTAAGGTGCACCATCACCCAGTACCTCAACCTGATCAAGAAGAGAGCCTCTGGTAAGGTGCACCATCACCCAGTACCTCAACCTGATCCAGAAGAGAGCCTCAGGTAAGGTGCACCATCACCCAGTACCTTAACCTGATCCAGAAGAGAGCCTCAGGTAAGGTGCACCATCGCCCAGTACCTCAACCTGATCAAGAAGAGAGCCTCAGGTAAGGTGCACCATCACCCAGTACCTCAACCTGACCCAGAAGAGAGCCTCAGGTAAGGTGCACCATCACCCAGTACCTTAACCTGATCCAGAAGAGAGCCTCAGGTAAGGTGCACAATCACCCAGTACCTCAACATGATCCAGAAGAGAGCCTCAGGTACGGTGCACCATCACCCAGTACCTCAACCTGATCCAGAAGAGAGCCTCAGGTAAGGTGCACCATCACCCAGTACCTCAACATGATCCAGAAGAGAGCCTCAGGTAAGGTGCACCATCACCCAGTACCTCAACCTGATCCAGAAGAGAGCCTCAGGTACGGTGCACCATCACCCAGTACCTCAACCTGACCCAGAAGAGAGCCTCAGGTAAGGTGCACCATCACTCAGTACCTCAACATGATCCAGAAGAGAGCCTCAGGTAAGGTGCACCATCACCCAGTACCTCAACATGATCCAGAAGAGAGCCTCAGGTAAGGTGCACCATCACCCAGTACCTTAACCTGATCCAGAAGAGAGCCTCAGGTACGGTGCACAATCACCCAGTACCTCAACATGATCCAGAAGAGAGCCTCAGGTACGGTGCACCATCACCCAGTACCTCAACCTGATCCAGAAGAGAGCCTCAGGTAAGGTGCACCATCACCCAGTACCTCAACATGATCCAGAAGAGAGCCTCAGGTAAGGTGCACCATCACCCAGTATCTCAACCTGATCCAGAAGAGAGCCTCAGGTACGGTGCACCATCACCCAGTACCTTAACCTGATCCAGAAAAGAGCCTCTGGTAAGGTGCACCATTACCCAGTACCTTAACCTGATCCAGAAGAGAGCCTCAGGTAAGGTGCACAATCACCCAGTACCTCAACATGATCCAGAAGAGAGCCTCAGGTACGGTGCACCATCACCCAGTACCTCAACCTGATCCAGAAGAGAGCCTCAGGTAAGGTGCACCATCACCCAGTACCTCAACATGATCCAGAAGAGAGCCTCAGGTAAGGTGCACCATCACCCAGTACCTCAACCTGATCCAGAAGAGAGCCTCAGGTACGGTGCACCATCACCCAGTACCTCAACCTGACCCAGAAGAGAGCCTCAGGTAAGGTGCACCATCACCCAGTACCTCAACCTGATCCAGAAGAGAGCCTCAGGTAAGGTGCACCATCACCCAGTACCTCAACATGATCCAGAAGAGAGCCTCAGGTAAGGTGCACCATCACCCAGTACCTTAACCTGATCCAGAAGAGAGCCTCAGGTACGGTGCACAATCACCCAGTACCTCAACATGATCCAGAAGAGAGCCTCAGGTACGGTGCACCATCACCCAGTACCTCAACCTGATCCAGAAGAGAGCCTCAGGTAAGGTGCACCATCACCCAGTACCTCAACATGATCCAGGAGAGAGCCTCAGGTAAGGTGCACCATCACCCAGTATCTCAACCTGATCCAGAAGAGAGCCTCAGGTACGGTGCACCATCACCCAGTACCTTAACCTGATCCAGAAGAGAGCCTCAGGTAAGGTGCACCATCACCCAGTACCTCAACATGATCCAGAAGAGAGCCTCAGGTACGGTGCACCATCACCCAGTACCTCAACCTGATCCAGAAGAGAGCCTCAGGTAAGGTGCACCATCGCCCAGTACCTCAACCTGATCCAGAAGAGAGCCTCAGGTAAGGTGCACCATCACCCTGTACCTCAACCTGATCCAGAAGAGAGCCTCAGGTAAGGTGCACTATCACCCAGTACCTCAACCTGATCCAGAAGAGAGCCTCAGGTAAGGTGCACCATCACCCAGTACCTCAACCTGATCCAGAAGACAGCCTCAGGTAAGGTGCACCATCACCCAGTACCTCAACCTGATCCAGAAGAGAGCCTCAGGTAAGGTGCACCATCGCCCAGTACCTCAACCTGATCAAGAAGAGAGCCTCAGGTAAGGTGCACCATCACCCAGTACCTCAACCTGATCCAGAAGAGAGCCTCAGGTACGGGGAACGATCACCCAGTACCTCAACCTGATCCAGAAGAGAGCCTCAGGTAAGGTGCACCATCACCCAGTACCTCAACCTGATCCAGAAGAGAGCCTCAGGTAAGGTGCACCATCGCCCAGTACCTCAACCTGACCCAGAAGAGAGCCTCAGGTAAGTTTAAGAAACAGTAAGTAACCGATGAAAGTGATGAACCATGATAGTTAATATAGGTTTCTCTTTTAGGGGGACTGTCTATGGAGTGTTCACATCTATGGAGTGTTCACACCTATGCAATGTTCACATCTATGAAGTGTTTACATCTATGGAATGTTCACATCTGTGGATTGTTCACATCTATGGAGTGTTCACATCTATGAAGTGTTCACATCTATGGAGCATTCACATCTATGAACTGTTCACATCTATGGAGTGTTCACATCTATGTAGTGTTTACATCTATGTAGCGTTCACATCTGGAACGTTCACATCTATGGAGTGTTCACATCTATGTAGTGTTTACATCTGTGGAGTGTTCACATTTTTTGGAGTGTTCACATCTATGGCATGTTCACATCTATAGAGCGTTCACATATATGGAGTGTTCACATCTATGTAGTGTTTACATCTGTGGAGTGTTTACATCTATGGAGTGTTCACATCTTTGGAGTGTTCACATATATGGAGTGTTCACATCTATGTAGTGTTCACATCTATGGAGTGTTCACATCTATGGAGTGTTCACATCTATGGAGTGTTCACATCTATGGAGTGTTCACATCTATGCAATGTTCACATCTATGCAATGTTCACATCTATGAAGTGTTTACATCTATGGAATGTTCACATCTGTGGAGTGTTCACATCTATGGAGTGTTCACATCTATGGAGTGTTCACATCTATGGAGCATTCACATCTATGAACTGTTCACATCTATGGAGTGTTCACATCTATGTAGTGTTTACATCTATGTAGCGTTCACATCTGGAACGTTCACATCTATGGAGTGTTCACATCTATGTAGTGTTTACATCTGTGGAGTGTTCACATCTTTGGAGTGTTCACATCTATGGCATGTTCACATCTATAGAGCGTTCACATATATGGAGTGTTCACATCTATGTAGTGTTTACATCTGTGGAGTGTTTACATCTATGGAGTGTTCACATCTTTGGAGTGTTCACATCTATGAAGTGTTCACATCTGTGGAGTGTTCACATCTATGAAGTGTTCACATCTATGGCATGTTTACATCTATAGAGCGTTCACATATATGGAGTGTTCACATCTATGTAGTGTTTACATCTGTGGAGTGTTCACATCTATGGAGTGTTCACATCTATGAAGTGTTCACATCTATGGCATGTTCACATCTATAGAGCGTTCACATATATGGAGTGTACACATCTCTGGAGCGTTCAGCCAATGAGCTGTCGTCCTATATTCGCCTCTGTTGATCCCGACAGGTGAGCTGATGACGACGGCCCGGTGGATCCGGAAGTTCGTGGCGGATCACCCGGATTACAAGCAGGACTCGATCGTCTCGGACGCCATCAACTACGACCTGATCCGGACGTGCGACCGCATCACGCGGGGCGAGCTCAGCGCTCCCGAACTCCTGATCAGCTACAGCACCAAGAGCGCCGGGGACATCCCGGACGCCATGCAGAAGGCGGAGCGCTACCTGGCAGGCCGGGTGAAGAAGGGGGCCACCGCCCCGGGGGGCCCCGCCCCCGCCCCCTCAGACGCCCACCCCAGCCACGGGGGCGGCGCCCTGGTCAATGGCACCGGCGGCCAGCCTCAGTAGGTCACGGGGCAGAGGTCGCGAGTCAAAGTTCAAAAGGTCAATGGGTCAGCGGTCAAGGATCAATGGTGAAAGGTCAATGGGTCAGCGGTCAAGGGTCAAAGGTCAAGAATCAAAGGTCAAGGATCAAAGGCAAGGTAATAATAATAAATAATAATAATTCCAAAAACATGACATAATCATGAAGACAAATTGATGGCATAGCAAATGTTGATCTCAATCGCACTTGTATGTAGTCGGCTATTTTGTACCTTTTTTTTATCGTGTGTGTAGGTGGAGTTTGTTCTTTAGTGGTGGTCCCCCGTCGAGGAGCAGTCGTTCATGTTACAGATGTTGTTAAACTAGTCGCTAGAAGCCTAGACAAGGTGAGGCCCGCGCCGTAAGCCTCTGCTACAGATGCGCTGGATACTAGAGCACGGTTTCCATGGCGACAGGGAACGTCACGCGAAAAGAGATTTCGCGAAACTCAAAGTCTGCCATTAATTAACTTCACAAAGAATGTCATTTATTACATACTGACTATATTTACTCTTACGTCTGACTTTTTATACAAAATAGGACCCGATACTGTGTTTTTTTTTCTTATACGTAACAATCTTAGCCTCAGGATTAATGTTAGCACGGGGTATTCTGGTACTACTAGACTGTGGGAGCTAGTTAGTGGACCGCCCCGCCCCCGACCCGCCCCGCACCCCCCCCCCCCCGCCCCCGCCCCGCACCCCCCCCCCCTAGTAGTGCTTATATCACCTTGTTATGTTTATGTAACCACTTGAGTTATGATTGTACGTATCTGCATATCCATCTCCTGATGGGTGTGTATCTCTCACCAATGAACGCGTGGTGTCGGTCTATAGTGAGGCGCCTATCATGACGTGTCCGGGGGTTTCATGCCGCAGCGCCACCAACCAGCGCGACCTCTAGCGGAGATCTCCTCAGCCTGCGATGCATGTATCCGCCGCGTGCGAGCCTATCCCTCCCATAATGCATCTCGGTAGTTAATGACTGGATATTCAGCTGGCAAACACAATTTATATTTATTAGCGGCGAAAAGTGTGGTTTGCTACAAATATATCTTCTAACCATTTCCTCTGTTTTCGATTTTGGCCTCAAGCGTCTCGTCTCTTGTTCATGGTGACCCAGTTAGCCCGTTCCCATGGTTCCCGGCGGACCGTGCCACGTGGTAATCATGTGATGAAGAACCCACCAACAGCGTCTGATGTTGTCCCCATGGTTAAGGCGACATGTCCCGCCAGAGGTCTAGTGATGAAAACAGACACTAGGGGAGAGAAAAGCTATGGCGCGCGTCCCGAAAGATGGCGCTGCGGGCGACTCCCCCTCCACTATGATCTCGTCAAGTCCTGATCCAATCAGCTGTGAAGATTATTTGTTAATCCATTTTGTTAAATACTTGTCGGACAAGTATCTTGAGTTCTTTGTAATAAGGAATACACACTATGGTGACGTGTTATCAACGTGGGTTTTGTCGTTGAAACGCCTTTTAGTGTATGCATTATCTGACACAATTATGACTAACTAAGCAACGAAGCTAATTGTTTTAGACACTGGTCGGTTAATATGTAAACCTACCGACGTTAAATAATTGCTTAGTATATCTTACCTGATCTGACACACACAAATGGCTCATCATGTGGGAGAAGAACGAGAATTACTTAAGTAGGCAAGAAGTGAACATTGACTCGGTGCTTGCAATGAAGACCAGACGCCCTCTGGTGGTTGTCGGGGGTAGTAGGGTCTACAGGGTGCAGATACTAACTTTGTAGATGGGTTTGGCAAGTGATGGTTGTATATTCATGTATATCTTCGAGCTCTGTATATTTTTATCATTACGCTCTGTGTAATATTTGTAACGATTTGTAATCATTCTCTTGAAGAAATCCCGTCATCTGCCATATATCAACACCTGGTTTTGTGGTTTTCATTAAGTCACGCTCGCTGTCATTGAAAGCAATCGTTCAACAGACGACCAAGCATTTAATCGACCACCTAATTATCAAATAGACGACTGGTCATTCAACAGATGACGAGTCATTGAAAAGTATGGCTGGTCTGTTGGTCTGCCCCATAGGTTTTTCCTGTTGGTCTTTTGACCTATGAGGCATCACTGTACACACGATGGGATTGTCCCATATGTGATTTCCTTATAACCGAATCACATGATTTAGCTTCTATCACGTGACAGAAAGACTTGCACTGATTTGGTCAGATATTTGATGAGGCGTAGGTTAGACCATGTACACCTGTCGAGGCGGTGAGACTTCCTACAGGTCATGTCCCCGCAGACGTGGCCTTTGGGTAAAGTTGTATCGTCTTGATGGCGCTTTACGAATGTGATTTCTTGTATTTAGGCTCGGTTATATAGACAGATTGCGACCATTGAAGTAACTAACTTTTGGTCTAAAAGCGATTATGCGAAAAAAATGCAGTTTGGCCTTTCGGCGCCTTTTTGCAAACACTGAATTTGTGCTTTTACTGGTAATCCATAACATTAAGGCAAATTTGGCGGAGAAACTAATATTTGATATGACTGGGTTGTCATTGAAACCTCAAAATATACACACACAAAACTGGTTTCTGAAAATCCGCTAGGCGCCACCCGGTCTCGACCTTCAACAGCCACCCCTCTTGCTGTGCTTGTCCTAGAGAATCAATTATGGCCTGCGATCGATCAAATTCGAAATGACTCCAGGGATGAGCAATTTCTGAATTCCAGGACCTACAACGCAAGCACAGTGACGTGATAGAGCATTGACCTTTCACTGGCGGACACTCAACCGGATATACAGCGCCATCTATGGCGACTTAGTTGTTCGTGAGAGAGTGCGCACTACTCCCAATCCAGTGCTGCCAGCGGGTGTCAGACCAGCGACTTGCCGTGTCGCTTCTCCCAACCAGGTGTAACTGGTTAAAGGCGGACAACGTGGCCTGGCAGGGGTTCTTGTTAGCACCCCCTTCCCTCCCCTCTCCCAGGGCGACCCGGGTCAAGGGCTAGGGTCAGGGAACAAGAGACCTCTGCTGTAGATAAGATAGGAGCTCCAAACCGCTAAGGGTCTGACTTGGACCCCCCCCCCTACCCCTCCACCCCCCACGCCAATACATTTTCCCCTCAACCCCGGACTTCAGTTTTCGACCTTACAAGTTTCTTTCAACACCAGGGCAAGAACCATGTTTGCATGTCGACTGATCCGAGTGTGTAGTTAAAGGAGTTAATTATGTTTGATGGCTACCAAGAACGAGCCAATCACAATCGAGGAACAAAAGTGCGAGCCAATCAGAATCGAGTAATACAAAGAGCGAACCAATCACAATCGAGGGATACAAAGACCGAACTAATCAAAATCCAGGGATAGAAAGTGCGAGCCAATCAGTCAAGTGAAACAAAGAGCGAGCCAATCACAATCCAGGAATACAAAGAGCGAACCAAGCACAATCGCGGGATGCAAACAGTGAACTAATCACATTCGTGTGACACAAAGTGTGAGCCAACCACAATCGAGTGATACATAGTGTGAGCCAATCACAATCGAGTCATACAAAGAGCGAACCAATCACAATCGTGTGACATAAAGTGTATGGAGTGATACAAATTGCGAGCCACGCACAATCGAGTGTTTTATGAATCCACAAATAAACTGAAATTACATAAACTCACTTCCGAAGGAGATTAGCCACTTGAATGAGATCTTATAAATGGGCAAAGATAGAGCCGATTATTAGAAACGCTCAGGAGTTAGTCGACTGAAACTGGTTTTCAATGTGAAATGCCTAAAGTGCACTAGATGAATTGATCTGTAGTTTCACATAATAGTGGAGTATTCAAAAACATAATCATAACGTTTATTATCCACAAGCCCAGTAAATGAACAATCATGCCAATAGCAGAAGTCGAAGCTTGTGTTTCAAAATAGGTGTGCGCTGGCACGCAAGGAACACACAAATTGAACAAAAGAAAAATTACCTGCATACCCCCCTAAAATTACAAACGAAAAAAAAACAAAAATCCACATGAAAGATCACAGTAAGGAGGGGGTGGGGGCGGATACCTTAATTTTCCGATCTTCGCGACTGGCATCGAGGAATTCTTGGAAATTCGCGATTAACTGTTGGCAATTTTTGAGGATCGCTACAAGACATGATTCAATGGTACACACGAATGAAATGTAAAGTACTACATGTTGCATGATGGTGATTACCTGCGGCTGAGAAACTGGCGAAACGGTGAGGGTGCCACATGAGGTGGTAGGGGGTCTATAAAAGAACATATATGAGGATGAAGATCGTATGCGTGGGGGGAGGGGGCGAGACGAGTGTCCGGACCGTCCTCATCCGCCCCCCTACCCCCTCCCACCCTCTACCCAATCCTCCACCTGCTGACGTAACGTCCAGACGAACCACGTTGGCAGGCTGGTAGGTAGGCAGGGGGCAGGGGTGGGGGAGGAAGGGACAAGCGCCATAAGAGAAAACAACAGAAGAAATAATCCTTTCCTGCTGTGGCTCTGGTGGTATTTGGTTTCATAAACCCACAACGATAACAAGACAATAGTCCGTCCTATGTCCTGAGCGGGTGTTGTTACCGTGTGACGGTGGTATGTGTAACGGTCAACTGTTCCACCGGACATGCCGCATATATAACAGTGAAAGACCAAATGCGTTTTTGTTCAGAAGGAAATTGGCGACTCTTGGTCATTAATTGGGTAAATAAGGTATTTCTGAGAAATAAAATACGTAAAACGCATACATATACAAACGACTATAAATTATGCATAAAAATACAGATACAAATAATTATTTGAGATATATAATTATATCGGCGGCGAGTATTGGGTTGGGTGGAGTGGGAGGGAAAGGGGAGTGGGGGGGAGGGATAGAGAAGTGGGAGTTAAGGGTGGGACTCATAAAGGGGTGGAAGGGATAGAGGGGTGGGAGGAAAAGAGGAGTGGGGGGAGGGATAGAGAAGTGGGAGTTAAGGGTGGGACTCATAAAGGGGTGGGGGTTAACGGTGGGGGCAGCCCTTCCGGTTGCAGCCTCCAGGTGTGGTGTCGCTGGTGTAATCTGTGAGCTAGACCAGGTCTGGGAGAGCCAGGAATGGGCGTTAGGAGGCGGTGGGAGGAGGGTAGGGTAAGGGATTTGAATGATGTGGGAGAGTATAGGAGAGGGAAGAGGGGGAAGGGGCGATGGGGAAGAGAAGGCGTAGGCGGACCAGGACGGCCATGAGGGCGGCGGATATGGCTGTTGAAGAGTGGGAGGAATAGCGAAGGACAGGAGGGAGTAGGGGTGGGGGGGAGGGGACCTTTGCAGGACATGTTTCGTGCTTCCTGGAGAATGCGCCCGGTGTTTGGGACTCTGTAAAAGTTATCTAAACAGGTCTCAGCCCGTTTGCGCTGGTTCAGTGGGAGTGGGAGGCGAGGCAGGTGGTGGCGTGGCCGGCGGACGGCGATCTGACCCACTGCCGCCGCCACAGACCTTGGCGTCTCCTCACCCCTTTTCGCCACAGAGAACCTGCTTACGTGTGGTGAGATCATGCCGGCCCCGGTCCCCGTGCCTCAGGCGGTCTGCAGGCCAACACCTCCTTGGCTTGTGTAAACAATTCGCCTCTTTAATTATCGCTCCTTTTGTTCCACGCGGAACTTCCACTGTGTGGAGCCATGTGCCGAGGTAACCTCCCTCTTTGTGAGATATGACGACACTTTGGATTGGTCTAGACAGAATCCACCGATACCGGTCACTGGGCTCGCTGCGGAGGTCTTTACTGTTTTAGAATAGGATGGTCGATATGGCCATGCCACTTTGTCAGCTCTGTTCACAACAAACAATAACAACTCGCCATATTGACTAAACACAAAAGCCGGTTTAGCGAGCGCACTGTTCGACCCGAGAGTAACTGACACCAGTTTGTCCAGGGTCGAACCCCTGAAACTATAGACAGCCAGTGCGTTGGTTCGAAGAACCCGTTCTCCGGAAGTTTTCCTTATTCAGTATCTGTGCACAGTCTATAGTCTTGTAATTCAGCCTTCTTAAAATCGGTCTATTGATCCAACCTACTTGTAACACAATCTACTTGTAGCACAGCCTACTTGTAGCACAATCTTCTTTTAACACAACCTACTTATACACAACGCAACTTACTTACAGTCAACCTACTTATGACCAACCCTCCTTATGACTCAACCTACTTTTGACCCACCATATATTTGATGCAACCTACTTATGACACAACCTACTTATGACCCAACCTATTTTTGACCCAATTTCCTGACGATCCAACCTCCTATTGATTCCGTCTACTTGTGACTCACCTTAGGCCCCGCTTTATTTCTGACTCAGCCCGCGTTAGACTCTCTAGGCTCAGTTTCTCTATGATTCAGTCTCTATCACCTGTCGAGATAACACTCGGGTTCTTTGCCTCTGGACACCTGTTCTTATCCGCTTCTGATCTCCCGAGGACGCTGAAGGTCAGAAGGCAGTGTGCGCTGCGCGGGGTACCAAGGCGCAGGGCGGAAGTGGCGGGGGCGGATGTACCAAGAGAAAGAAAGAGTACAAAGGAGACAAACCCAAACACAACGGAAAATTATAACCAAATACTGGGAAAGAGACCGAGAGAGAGAGAGCGGGAGAGACAGAGAATGAAGAAAGAGTCAGACACAACGAAAAGAGAAAAATCGGAGGTCCAAATACAGGGACAGCGAGAGGGAGAGAATGAAGAAAGACTCAGACAACATAAAGACATAAACAGAGGTACTAATACAGGGAAAAAGAGAAAGGGCAACAGAGACAGAAAGGAGAAAGACTCAGACACCATGGAAAGACAGAACAGAGGTACAATTACAGAGATAGAGAGAGCGACAGAGACAGATAATGGAGAAAACCTCAGACACAATGAAAAGACAAAACATGAAACGTAGAAATCTACGGATGGGCCAAAAAGAAGAAACCAAGCATGGGGTAGCCTAAAACAAACCATAAAGAAAAGTATAACCGTAAACAGAAGAGGAAGAAAAACGGGTGTTTTTTTAATCTGAAACATATCAGCTCCATGGGGAACGAATGGCAGGTATCATAGGGTCCCTCGTCTCCGTCGTCTCAGGAGGTGTGGGCCGGACGGGGGTTGGGGTGGGCGTGGCCAGGGTGGGGATGGGATGGCCGTGGTAAAGGTAGGGGTGGGCCTGGGTAGGGTGGAGGTGGTTTGTAGGGCGGGGATTGGCGTGGTCAGTTGGGGTGGGTTGGGTGGGGGTGAGCGCGGTCAGGATGGGGGTGGGCGCGGTCAGGGTGAGGGTGGGAGGGGCTCCACACCATATGCATCCTGATGTATACGCGCGTGCGCAGTCGACTCTAGATCGGCGATGAGGATTCGGGATTGGTTCCGGTTTGGGCAGAAGGCTCCCATGGATCTGAGGAGTGCTGGTATCGAGAGGATCCCGGTCTAAGTGATAGTGTCCGCCCCTTGCAATGTTCCGTGGGATAGAGCTACCACAGAGGAGGACTGGCGTCAAGGTGAGACATAGATATAGATATACACACACTCCGAGTATTTATTGCCTTCACGCGCAGTCATGTCCCTGATTAATTAGATGTATATGAGGCGTACGATAATACAGTAGAACCGTACAGCCAACCTGTGTTTGGGGCAAAGAGAATCATGCCGCCTGCAGGTTGTCGGTTTGTCAAGGTTACAGGGATAACAAATATCGGGACCTGAAACTATTCTGGTATTGACAGATTTCGGTTTACTCAGGATTAAGGTTAGGGAGATTCTACTGTTCAGTGACTTTTTTTTAAATTTTATGATTTGTTTTCAAAGTGCCATACCATGTTACGTTAATGGTTGTGACATAACCTTTAACGTTGTATAGAATGTTGGCGGAGGGGGGCAAGGGGGGGGGGAGGGAGAAGGTGGGGGGGTTTGGGAGGGGGGGGGTCATGTTTCCGGGATCACGAAGAATAAATTTCTTTATTCCCAAGTCACGATGAATTAATGGAAGAACTCCCCGCGTTCCAAAGAAGGGCAGATACATGATGCAAATTGACGATTTCCTGATTCACGGTTATTTAATATTGAAATTCCCAGTTCATGATAAATGAAAATCCTTCATCAAGACGGTCGGCTTATACATGTACCCCCATTCCCGGTTCACTTAAGTATTATTTTCCTAATTCCCAGTTCACGGTGACTGATACACACACAAGGCCCCGTGGTCCTGAGGGTGACAGGTGTTGTATTTGGCTAATGTCTTGTCCGACAGCGAGAATCTCAGAATTGTACGAAATAAATATTTTATCATATTTACAAAAGTAAAAAACAGCAGCGATGCCGCAATGACGTAGTACATGAGAGAGCCATTGACAGCAATACATATATCAATGTAACGCTGCGCTAACACGTATAGTAAACCCGTCCAAGAAACTGCCATACCCCTCTCACGAAACCATAGTGAGGGGAGCGCATCGCTAGGCTGGGCGCCGCCACCGCTGCCCTGGATCAGCCACTGGAGGCTGGGGATTGGAGTCTGAGGGTTGGGGATTGGGGTCTGGGGATTGATGTCTGAGGATTGGAGTCTGGGGATTGGAGTCTGTGAATTGGAGTCTGGGGATTGGAGTCTGAGGGTTGGGGGCTGGGGATTGGGGCCTGGGTATTGGAATTTGGGGATTGGGGGCTGGGGATTGGAGTCTGAGGGCTGGGGATTGGAGATTGGGGTCTGGGGATTGGAATCTGGGGATTAGGGTCTGGGGATTGGAATATGTGAATTGGAGTCTGGGAATTGGACTCCGGGGATTGGAGTTTGAGGGTTGGGGATTGGAATCTGAGGATTGGGATTTTGAATCTGGGGATTGAGGTCTGCGGATTGGGGACTGGGGATTGGGAGCTGGGGATTGAGGTCTGAGGATTGGGGTCTGGGGATTGGGGTTTGGGGATTGGGGTCTGGGGATTGGAGTCTGGAGATTGGACCTGGAGATTGTAGTCTGGGATTGGGGTCTGAATATTGGAGTCTGAGGATTGGGGTTTTGAGTCTGGGAATTGGGGTTTTGAGTCTGGGA
Source organism: Arenicola marina (assembly GCA_964019135.1). Classification (NCBI taxonomy): domain Eukaryota; kingdom Metazoa; phylum Annelida; class Polychaeta; family Arenicolidae; genus Arenicola; species Arenicola marina. The sequence continues at coordinate 38,260,028 of OZ025256.1, read as the reverse complement.
ATTGAGGTCTGACGATTGGGGTCTGGGGATTGGGGTCTGGGGATTTGAATCTGGGGATTGGACCCTGGGGTTGGGATCTGGGGGTTGGAGTCTGGGGGTTGGAGTCTAGGGATTTCTGTGGGTATGCTCACGTCTGTTCAACACCCCACGCCATGGTCTGGCTCAGGCTAAAGCCCATGTCTGCGGCGTCAGGTAGCGACATATGAGTTCCCTTGTTCTCCATGGTTTATTTGTAATTGCAATTCGAGCGGAGTAGGCACCCAGGGTCTGACCCACACCTCGATGTTACAAGGTCTTCACAAGCTCTCGCTACGGTCTTCACAAAGGCCTGTGCAAGGTTTTCACTGGGTCTGTGAAAACGACACAAAGACCTGTTCGATATGCTTCTGGCGCCAGCTTCTGGCACCAATACGACCCTTCCTTTGTTCCACACCACATTTTCTCCCACTTGTTTGGTTGGTTTAGCAATATGCTTTAACCTCTGTAATAGGGTAGAACGAGTCACTACAGAGATGAGCCATGTCGCGGGGGAGTAGCCACCTGCTCACTGCAAAGAAAGGCATGGATCTTTATCAAAGATAGATGTTTGTACATGTGGGACTCGAACCAACGCAACAACCGCTTCGGAAGGCATAGCAGAGTACAATCGACAAGCCGAACGCGCTACCTACTAACTACGATGTGACCCCATGTCTTCCGTGTGAAACAACAGCCAAATTTATTCACATGTTGACATTCTAGGTATAGAAAGACGTATTAATTTTGAACATCACTCATTGTCCCTGAGGGTTCCTTGGCCTGAATTAGCCGTTGTGTGCACAAACGCCCTCTAAAACACCAATTCCTTTTAATCTTTAAAGCAAAGCAAAGCTTCCCCCTGTTGGCCCACTCCCCTCTCCAATATTTCTATTTATTGCACACAGACCGCCAGTGCAATCAGATGGGGAGTACAGCCGACAGGTAGCCACTGCTTCATGCACTGCTGTAATAGATCAACACAAACTTATCAGAGCCAGTGTTTCTCGGCCACGGAGGCTTTGTTTATGCACCCGGAGCACAATCTCCAAGTGAAAGAGGTGTTCCTTTATACCTTTAATTGACGTTGAAAGGCAGTTTCTCCAGACCAGACCTATAGAGCGGGCACTGCACCTGCACCCAATGCGTTGGTCGCTGCAGGCGCACTACTTGAGCATAAGACAGGACGGGGCATCCGCGCCAGGCCAGAATATCTGGCCCCTCAGCCCCCACACAAGTGATACCCTAATACCCCCACCGCTGAGATATCCCCTGACCAGCCAGTGTCCGGTGGTAAGGGAGTTATCGTTTCCTTGTTAATGTAGGTAAAGTGTGTGCGAGCTCTGGTTGCCCGGGGTAAATGCACACTGCGTGATAAAGCACCTAGGGGATTGGGCAAGATGCTTAGCGGTGCTCGGCGGTAAGTGTTGTGGGTGCTACGGTGATATCAATCTGGCGTTCCCTGCGCTGTTACTGTTGTCGTGGCGTCTGCTGCGGCGGTAGGGGCGCTGGGTGGGTGCACGCGGCCTCACGGGGACGGGGAGAGGGGGCGGGGGGGGGGGGGGGGGTGGTGGAGGGGGGGTTTTCGTAAGCCTTAGCGCCCCGGCCTGGCTGTAATAAGCCTTTATCGCCCATTCCCCGGCAGGTAACGATGGCTTGATGGCCATGCTGCTTAGCAAAATGTCCCTGCGAGATAGGAGGGGGGGGGGGGGGGGTTAAAGGCTCCCCCAAAAGCTTCGTAACCGCCCAGAGAGTACAATGGCCCAAGCATTATGCCAGTGGCCAGTAACTCATAACCAAATTGTTCTGGGAAAAGAACTCACAAAGGCAGAGACGCGATATCACAGTTCGTGCAGTCTGTGCCGTAAATCAAGAAATATTTTATTTTTTTGCTCTGTTAGCAGTTTTTAAAACTGTTTTTTTTCTCCATTCTGATCGCC
>OZ025256.1:38142994-38257873 GCA_964019135.1 Arenicola marina | reverse complement strand
CGCGTCTGACGTCGGGGTGGGGATCTCGGTGGCTACCCACAGCAATCTGCCGGAGTCACAGTGAATGATCCCGACTCTGGGTAACGTAGTCGGGAGGCTCAGGGTCCTGGCAGGTGTGGCACGGCAGGGGAGGTGGGGGGTCAGGGCAGGCGGTGGGTGGGGAGGGGAGAGGGGGGGGGTGAGCGTTGGACTGCTGTAAGTGTGTATGTTTTAGAAAAGGCAAAACAACAGAGAGAGAGAGAAAGGATTCGGGGCAGTAAGGAGGATGGCGGGATGGAGGGGGGACAGAGATTACGGCAAGGTCTGGAGATAGACGTTGGCAAGCTGTGAGGAAAGACAGCCCTGTTACCTAGGCGTCGAGCGCAGGGCCTGCAATATCTACCTCGCAACAGGCAACCGTCTCCTTGCCTACAGCACCCCCCCCCCCCCACCCTCCCACCCTCCTCCCTCCCACCCCCGCCCCGGCCCGGGCCTCCTACTGGCCACGCACCATCAGTTACCCGATACATCCCGCCTATCCATCCTTACATATATATATATATTACGTTATCCTTACGGCCCCTGTCCCACCCCTCTCTCCACCATATCCCCACCGCCTCACCCTACCGCAGCCTCACCACGTTCGCACGCCTGACCCCTCCCCCCCCCTCCTTGCACCCTCCACCCCTCTATCCGGCTCCCCACTTAATTAACCCAATACACCTACCCTACATCCTGAGTAGTCCTCCCCATCCAGAATCCGGGTTCCTGGGACTGATATCGCACTGAGTCCCGCCACTCACCGGCGTCCAGATCTGCCCCTACACCCCCCCCCCCCCCGCTGGCCCTATCCCAGCCGCCGTCGTCGTCGACGGTTGTGGTACTCAACCCCTCCCTCCCCCGACATCACCCCTCGCCCGGCATCATCCTTCGCGGCACACCTCCCTCGCCCGCCATCACCCCTCGCCCCCCTCCCCCGCCATCACCCCTCGCCCCCTCCCCCGCCATCACCCCTCGCCCCCTCCCCCGCCATCACCCCTCGCCCGCCATGATCCTTTGCGGCACACCTCCCTCCCCCGCCATCACCCCTCGCCCCCTCCCCCGCCATCACCTCTCGCCCCCTCCCCCGCCATCACCCCTCGCCCCCTCCCCCGCCATCACCTCTCGCCCCCTCCCCCGCCATCACCCCTCGCCCCCTCCCCCGCCATCACCCCTTGCCCCCTCCCCCGCCATCACCCCTCGCGGAACACCAGCCAGCCGCCAGGGGTCGCCCCGCCAGCCGCCGGCCAGCGAGTCCGCCCGCCCGTCCGTCCGTCAGTCGTTGGGCCAGAGCCTTGTCTGGATCACTCCCCTGGACACGTCCTGAAGGCGGACTCCCAGCCAAACAGGCCAGCCAGCCAGCCTCACTACTTTTCGTCGTCACGCAGCGCGTCGTGGGTTCGAATCCGCAACAGGAGATATTACTACCACTAACACTATAATCATTGTTCTCGTCTAGGGACACCACTTGTACATAGCCGCACCTCACCCCACTCGCACCGAGCACACAGAGCTAGCTGCTGGAAGCCTTGGAAGGATACGGAGCAGCAACGACTGAGGATACTCGTTGCATCAGTCATCTCTGAGCGGATTAATGACATTCGTGTGACAGGCGTGAGGCCAGGGGAGACGTAACGTGTAGGCGGCCAGGGTGCCAGGTGAGTAGGCGGCGGTCTACATCCACTGCCCACCATCCACCCGCTTCCGCGTCCTGGGGGGGGGGGGGGGGGCTGCGTTGGTGTGCGCTGACAACCTGCTGGTCTCGCGAGGAGTTAACGAGATTAATCTCAAGGATTAAATGGCTCCTCCAGCGGTACACATGAGGCTCAACCCCCGGGTCACGTGGTCACATGACCACGTGACGCCACGCACGCCAACCGCACTGAGTTAGTGGTAACCGGGGGAGCGCGGTGAAGCGGGTAAAACGAAGTCAGTGAAATGCCACACTGTTTTGAATTATTGAAGGATGTGAGGATGTGATTTGTTTCATAGCTAACATTACTGTCATCCATCTCGAAGGAATCACATTGATTGACAAGAAAATACCAGGTGAAAATAAGGGTTTGTAATATAGTCCATGGTTGTCAATTTTGTCGATGAATGTGTGACCTGATAATGATTTGGGGCTTGATTGGAATGAACCATAAGCTAAGCCGAGTCCCCTCACACTGTCACTCCTACTGCGATAACGTCTGAAACATAGTAACAGAAACATTATCAATAGCTGGGTAGTCTAGTCTAATATGCACAAAATATTAATATTCCAAAATACAAATAAACACAATATCAGTAGTCGTGGTTAATACGATTTTATAAAACAAAATTCTTTGTAAAACGCATCAAACATGAATTAATATGAAATGGGTGCAGAAGGACGAACTTGACGGACATAATTGAAGTCACATCCGGAACACATGACATTGACAGCAGTTTCTCAGTTGTGCTTTAAATCTTTACTTTATGCGATAATTTCATAATCGCATGCAATATGGCTTTACTTTGCATGACTAAAACGGTGTTTATCTAATATCATATGACTCATAATATAAATCTGTAGACAGATCCACCCCAGGTGTAAAGTGAACCCGGCATTTCAGCCATAATCAAAAGCAAGACGTGAAGCTAAACCCAACAGCAAAAGCTACATTTTTTACCTGACTCATGCTGTTAACAAAACTGCCAAAGGCAAGTTGTGACCTGGTAGTACGGAGAATCATTCTTTATCTTCGCTTTCTATCCCAGGGAGGCCCAAATGAAAGTTCATATTAATAATGCTAATAAAACAATTATAGTAATATTAATAAACACTGCAATAATAATAACAAAAATTATAATAACAAAAACATTACAATATTAGTAATACCACAAATATTATAGTATTAGTAACGAGAAAAATATTATAATATTTGTAATAACAACTTGACACGTTACAAAATTGGTAATAATACAAATATTATAGTTATAGTAACGATAAAACCATCATACTATTAAGCTTACTAATAATAAAAACGTTATAAGGTTAGAAATAACAATAACATGATACGATTAGTGATAATAAACACAGTATAATATTAGCAATAATTAAAACGTATAATTTTCGTAATAATAAATTCATTATAATACATGTAATTCGAATATGGGAAAGAAAAGAGAACAAGGTTGTCAGTCAATATACACGTATTATTTGTGGAGGGAAATCCATAATCCCACCCGGTCGCCTTGTAATCGTTCGACCGATGTCTTATCACTAGCCGTACAGCCGGCCCTCTCTAGATGTTGTGTCTGTGCATTTCACGAGCAATCGAGTGGCAGATCAGTCGATCAGCCATACTGGCTGCCTGGCAACCACGCCTGAAATAGGAAGTGGCGCATGCGCACAGCTCTACGTCGACAGCCTCAGTCACTTAAGTAGTTTTTCTTGTTTAGATAAACGCGTCTCACCCGTCGCCTCAGCGATTCTGGAGCACAGTGAAAAACTGTTACCGGTAGGCGGCCAATACTTCTACAGCTCAGCGGAAGAGAGGGGGGGGGGGGGGCGTGGGGAGGAGGGTTTCCATAAACCCAAGCAGATATAGTGGACTGCCTTGCCAACGCAAACGCATCGTCCCACATGCAACGAGTAGAGCCGATATCTAGCACGACAGTCAATGGGGAAAGATGAATGTTGTACCTATACTTAGTGCATCGAGGTAGTTTATCACTGGCTTACTCCGAGTATGAAGTTCGGCAAACTACAGGTCGAGTGAACGTTGTAACTACGTTCACAGACAACGGGAGACAAGCCACCACCGGGCACAGGAAGCGGCATGCATATGAATCAGTCCAGAATGCCAAAGTTTCTTAAGAATAGGTTGTCCGAATTCCAGGAGCACAAAGCACACAAAAAGACGATGGATGTAAATCAACGCTTGCCGAGTTGACTTATTTTGGTCTACGACTGAGCTCTGGGTTGTGAGGCAGGCAGGCGATAGCCAAACAGTGAGCACAGAAGTTAGTTAAATATCGTGCGAACCGTTTATTGTGACAATGCGGTATTCCTAGTTAGCGGGACAGAAAAACAAACCTTCAGAACACATCCTGGGCGGCTCCAGAAGGAACCAAGAGGGGTGATCACCCAGGGGCTGATCCAAGAATTTGAAATGGGGAGGGGGGGGGTCCACGCCGCCTCAGAGATAGCGTTCTTCCTCAAAAAAAGTGGGGGGGGCGGCAGTCCACGTCTCAGATGAACTAAATTTTGCACCGAAAAATGGCATTCTTCATCACAATGGGGAGGGGGGTCCCTGGACATCCCCCCTTGGATCCTCCCTTGTCACCCTCCCAATGACCCTCATCTTGACGGACGTCACACACCCCTCCCCTTAGCGTATCCTGGATCCGACTGGATCGAATAAGACATCGGTCGAAACAATATGTTATTCGTTATTTCTTCATCCAGTCACATATAAGGCCTTCATTGTCAGCACTTTCTCCGTCCTAATTGGCTGACAGTACTTGGTAGGCTCCAAACAGCGTCAGCTTCACAGTCGTTCAAGCGTCATTTTTATATCTGCTCGCAATTAAAAACGCTCTATTCATTGACTAGCTGGCCTGATAGATTACTCATGTAATCTATCAGGTTCTAGGTTACACACACCACCTCCCACAAGTTGGCGGCCGGCTGGAGACAGAAAGGCTATGAGATGGGGCGCCGTCGTCTTGGCAACAAAGATCCTCTAACTCTCACCGAACATGACCAATAGTGTTCCACTGCCCTCTGTTACCCACCGTTATAAAAACTGTTTTTGTTAAGAGCTACCGATAACGATGCTATTGCTCTCCCCTATATCTTATACCCTCATTCCAGGGAGCAGAAATGATAACATTCTCTCAATGTGTGTGGGGGGGGGGGGGGAGGGGGGGGGAGGTGGAAAGGGGTATTTAAATTCATCGGGAATGGGCTTTTCATTTCACCGTGAACTAGGAACGAGGAATTAGCCGACCCTCGTGATCGTGAACTGAGTATTTTAATATTAAATAACCGTGAATCGGGAAATCTCCAATTTATATTATGTATCCGCCCTTCCTTTGTATGCGGGGAGTTCTCTTTTTTAATTAATCGTGACCTGGGAATAAAGATATTTCTTCTTCGTGATAAGAGAACACGACCCCCCTTGGTCGAAATTGTAGCTCTTGGCTATAGTTCAAATAAAGCTCTTGACTATATATTCCAGCTGATATCGGAAGTGTTCAAATAATTAGCCTCTATATACTTTGCCATGGGTCTATTTGGGATGCCTTTTTTAACCAAAAATGTCTCTCTCAATGACCACAAAATCTCGCACTTTCTCGGTCTCCACATGCCCATAGGAGGCACACTCCACACCACTGTGCTAATGTACTGCCCCCCGGGTGTTATATTTGTGAAACATTGAGTGGCAACATCAACGAAAGCAAACAATGAATAATAGGAAACAAAAGTGTTTCTGTCGTGAATTCATGGGACGGGAAACACTCTTCAGAGTACCTAATTGTTTCCTAGACACAATCCAGATTTAATATTTTATGATTGTTAACACTAATTATCAGGCCATGCTATGGGCCATGCTATGGGCCGTGCTATGGGTCGTGCTATGGGCCATGCTATGGGCCATGCTATGGGCCATGCTATGGGCCATGCTATGGGCCGTGCTATGGGCCATGCTATGGACCATGCTATGGGCTATGCTATGGGCCATGCTATTGGCCATGCTATGGGGCGCGCTATGGGCCATGCTATGGGCCATGCTATGGGCCATGCTATGGGTCATGCTACGGGCCATGCTATGGGCCATGCTATGGCCATGCTATGGGCCATGCTATGGGCCGTGCTATTGGCCATGCTATGGGGCGCGCTATGGGCCATGCTATGGGCCATGCTATGGGCCATGCTATGGGTCATGCTACGGGCCATGCTATGGGCCATGCAATGGCCATGCTATGGGCCATGCTATGGGCCGTGCTATGGGCCATGCTATGGGCCATGCTATGGGCCATGCTATGGGTCATGCTACGGGCCATGCTATGGGCCATGCTATGGCCATGCTATGGGCCATGCTATGGGCCGTGCTATGGGCCATGCTATGGGCCATGCTATGGGCCGTGCTATGGGCCATGCTATGGGCCATGCTATGGGCCATGCTATGGGCCATGCTATGGGCCATGCTATGCCCGCTGTATTGATTAGAGTGTCCGCCATGTTCTAGGTTGGGAGCACGTCGGCTATGCATGGCAAAAGACCCACTAATTGCCCCCAGTTTGAAGTTAGGGAGAGTGAGGGGCAACGGTGAAGTTAAGGTTACACAGATATAGGAACAGGGGGTCAGATAGGTCATGCAACCTCCCCCCACCTAGCGGGAGGGGCGCGAGTATCTGTGCCCCCCCCCCCCCCTCCATCCGTGGGCCTCTCCCCTTCTCAAGACTTGATCACGCCCCGTTGTCACTTCTTGAACCATGCAGGCCTACCCCACCACCATCAGAGAGTCATTGCTGTATATCCCCCCCGCCCCACCCCCGTCACCCTGCCGTGATCGTAGACCCTGATAGAACAGATCCATCCCCGAAGCCAATTTAAGACTCTTCATTCGCCAGGTGGCGTGCCACGCGCCCCCTACCTGTGAGGTGTTGTTCACAGCTGCCGGCAGTTAGGGGGGCGGTGGGCTGCTCCAGTTACAACATGTCTCTCTTTATAACGGCCTCCATATAACGGCCTCCTGGCACAGTCACCCCCCACCCTCAACCCACTCATGCCATTAAACTACCAAATAACCGGCCCATCTCTCCCCCCACCTCTCAGCGGTGTTTCATCTAACCCCTCATCACCCAGGGCGTTCCGTTTAACCCCCTATCCTCACCCTGGGGGGGGGCGATCCGCCTATCTCCCCCCCCCCCCTTCTAACACCTCTCCCTAGCTTACCCCCCCCTGAAAGCATTTCGTCTAACTTCTCACCCCTACCCCCGGGGCGTTCCATCATAGCCCACCCCACACCCCCCATTCTCTCCCCCCGAAACTTGCATCTAACACCTCTCCATACCAACGAGTTCAGTCTAACCCCACACCCAGCCCACCCCCATGCCCGGGACTTTCTGTCCAACCCCACACCTAGACCACCCACACCTCACAAGTTTTCCTTCTAACCCCACCCCTAGCTCAACCCTACCCTTACCCCCACGCCTACCCAGCCCCCCACCCCCATTTCGGGGGGTTTCCATCTAATCCCACACCTAGGCCACCCCACACCTAGGCCACCCCCACCCCTAGCCCACCCCACATCTAGGCCACCCCCACACTTAGGCCACCCACCCTTAGGCTACCCCCACACCTAGGCCACCCCACCCCTAGCCCCATCTCCGGGATTTTCTGCCTGGCCCCTGGCCATTCCACCAATAGCTAACAGAATAACAATAAGAGGGTATACTTCTGCTCAGCCAATGCATCTCCAAGACGCCGACTGTTGTTGACAACGCCATGACAGGAAACAGCTGTCAAGAGTTCTCAGGTTTTTCTTTTATTGTTGTTCTTTTTGAGGTGGGGTGGTGGGGAGTGGCTTGTTGAGCCGGCGGTCGGTTAGGATGGTGTAAATATATGACTGCGACGTTCAATAAGTGCCAAAAAGATTAATCCATTTCCCGAACTTTAATACACCGAAGCCGAAAACCGACAGTTTCTTGAGCCCCTGCTCTTAGCCTATGTGTATCAGCGCCCCCCCCCCCCCCCCGCCATCATTACTCGGTGTTCCTAATCTATTCTCGTTAAGAGGCCGTAGACGTGAGACCTGTATATAATGCCCCATCAATGTCATCTGTTTATCTCCCCCAGCCATTGTTTATCACGTCCAGCTATAAAAGCAGGGGAGGCAGCAGTAAACCTGTAGCGTTCTCTCTGGTGGAAGCGCTATGCGTGTCAACATATAACACTCCCATGTACTAAATAGAGCACTGGTGACTGATGACTAGTATGTGTAGAGATACTTACTTTGCACTACCCTGTGTCCTTCACATTAAAGCGATTTTGACTTTAATAATAATTCAAGTATTCCTCGTCACATCGGTAACTGAGAATATCACCGTCCCTTTTTCAAAGTTATTCCGCCAGAGGGGGTGCATCCCCGTGCCCTGGCTCTGTGCTCCACAAACTCTCCGCCAAGGTATCCGTCACTCTGCCAGCAGAGGGCGCCCGTTTCTCACATCACCTCTGCCCCACGTCACCGCCCACCTCACGGTTGACCCCAACGGTCCTGGGGTCACGAATGGTTTTAGAGGATTTTTTAGATTGAATATTGAATTTTCGATGCAGAATTTGAAAAATATACATTCCGTTGTCGAATGATCACAATGAAAGAGTTAAGCGAAAACTTATTTCAAAATAACACAGGGTCAAAGTTCAAAACGCTTCACGCCTTTGACCTCGACCGCACTACACATTGTATTTTCGATTAGATTCATTTCAAATTTTGCGTATGAAGGATGTGGTCAAATTTAATCTTATGGTTAAATTTGACGTGGGGCAGAGGGACTATAACGCATGCGTAACGCCGTCCGCCGGAAGATCGGGTATCGGTATCTGAGTGGCTCTGTAGCCTGGTTCTCCGGCCCCAAAAGCTCGCTCGCTCAGTGACTTGTATGAGTATGAGCGGCGGTACCAGCTTAGTGGCGCTGCCCAACAGCATACCTATTCACCATTGTGCAAGAAATGTGCAGTCTCTCGCGGGTTCACCCAAAGTTACAGTGTTGTTATGAATTTTCTGCCTCACTTTCATACCCTGGCAAGGAGCCTCTACTCCTTGGAACAAGAACATAATGATTTTAATGTTACGAATGTTATAAGTCATGGTGTACAACACTGTGAAAACGTTGTAACTTTGACATCATAACGTAACTGCTGTGAACACGTAACTTGATATCATAACGTATCTGCTGTGAACACGTTGTAATTTCGACGTCATAACGTAACTGCTGTGAACACGTAACTTGATATCTTAACGTATCTGCTGTGAACACGTTGTAACTTTGACGTCATAAGGCATCTGCTGTGAACACGTCGTGTTGACGTCATAACGTATCTGCTGTGAACACGTTGTAACTTTGACGTCATAACGTATCTGCTGTGAACACGTTGTATCGTTGACGTCATAAGGCATCTGCTGTGAACACGTCGTGTTGACGTCATAACGTATTTGCTGTGAACACGTTGTAACTTTGAAGTCATAACGTATCTGTTGTGAACACATTGTAGCTTTGACGTCATAACGTATCTGCTGTGAACGCGTCACTTTGACGTCATAACGTATTTGCTGTGAACACGTTGTAACTTTGACGTCTTAACGTATCTGTTATGAACACGTTGTAGCTTTGACGTCATAACGTATCTGTTGTGAACACATTGTAGCTCTGACGTCATAACGTATCTGCTGTGAACACGTTGTAACTTTGACGTCATAGCGTATCTGCTGTGCACACGTTGTAACTTTGACGTCATAACGTATCTGCTGTGAACACGTTGTATCTTTGACGTCATAAGGTATCTGCTGTGAACACGTCGCGTTGACGTCATAACGTATTTGCTGTGAACACGTTGTAACTTTGACGTCATAACGTACCTGTTGCGAACACATTGTAGCTTTGACGTCATAATGTATCTGCTGTGAACACGTTACTTTGACGTCATAACGTATCTGCTGTGAACGCGTCACTTTGACGTCATAACGTATTTGCTGTGAACACGTTGTAACTTTGACGTCTTAACGTATCTGTTATGAACACGTTGTAGCTTTGACGTCATAACGTATCTGTTGTGAACACATTGTAGCTCTGACGTCATAACGTATCTGCTGTGAACACGTTGTAACTTTGACGTCATAACGTATCTGCTGTGCACACGTATCTTTGGCGTCATAAGGTATCTGCTGTGAACACGTCGCGTTGACGTCATAACGTATTTGCTGTGAACACGTTGTAACTTTGACGTCATAACGTATCTGTTGCGAACACATTGTAGCTTTGACGTCATAATGTATCTGCTGTGAACACGTTACTTTGACGTCATAACGTATTTGCTGTGAACACGTTGTAACTTTGACGTCATAACGTATCTGTTGTAAACACATTGTAGCTTTGACGTCATAACGTATCTGCTGTGCACACGTTGTAGCTGTGACGTCATAACGTATCTGCTGTGAACACGTTGTAACTTTGACGTCAGAATGTATCTGCTGTGAACACGTGGCGCTAATATTGACCTTTTAAAATGGCTGGTGTTAACATGTGTGTACTGCGACGTCAAGAGGAGGCTGGTGTTAACATGCTTGCACTGTGACGTCACGAGGAGGCTGGTGTTAACATGTTTATACTGTGACATGACGTTTCGACGTTTCAACGTTGACTTCACGAGATGTCTATGATAAATTAGCTTAACTTTGACCTTACGGTAAGGAGAATGCCTATGTAACAGTACATTCTTGAAAAAGAAGCCGAGTACGTATCTTTTCAAGAATGAACTGTTACACGGGTATTCTCTGACTTAAAGTACGGTCGGTGAGCCTCACGTGGTCCATGAAGCGTGAATAAGAGTTTTTTTAAGATGTACATTGCATCTCTCGCTTCCGAAACCAACAAAATAGCTGACCGAAGTCGGTTCATATTCTATCTGAGAACCCATGAAATGTATTTGTTGTAGCAATGGTAAACTTGAGTCATACGTGAGCTAAGCTGAAACAGTGGTTCGCCCTGACATAGAAGAACGTCGGACGCTGCAGCCACAAATCAGTTTAGTTCATCTTCAGATTGCAAGAATGAAGTCGTGTTTCGCATCAAGGCGCGTAGGCTACTTCGCATGGATTATGTGTCCTTATACAGACGATAATGGTCATTTAAATGTGGAATAGGATACAATGGTTCACATTATTGGATACTGAAAGGATATGATACGCAGCGATGTTGCCATGGTGTTTGACACAAGTCACACCCAGTGCGTTGTTGATGGATAGGATATGCTTTGCAAACGAGTTTCGTGGGATTCACGAGAAAGAAAAATGATTTCTAGTGTGATTATAGGATATAAGGAAATGTCAGTATGTATTTTACATATGAATTACATATGATCTCAAATTCAGTTTTTAAAGTGGATTTTCTGATCTATGCTTGTTTTGGTGAGAAATTTGTATCGGTTTTTGCTGGGGCTTTCCGTCGGGCGTCAAGTTTCCAGTTCATCATCCATTGTGATTGTGACCGATTTCAGACAAGCTCACTTATTGCTCATGATGGGCATTGACTGCGATGGTCGATTTCGTAACAGAAGGACGATTGTTCAACAGAAAAATTGTTTGGTCTCCTTGAGTCAATCGCAATTGATCAGCTCGCTAAAACAGTACATTCGTGAAAAATAATGTGCAGTTTAGACAATAGAATGACGTCATAGCAGTACTTTAAGGTAAGGAGAATGCCCATGTAACAGTACATTCTTAAAAAACTATGTACGCGGCGCAAGCCGAGTACATATCTTTTCAAGACTGAACTGTTACACGGGTATTCTCTGAATTAAAGTGCGGTGAGCCTCACCTGTTCCCAATGGCATGAATAGGAGTCCGTTTAAATGTACATTACATCTCTCGCTTCCGAAAGCAATACAATAGCTGACTGAACCCGGTCCGTCTTCCATCTTTGGACCCAGGAAATGTCTTATTGTAGAAAATGGTAGGCTTGAGTCATACGTGAGCTAAGCTGAAACAATGACTTGCCCAAACATGAAAGAGCTGTCAGACCCTGCAGCCACAGGTTAGTTCAGTTTATCTTCAGATTGCAAGAATGAAGCTGTGTTTCGAATCAAGGCGCGTAAGCTACTTCACATGGATTATGTGTCATTATACCGTAAATCATTATCATTTGAAGGTGAAATATGATGCAATTGTGCACATTATTGGATATAAAATGATATGATATGCGGCGATGTTGCGATCGGGTTTACAACAAGGAACACCACGTGAAGTGCGTGGTTGATGGATAGGAAATGCTTTGCAAAATGAGTTTTGTGGGATTCACGAAAAGAAAAATGATTTCTTGTGTGATAACTGAAGGATATAAGAAAATGTCGGTATGTATTTGGCATAAGAATTACACATGATCTCAATTTTAGTTTTTCATATTGGATATCGTGTTCTACGCTTGTTTTAAAGAGAAATGTAAATTTCAGTTGTTGCTAGAGCATATCATCGGGCGTCACGCTTCCAGTTCATCATCCATTGTGGTTGTGACACGTTTCAGAGAAGCTCACTTATTGCTCATGATTTGCATCGATTGCGATAGTCGATTTCGTAACATTGAAGGAAGATTTTTCAACTGGAATATAATTTGGTCCCGTTGAGTCAATCTCAATTTATCAATTTTACATTCTTACCTTCATTTGAAGGTGGAATATGATGCAATCGTGCGAATTATTGGATACTAAAAGGATATGATATGCAGCGACGTTGCGATAGTGTTTAAAACAAGGAACATCTCGTTAATTAAGTGCGTTGCTGATGGATAGGATATGCTTTGCAAAATGAGTTATGTGGGATTCACGAGAAAAAGATTTTTAGTGAGATTACTGAAGGACGCAAGGAAATGTCGGTCTGCATTTTGCACAAGGGCGATGTACCTGTTTCACTCGAGCATTCCATCGGGCGTCAAGCTTTCAGTTCAGCATCTGTTGCGGTTGGGAATTGTTTCAGAAAAGCTCACTTATTGCTCATGATTAGCATTGACCGCGATTGTCTATTTCGTGACATAGAAGAAAGCTTGTTCAAAAAATCTTGAAAATTAATGTATAGTTTAGACAATAGGATGACGTAATAACAGTACTTTAACACATGTCTATCGACAACACGGTTCAACCTTGACCTCTATCGTCAATAGATTGAAGTTCGACCTGTTAGTTGTGACGTCACAGCGTGTCGCGATGGTGAATACCCGGGGAGCGGGGTACTTAATACATAGCTGGGTTCTGGGGTTTGGGGGTTTTCACCGCCAAATCCGCTCGGTCGGGGCGTTTTACCGCCAAATTCCGCTCAGTCGAGGCGTTTTACCGCCAAAATCCACTCGAAATGATATTTTTTGCGGCATCCGCTCCATGAAGGCACATTTTCAGACCCCCCCCCCCCCCCTCTTCCGGGTCGCAAGTTTTAAAATATCCGCTATCTAGGGGTATCTTCTTCATGACAAATATCCGCTTTAAAGGCGTATGTGTTCGTCACAGAAATCCGCGGACCCCCCCCCCCACCCACCTTATTCGTATAATAGTGCCCCCTCCCCCCCCCCCCCCCGGGTGAATATCAACCTGATTGGTGGTCTGTGTTGACTCAACCCGCCATTTGACGAAAGCAAAAGTCAAAGGTTGCTGTGTGTAAGGAATGAATTTTGGAATGTGGCGAAGTAAACCGGGAGAGCGACTTTAGGACTTCGATACAAAGGGCATCTATCAGGAACAGAAACGAACTGACAGGTCAAATATTTTCATCGCATACACGGGTTATTACTTCACGTTAGGTTGAGGGGCTATTGCTTGGTGGGCATCCTTCTTGTCGTGTAGCTTTCAAAAGGTCAAAGGGATGGACTAGCTACTGCATAATTCATATATCAGTATCGATTTTAATAGAGTAGGGATGTAATAACGAGTCGGTTACGGACAAGTAAAACAGAGCATTTAAACTTGCAAGTCAATTTTGTAATACTCGGCAATTAATATTATGTCTTATGATATGAGACATAGTGATCTAATTATATTTACACGTCAAAAGTATGGTCATCATTAACGATCTTCTAATTCACACAATCTACCTGATCTCCTTCCTTTCGATGTTCATAAACATGTCAATCGTCGAGGCAATGACATATATATTTCTTTTAAAAGCAGCTTATTTGCATTATCTATTTATTTAGACATAAAGAGATGGCCCCCTTGCATCGTTGCATCGTCTGTTGGTACGATACGGCACACTTAAACCAGTATAACCGGATGGATGACTATATTGAGCATATGCATTACCAGAGATCTGTATCCTTCTCTCGGGTCCGTTTAGCGATGTGGAGACAGCTAGAGGTGGTCTAAGACATCGGTTCATTCATTCATGGAGCCTCTCTAGCTCTGTTGACATCCGCAGACCAACAGGTCGTGGGTTCGAACCCTGATCCCTGCATCTTGCGCATGTTGCCTTCCAGCCCCATACCTCAGATGTTACACTGATAAAATCCCTTTCTGTCATTCCAGGGCCAGAGCTGCGGGGACTGACCGCTAGCTGCAGGGAGGGCCACACGGAACCCCATCGATAGTCAGCCCCCCCACACAATGGCACCTTGACCATGAGCGCCAGACCCAGATCAGCAGGCAAGTCGGTCAGATGTATCACATTCGAGCCGCAATTATTTCGGAAAAATCTGTGTAAAAACTGTTTCAAAACCGAGGAACAGCATAATGAAGAAGCTGAGCCCCAGCCCAAGCCCGAGCCCAAGGCCATCGTGCCCAAGCCCGAGCCCAAGGCCATCGTGCCCAAGCCCGAGCCCAAGGCCATCGTGCCCAAGCCCGAGCCCAAGGCCATCGTGCCCAAGCCCGAGCCCAAGGCCGTCGTGCCCAAGCCCGAGCCCAAGGCCATCGTGCCCAAGCCCGAGCCCAAGGCCGTCGTGCCCAAGCCCGAGCCCAAGGCGGCACCCACAGCGGTCGGGCCCAAGCCAGGCGCCGGCACCACAGCGCCACCTGGCGAATCGAGCGTGAAGCTCGCTGAAGATGGGCGGGGCAAGGAGGCGGGGAGCGCCATGACGGCGTCACAGAAGGGTAAACCAGAGCCAAAGGTTAATAAAGTGGGAGACAAAGGCGTATCTAGCGATAAGGGTAAACAGCAGAAAGGCAATGGGAAAGGTTCGGAGGGTGAAAGCAAGGGGAAGAACGCCAAGTCCAGCGAGACTTCTCAAGAGAAGACTGCCGCAGTGAATAGCAAAGGGACCAAAGAAAGCAGCAAAAGTGAAGGGAAATCAGCAGCGAAGCGCAGCAAGAAAGATGAGAAAAATGGTAAAGAACCCGCAAAGACTTCTAAAGGTGCAGCTACAACGAAGAATATTACAACAGGGAGTAACGAGTCAGACAGTAAGCCGACAGAGGTGAAGGGGGGTGGGGCGGCGAAGGGGGTGGGGAAGGGCGCGGGGAAGGGGGCAGTGGAGGAGGGTGGGGTGGGGAAGGGCGCGGGGAAGGGGGCAGTGGAGGAGGGTGGGGTGGGGAAAGGCGCGGGGAAGGGGGCAGTGGAGGAGGGTGGGGTGGGGAAGGGCGCGGGAAAGGGGGCAGTGGAGGAGGGTGGGGTGGGGAAGGGCGCGGGGAAGGGGGTGGATAAGGATTCGCCAGCCAGCGCCGACACCACGCCAGGCGGGGGTCCGAGGAAACCGGTCCCAGATAGAGAGAAGGACCAGGATTCTTCTGGCTCCGAGAAGAAAAGTGCGAGCAGTGGAGAGGGTGGCGGGGGTGGCGGGGGCGGTGGGGCAGGCGGTGGGGATGGCGGACAAGGGGGCAGTCCTGCTGTCGGAAGTACTGGAGCGATAGCGGCGCCGAAAGCGGATCCCGGGCCCTCATCCACGTCATCTGGAGCGGGGAGTCCGGCGATCCAGAAGGTGGGGAGAGGTGGAGGGGGCGAGGAGGGGCAGCAGGCGCCTGCGTCCGGATCCTCGCATGCAGCTGCCGCGGGAGGAAGGGCCCCGGGGAAGGGGGGTGAGGCTACCCCCTCACCCTCCTCCACTGGCTCCCACCCCCAGCCCCCGCCCCAGCCCGCGGGTGCCGGGAAGTCGGGCGATAGTGAGCCGACTTCGGTACAGCGCCAGGAAGCTCCAGAGACATTGGCAGCGGGCGGGCGGCCCGAGTCAGAAATAACTACCGTGCACCGGGAGCCGCCCGCTACCACTGCTGGGGGTGGGGAGGCGCGGGCGGAGGGGGAGGGTCAGGCCCAGGCCAGAGACGCACCGCCAGGAACGCCGCGTGCCATAAGTTCTAGTCAGGACCAGTCAAGTACTCCGGCAGAGAGCCGGGAGTCACACCCGCTTCAGCATCAGCAGCAGCCACGCCAGCCCACGGAGCGGCCCTCCAGTGAAGGCATCTCGCCCTGCGATACCGCGATATCTGGCTCGCTAGAAGCGAACAGGAAGCGCCAGGAAGTAAAGGAGGGTGCTTTAAATACTGCCACCGCCCACCCTCACCCCCCTGCCGCTGCGGCTCCGGACGAGGGTGTGAAGCCAGCACCCCCCCGGCCCACCCCGAGTGGGCCGCAAGCCGGCAGCGGCAGTGACGAGGCCGGCGGGGGTGGCTTAAAGGTCGGCACCGGAGAGGGGACTGGGGGGCAGGGTGAGCAGTCAGCGGCCGGCGGTAGCGGCAGAGAGGGACCGGGCCACTCACCGACCGGACTACCGTCACCGACAGTCCTCACGCCGGACCAAGGGGGGACCCACAGCCCCAGGGATTCCTCAGGATCAGGTGCGACACCGCCACACTCCGGAGTTCAGGATCCACACGGCCTCCGACCCAGCCCGGCCCAGTCGCCGTCACCCCCACCGCTCCCGCCCCCGTCTCTCGCCCTAGAGGGTGAGGCTGTCGGGGCCGGGGTCTGGGGGGAGTCGGCCTTCGAGAGAGACCCGGCGTTAACAACACGCCGTCGGAGCAGCGCGGCGGAGGGGGAAGGGGAGGAGGAGGAGGAGGAAGAGGAGGAGGAAGAGGAAGAAGAAGATGACGCGGAGGTAACCAGGGAACCGAAGGAGACCTCTAATAATAGACAAGTCATCAGCGCATCCGGAGCTAAGCCAGAGGCTGCCCGGGACACCGCGGACAGCCAGGCGGAGGGCGAGGCGGGCCGAGAGGGGCCGGGGAGACCGCAGTCTAGCGTCGGGCAGTCGGCCAGCCAGCCCGTGGCGGGGTCCAGTACTCAGGATCCAGACCCCGACAGCCGGGACCTGTCCCCAGCTACGTCACCGCCTTACTACGACACGGGAGATTCCGGATCTCAAACCACTCTGATCGACAGCGGGATTGAGTCCGAGACCGGAGCAGTGGATTACTATACCGGGGCGATTGTGTACCACGACAGCGACAACACAAACAACAACAACAACAACAACAACAATCCCGTCGGGGGGAAGTCAAGACGACTTCAATCCAAGGTCAAGGTCATTCGCGGAAAGCGATTACTACAGCGACGAGCAGCCGTGTTCCGGCGGCGGGGGCCCCCTGTACGACAGACAGGACAGCTTCATCGAACATCCGGATCAGGATTACAGCGGCGGGACATCTGGATACGGTGATCCGGCGGGCCGCTGTGAGATCCCGGATAGCCTGCCGCAGGTCTCGGCGGACATCCTAGGCCAGATATCCTCGTCATCCGTGCTGCAGCACTATCCGGCAGGCAACAGTCACCACCAGTGGGGGCAGCAGTACGCGCCACCTGGCGAGCAGCAGCACGCGCCACCTGCCGAGCAGCAGCACCACCACCACCAGCAGCACCACCAAGCGGGGTACGGCGGGGGCGGGGACGGGCGGGGTGGTTCCGGCGGCTACCGCCAGGGCGGCGAGACCGTCGCCACGGAGGACCCGGACTGGTACTACAGCAGCAATGTAGTGCCGACTAGGAGCCAGACCGACGAGGACTACCAGCTCGAGGACCGGAAGCGGTACCGGAAGCGACCCAGCGTGGACGAGAGCGCCTGGCAGGCGGCGCAGGCCAGGATGGCGGGGGCTGGACCACGTGGGCCGCGAGTCGGCCATGATGGAGGGCACCCGGATGTTGATGGACAGCCTGCGGGAGAAGGTGGCGACGCTGGAGGACCGGTGCGACCGGCTGGGGCGGGAGAAGACGACGCTGGGCGAGCTGCTGTCCCACAAGAAGGAGGACTTCTACAACATGGAGGACCGCTACCAGATGAAGATCGGCGAGCTGGAGGTGCAGGCCGAGCGCCTCGCCTCCGAGAAACTCCGCCTGATGGACCGCCTCAAGCTGCCGGAGAGCGAGCGCTTCTCCATGAAGCAACAGGAGGACGAGATCGCCGACCTGAAGGGCAAGGTGGAGGAGGCGGAAAACCGCGTGGGGGACCTCCTGGAGGACAACAGCGCCCTCAAGCATGAGATCCGCGACCTGCAGCTGGAGATGGACGAGATGCACGACCAGTTCCGGGAGGACGAGGCCATCGAGTTTCGGGAGCTGCAGAAGGAGCTGGAGGCGGCCGCCAAGAACTGCCGCATCCTGCAGTTCAAGCTGCGCAAGACGGAGCGGCGCAGCGAACAGATGGAGGCCGACCGGCTGCAGTGTGAGGACAAGATACACCAGCTCGAGTCGCGCTTCCATTGCAACGACGACAAGCAGCACATCCGGGAACTGGAGGAGGAGCTGAAGATGGCGAAGGAGGTTTCGGTGCGGCTGCACGACGAGTTGGAGCTGGTCGAGGAGCGGCGACTGCGGTATGAGGAGGAGCTGGACAGGGTCAATGACCTACTGACCGAGTCCGAGAGCCGGCGACAGTCACTGCAGAAAGAGGTTGACACCCTCAACACTAACGTGAGTAAACCTTGGTCTAATGACCTTTCGACCTATTTACCTTTTTACCTATTGCCCTCTTGATCTATTGACCTACTGACCTTTTGACCTTTGGGCCTTTGACCTATTGACCTTTTGACCTATTGACCTTTTGACCTATTGACCTTCTCTTGATCTCTTGACCTGTGTAGTGTGATCAAGAGTGCATGTTACCTAATGCCACTTCACTATTTATATGTAATAGTTGCACCAATGCATGAAGTGTTTACTTCATAGTTTTTATTTATCTATGACACGCTAATCTGTCTTCAAGAATGGAAATTGCCCCCTCAGTAGAAGCAAAGATAGGAGTCCATCAAAGCACAGTAACATTTTGTATCAGTCCATATAGCGAAGCGAATGTGCGATGTTTACATTGAGAAGGACCATTAGAGTGTTGGGGTGCGGTGTTTACACTGAGATGGTAACATTAGGGTGTTAGGGTGCGGCGTTTACACTGAGATGGTAACATTAGGGTGTTAGAGTGTGATGTTTACACTGGCCCGGTACCATTAGGGTCTTAGGGTGTTATGTTTACTGTGAGCAGGTACCATTAGGTTGTTAGGATGGGATGATTACACTGAACAGGTAACAATAGGGTTTATGTTAACACTGAACAGGTACCATTAGGGTGTTAGGGTGTGATGTTTGCACTGAGCAGGTAACATTAGGGTGTTAGGGATACCGACCCGTTAAACACACCACACTTAATAAACACGTGGTGTTCAGTAACAACGTGTCGACGTCTGCACATAGAGCGAAACATTGTATTCATCAGTCCATATGTTAGGGGCGCACCATTTTATATCAGGGTGGGGGGGGCTAGAAAATATTTGAAAAAAATAATTCGTTGTGACTATTTGGGGAAAACAATGTTTGCTTTTCAGATACTACAAAAAAGATAACCTGCTTTCATAATTTAAAAAAATTGCATGGCAATTTATTTTCTAATAAATTACCCCCCCCCCCACCCCCCCCCGCCCCTGATATGAACTGGTGCGCCCCTTAGTCCAGCCACCTGATACACCTCAGACGCTCCATAGCCCTGGGACTCAGGTTAAATGACACGGTCACTTAGAACTGATGTTATAAATTATTCATTAGTCTTTGGCGCGTATCGGCCTAGCCGAGACAGTATATAGGTCATTGTACAGTCTCCCATTACCTTTTGTTCTGTGTTGTGTCCAAACAATATGGGTTGTGGTTGTTTGGTGGCGTTTTTACTGTGAATATCGGCATTACTACCTGACTGAATTTCAACATTACTACTTGACTGTGAACCTCAACATGGTTACTTCAGTTTACATATCGACATGGTTACTTAAGCGTGAAGAGAAATGGTTACTTCAGTGTGTTTGAATATCGATATGTTTACTTCACTCTGAATATCGACATGGTAATTACTTCAGTGTGAATATCGACATGGGGGTGTTGACAGTTGTGTTTGTAAAGGCACCTTCCAGTTTCGTTCCAGTTGCGTTGTCAGTTGTTGAACAAACCCAATTAGGACATAGACACTCCTACTGAAGTAATTAGAACAGTGAGAAAAGGTCGTTTAAGAGACAGGGCCCGTTGTTTCCACGCAAGCAGAAAGATAGGAGACAGGTGCACGACCGGTTCACGAAATGGAGGGAAGAAATACGAGAAAGCACCAGTTAACATACAGTCTGGATACGGCCCTGTGACTGCCCAGCATCCACCTACCCCCACCCCCACCCCGCACACCCACCACCGCCACGTGCTCTGATTACGCGCCGGTCAGTAGCACCCACGCATACCACATCGGTTGGCTGCGCTCAGTATAATGGCGGGAGGTGGCGTCCACGCTAACACACAGACACGAACTCCGCCTGCCGACAGCCGCGATTCCACTTCCGGTCCAGACGTCCGATGCTGGCGGCCCTCAGCATCCGGGTTTCGGCGGGCGTATCGCTGGGAGGATCTGTAGTCTGGCGTCAGATCCAGAAGACTGTCCGTAGAACGGATCCTTAAGACTAGGCCTCCTAATTGTTATGTTAAGGAACCCCTCTAAAACAACGTCTGTCTTCAGGGGCGGATCCACGGGGGGGGGGGGGACCCGGCCCCGGTTCCCCCTTTTAGGGCCGAAATTTATACCATGTAACATATGAAAACAAAACGGTAGGCCATCTCTCGAAACCGGCCCCCGCTATCCAGCATATCTGGATCCCATCCTGGTCTTAGATATTAATAGGAATGACGTGGGCAAATGGAAATTATATTAATACCATGCTCATGCCAAAACCTTTTCGTTGAGAAATAGTTTCAATCAAAATTATCCAACGTCATCTTTAATGCCGTTAAATACCGTTACATAGCGCGCAACAATGACAAGGAAATATTGTTTTTAGTTTTTGGTCTGATTGGGTACAGTTGGTGCAGGAAAGTATGGCTTTTTGGTGTACTACGTCATCAAAGTTGTGGTTTTCTTTTAACATGGAAACATCAATTTCGTAAATGAAAGAACATTGGTCTAGTAACGGCGTTGGAAGGAAATATGTTTGGGTTAGGTGGCAAATTACAAAATGAGCAGCTTGAGTAACGTTAAAACACGTATGAAATATGGAATATGATTGCATAGCAGCGACATGGCTATATTATAGCCCAATAGAGACGGACGCTACAAGTGGCTGGACACCGGAAACGTGCCATCTAGTCCCTGCCTGCGTCTTCACAGGCTTTATTTACCACCTGTCCCTCTTTACCGTCGGCTTCCTTCGCCGCCCCCAACTCCCATCCCCCACGATATACGCCGATGGCCGTGTACCGTGGGTACCGAGGATACTGGCTGCAGTAGCCCACTCCGCCATCACGTCGCAGCGAGCCTTCCATCGACCCCCCCACCCCACCCCTACCCGCCAACCATCACCCTACCTGGCCGCCGGGATAATATATATTCGGGATCCATTAGTATACATGGATAGCGGTAGAGAGGGGAGGGGGTACGGGATGGGTTCCGGAAAGTAGATCCGGGATGGGGATACGGGGAGGGGGCAGGGGAGGGGACAGGGGGGATACGGGGAGGGAATCCTGAAAGGGGATCCGCGAAGGATGAAGGTGCTTA
Organism: Arenicola marina; assembly: GCA_964019135.1. Taxonomy (NCBI): domain Eukaryota; kingdom Metazoa; phylum Annelida; class Polychaeta; family Arenicolidae; genus Arenicola; species Arenicola marina. Next base: position 38,236,192 of record OZ025256.1, on the reverse strand, counting down.
TTTTAGGCGTTTAATCCGGATCACACTCCCGGGAAATGCGCCGCACTGTGCTGTGTGTGATGTGCACGTGTGCCAAAGCGTGAGGGGGCGGAAGAGGTGAAGGGAAGGAAAGGGGTCAGAAGGTAAAGTAGGAGTGGGGGGGCGTCATCGGGAGAGTAGGGGGGCAGGAATATACCAGGGTGGTAGGCGGCGGCGGCGGGCGGTGGGGGGTGATGGTAGGGGATGAGGGGGGGGGGGTGATGGTGAGGGCTGAGGGGGTAGGTGGTGAGGGGGGAGCTGTGTGGAATACCGGTAGGTTACCAGTGTATGCTGTTGAGGGCTGTGTAGAGGCGGCCACCGCGCCGACCCACCTTGAGACCCATAAGCCAACTACCGTGGGGATACAGAGTTCATCATACGAGCAACAGCCCAAAATGTCGTTCCTATGGTTACAACGAGGAGAGGAGAGTGGGGGGGGGGGTTCTCTAGGCAACTGGGAATTATTGGAGTGTTGTCAGTATCTCAGGCTGGGTATGTCTGGCGGCTAGTGACGTGGTAACTGGCTCTAGAACTCCTCAGACCCTGACACAACATATTGCTGATGGCACACTGACAAAGCCATAAAAAACAGACATGTAGGTGTTATCTATTAGGCGGCGAAGTCGTATATTATGAGCATTTTTTACCAGCGTATACAAGCGAACAATACAGTTACGACGCAGAACGCGGTATTAAATGGAACGTTATAATTTGGTGCTCAATGTGTTATACATAGAACAATACGTACGGTTATAGAAAAGCGTCCCGGCCTTGTGTTCTTGCTCACACCAAGGATTGCACACTATCCTTGCGTACACATACGAGGCAGAAAATTAGTCACATTTTCTATGCAAGGAGAAATATAGGGATAGTTTTGTCCTTAGACCAAGGGATCAAAAAACGACCTCAGGAATCTCAGGCTGGTAGCATCCGTCGGAAACAATAATGGTAGAATCTTGTCGGGGTCATGACCTGTTGTTAATGGCCCGATTGGTCATTGACATAAAGACATTAAATCTAAATCTAGCGCCGTAATAGGTTGCCCAACCACCCTCCTCCCCCGGGCTCCCCTATTCTGATTCACGGTACACAAGCTGAAGCAACAAAGGGTCATTGCGTGCGAGTTCTTACGGAGCTGCCACAATGTGTACTGGCACAATAGGCCCGGGGATCCCTGGGGGTGGGAGGGCGGGGGGCGGGGGGCCGGGGGCCGGGCGCCAGACGGGGGTGTCCCTGCCCCACCCCCCATGCAGCCAGTCACAGCTGTCGTGTAATCGCATTGAGATTAAACCACGCCTTGCGAGGAAGGATTTCAGATTATCCGCTTTTCACTAGCCGCTGTCTACCGCCTGCGGTAACACAATATATCTGGGGACAATTGCACCCAGTCCCCGAGGCAATAGCCACACGCCGTGTGAACTCACCGCGCCTCGACATGGACCATACAGCATCCCGCTTTCTTATCTCTTGCTTTCCAGCATCCTTATTAGATGGAGTTTGCAATATGAATTTTTTCTCGTTCTGATGGTTTTACCCTTTGTTTGCAATACGCATGAATTGGAACTTCCGCATGTTATATATTTTGAAATCGTGTTTTTACTTAGATAGAAATTACTGTAGTATATATATTCTGTTTTCGGTAAATATTTCTACTTTTCCCGCTATATTCGATAAATAATGGATGATAATGACATCTGATTGTCGTCACTTGTTTTGTTAATGATGTTCATACACCAATTTTCCACCTACATTTTCTAAATTTCTTGAAGCCATGTCTTGGATACATATTTTCTGGTTATGTGCATGTCCAGGGCAGCGATGCCTGAATTATGACGACGTACTGCACAAGAAAGTCATACTTACCAACATGCGATGCAGTTTGGCCTAACAGAGTTCCCTGTCTTTGTGGCAGAGCCATAAGTGTCTTCTCACACACTACGAACCTTAATACATCATTTCCATTCAAAACTAAATTAAAGTTTCTTGGGGGAAACATTGCTGTATGAGTAACTTTATTATATGAATGAAGTATAATCACTGGTGTTGTGCGGTACACATCCATACAACGATTGTTTGATTCCAATGGTTCCAGTTAGACAACGTACGATCCCAACTTGGTGACCAGAATACGTTAGGTCTTCCCAAAAGAGCGGTGAGTTTCATATCGTGTAAATTATTTCGTGCTTAAAAACTCAACAAAAAATCATTGTTCGCATACAGAATATATAGATAGTAGATTTTAAATGATCACAATACAATTATCATGTCACATGGTACGACGACACATTGCATAGCCAAATGTACACGTCTCATAAGCTTCTGTTGATGCATACATGTCTTTACCTTTTGTTAATTACAAAGCAGATTAACAAAAAGTTCCATATACTAATATCATGATATATTCCTCGTGTTCCAGCCATCTCTAGGGCAAACCAAGCAGGGAAGTGCGGACGGGAGCTTTGACCTTGCCCAGGTCATGCGTGACCTCTCGGATAGCTTGGAGCGCGAAAACGATCTCAAAGAACAGCTCAAATTTGCCGAGGAAGAATGCAAAATATTCCGGAAGAAGCTCTCCGATCTGGAGGAAGAAAACGAGGGTCTCAACATGCAACTGCAGAAGATATCCTCGGCGAAGAGCGGCAAGTTCCTGAAGAAGGGCGACCTGAAGGACAAGGAGGTGGTGACGGAGCGCGAACACGAGCTCCGACTGCAGATGGAGCTGGCGGAACAGGAAGTGAAGGTGCTGCACCGGAAGTTGAACGAGATGGAGCAGGAGAACGAGACGCGCGTGGGCCAGGTGCGCATGCTGCTGGCCAAGCTGGAGGAGAAGGTGGGGGGCAAGGAGCCAGGCGAGACCGCCGAGGACAACAGACCCTACGAGGAGAAGATCATAGCCATGGCGGAGGACATCGAGCACCTCAAGTGGAAGCTCATCGAGAAGGACACCGAGGTCGACCGGCTCCGGGTTCCGGGCGAGTCCTCGGGCGTCCGCAAGCTCAAGAAATCCAGATCCCTGGAGGAGTACAACGAGGAGCTGTCGGCGGGGGCCAAGTCTGGATCGGCAGCCGGGGAGCAGCCCCAGGACATGGGCAAACAGCTGGAGACGGTAGAGCGGGAGGCGCAGGTGCTCCGGGACAAACTGGAGAAGCTGGAGAGAGAAAACGAGAAGCTGGTGCTGCAGAACACCAAGCTGGAGTCGCAGGCGAGTCGCCGGCTGCCCGCCATCACCGCCGATGACGCCGTCCTCAAAAACATTGAACTCGCCGAGAACGTGCGGCAGCTAGAGGCGGAGAACGCCTCGATGCGCGCGCAGATCAAGTTGCTGGACGAACGCACCAGTAAACTCTCCAAGTCGGTCCTCAAGGCGCGATCTCGCGAGGCGGAGCAAGATCCCGCAGAGCAGACACGTGACATGCGCGACAAGCTGCGCGGCGTTGAGGAGGAGAGTCGACAGCTGCGCCGGAAGGTCGCGGATCTGGAGAAGCACAGTTCTAAGCTGGCGCGAGACTTGGCCAAACACGGGGATCCCACCACGAAAGCCAGAGACACCAAGGACCTCGACAAATACACGAGGATTGAGCTCAAAGGTCGCGTCGGGGAGATGCAGGGAGAGATTAGTAAGTAGATTTATTGTACCGCAGCTCCTGGTTAAATTGTTACTTAATTTGTCTGAATGTTGTCCTTTACCTATTTGCAGCTGACAGTTCTCAGTTACTAACTCACGCCCCACTGTTTGCAACTGAACATTGATACGACAACGACGTAAACACCATTTTATCTAAACTACTTTTGTCGCATCAAACGTCAAGATTTAAGATTCAATAGCATTTATGCACACAAAATAATAACTCAATCATAAATAATGACATTCGTACAGGTGGAGTGTATCTGTTCTTATCACCGATGGATTAGAATCAGAATTAAATTATTAAGTTTCGGCGTATCACTTAAATACAATATTGTTAATTGACGATATATGACACCATGGACGCAATGCGAACCGGCGTAAAAGGTAGCACTACTGAAGTTATATTTCGGGCGTGTCTCTGGCTCTTTCAGCAACATTCTTGGTTGAATACCCCCCCCTCCCCCCGCCCCCCTAGCATACATCGTCCACCATGGCGTGCATTGTCCACTATAGCGTACATTGTCCACCATAGCGTACATTGTTCACTATAGCGTACATTGTCCGCCATAGTGTACATTGTCCAGCATAGCCTACATTGTCCACCATAGCGTACATTGTCCGCCATAGTGTAATTGTCCACTATAGCGTACATTGTCCACTATAGCGTACATTGTCCGCCATAGCGTACATTGTCCGCCATAGCATACACTGTCCACCATAGCGTACATTGTCCACTATAGCGTACATTGTCCACCATAGTGTACATTATCCACCATAGCGTACATTGTTCACCATAGCGTACATTGTCTACCATAGCGTACATTGTTCACCATAGCGTACATTGTCTACCATAGCGTGCATTGGCCACCATAGCGTAGTTTGCGGCCCCGTGTCTTGATAGCATTATCTGTACGACATAACCATGTCAAAAAACGTATCTAGCACTGCCAATTTGTACCAGGAGTGCCAAGTTACGATGTATTAAATATGAGACGCGAAGGGCAAGTGGGATGTGGGTGGACGGGGGTCAATATATAGACAACTGGAGAGGTATGGACCTCGCTCACCGCTGCCTTGTGGGCTAAGGTAACCGGTACATTTTGCTTGTGAGTGGTCAGTTACATTACATGAAGAATGGCATTAGTAGTATTGTCAGCGATGTGGGTCTTTCTTTGGCCGCGTAGTCAGGGATGATTACTCCACGCCGACACCCTTGGATACCAAGTCACCCCCTCCCCCACCACCAGCATACGCCCCTCGTACCCCCTCATCTGCCTCCCACATGCTGACTGCCCCTACATCCCCAGCCTCCCCCTCGGATGCTCTACCTCCCACATGCTGACTGCCCCTACATCCCCAGCCTCCCCCTCGGATCCTCTCTCGGCCTCCCACATGCTGACTGCCCCTACATCCCCAGCCTCCCCCTCGGATCCTCTCTCGGCCTCCCACATGCTGACTGCCCCTACATCCCCAGCCTCCCTCTCGGATCCTCTCTCTGCCTCCCACATGCTGACTGCCTCCTCACTCCCCTCACGCCGAAACTGTTATGCCTGGCCCCCCGCCGACCAACTGTGCCCCTCCCCACCACCACCAGTCCCCACCTCTGACTATCTCCATGTGTCCCTACTTTCTCCAACACTCCATATACACCTCCCTATCCCCGGCCTGCCCCCCTCCCGACACCCCCAGCCTGCCCCCTCCTATCCCTGTCCGCCCCTCCCCCGGCCCTTCCTGTACCCCCCCCCCCTCCCTCCCTCTACATTTTCGACATTTCCCTCTGACTCTTCCGCAATATCTGACTGTATTCATAACGCCACATGGTGAAGCTGTAATTCAAGAATTTTTGGCCCTCATCCATTTAAAATGTCATGTGATGAAGATACACGAGACTTCACTGGAAAGATACGCTTGGTACCATACAAATGAGGGAGTTGGTTGAACCTCCTATGACGCAGACAGTATCTAAGCCTATATGGCCGCGGAGAACAAGGTGTTAAGCCAGTAGGTCCGACTGACATCCGGAATATCTAGATGCACTGGGCGGCCGCAAGAGATTGCGTTACCTTACTGTGATTCTATCTGGAGACTATTCACACAGTGCATCAAAGACCAAATAAGCCATGTGAAATGAATTTCAAAATCATTTCCTTCTTGTGCCAATACAAATACTGTATATGTTGTAGTCAAGTTAAACAATAGCGGTAGAGGTACAGGTGGGCAAAATGACAGTCTCATCTAAACTGCTGATTAATTAGTGTCTTATCTATACGGCTGATAATCTATGCCACGATTAATAATCTATGGTCCAATCTAAACGGTTCATAATCTATAGTCCAATCTAAACGGTTCATAATCTATGGTCCAGTCTAAACGATTCATAACCTATGGATAAATCTAGACGGTTGATAACCTATGGTAGAATTTAAACGGTTGTTATTCTTAATAGCAAATCCCAGTATCATTTTCTTCAGGCTCGACCCCGACCGTTTGAACTGTTGTTACCTGTAACTCTAAGCTGGAGGTGTGACCTTGGTACGTCCCCCTGACCTTCACCATATGACCTGACCCCGCAGTTACCGCGACCCTTACTCTAGCTAAGTGTGAATCCATACACACCAGTCACCAGTCTAACATGGCGTGCGCTGGATCGCTGAATATAGTGATATGAACACGCCACCACCTCGCCGCGTCAAGGTGAATTCCTACCTCCATTCCGTCTGGTAAACATGGCATGTGAGATGTTAGGTTAAGACACGTTCATTTCTGTGCTATATCGGGCGGGAGACATACCCCCGGCCTTAGCTGACTCAGTTTGATAAATGCGCCACCTTGTGAAAACACCCGGCAAGGAGAAACGGCCGGGGTTGGGGTTTTACTGCGCGCCGTAAATATGCATCTGAAAGCAGAGCTCCCCAAGTAAAACAACGGCTGCCAACTAACTCCACGCACCGGGCAGAGGGGGCGATTACCCGTGACGTCAGAGCGTCTGTGATAGTCGGTCCAGGCTGACTGGCTCTCTCAGCACAATGGAGGGGGGCGGGGGAGTCTCAAGGCGGCTAAGTGACGTGTAGACTCCTACTGAACTAAAAGTTTCATGAGTAGAGCGTGAGGATTGAAAGAGATGGTAGACTACGTTAATGTTAAGGGCCCTACAATGGGTTTTGTCTCCTATATGAGCCTCTAATGCTGACGGAACAAGCGGTATTTCTATGGACCTCCTCCCTTCCCTTCCAGGCCGATTTAAGGCCAGCTTGAGGTGCCACACCACACACGCTCAGGCGAGAACTAACCCGACTAGAACTTTTTTCTAGTGATAACCCGAAGAAATATAACTTCCGTAGGTACCAGTTTGATGATCAGATCGACCACAGAAACGTACACAGATACCAGATCGAGGCATTACAAACACAAAAATAGTATATCACCTAGGCCCTAATCCAAGTGGCTATTGAAAGAAATTGTAAACTTCACAAGTGCTAATCCAAATGCTTAATCGACACAGGACGAGAGAAGCTCATCCCCGAAAAGCAACAAGTCTTATTGAATATGTTTCACACCGGTTTGGCTCTGGTTTTATATAACTTCGTTCCATAAAGTAATTTGGTCACATTTAGAGTAAGTATGTACGTTGAACGTCCGCCATCTTGGAATGGCGTCTGCCTGTTCTCCGTTTCACCTCCATGGGTGGAAGAGCCAAACAGGTCTTCTCAGACGAGAAGATGTGAGAGAAGACGGCATATATGTAGGAGGAGTTCGGAGGAGGCAAACAAGTAGGCTCTAAATCATTGCAGTTGTTTCTCATTGCTCAGTTCCCAATTACTAGCGACTACATGACTCACTTGAATTTCTGAACTTATTTACCAGGTGTTGATCTAACTAATACTGGAGAAAGTGTCCCATTGCGCAGATGCTAATCCGGCTAACCCAAGCCTGAACTATCGGTTGCCCTATCAAGATAAATCACACGTTAGGCCCCGTAGGCAGAAACCAGCATGAAAGATATGTGAAACATTCCCTGACTCAGGTGCTGAGCTCGCGAATGGGCCCACCTGGTAGCGTGTGAACTATCTCCCTGCCGATCAGCGTACGCAATCTTGGCCTGGCCGTGCAGTCCAGGCGTGGGGGACATGCCAAAGTAACACCACCGGGAATATTGGGCAATGAGGGAAGTAGGCCTGAGTTACTGCGCGTATTTGGCAGACATACAGGTGAAATTTTGGATAGTTTACCCACTACGTTCTAAACTACAGCATATTTCTCCAGTCGATTTCGACATTAGTGCATCTCTCCAACAAATCTTGATTCAGCATCTCGCTCAGCCATCGCGATTTGAACAGCCCCGAATAGGTCATCTGCAGTTGAAACACATTATAATCCGTATGAAAGTCATCATTAATCCCCCATGACCGGCTAGTCCGCCACCCTATCCTGATTGATGCCAGACTTAGTAATTAATTAATTAAGTAATTAATTCGTGTATGTTCAAACAAACATCCGCTGTAGATTTCAGGGTTACCGCTCCGCTCTTCTCTCTGTTGTCCCATTGGCGCCATACTGCTGTTGGTTTCATTCAGAACAAACAAATGAAAGTCCACCAATGACTCTTAAACTCATAATTATCCATATAATATACTTATATTATATATTATTATATAATATATCAGTCAAACTGATATTTGGCATTGCTAACCACGTTACTTAATTTAGTCATGGTGTTTATACATGCAAATAGCAACAACGGAAAATAGCGGTATTTCTAATCCGCTGACATACTGCTACAGAACCTTATCAGGGGCGGATCCAGCAAGTTGATAAGGGAGGGGGGTGGGGGTGGGGGGGGCACAGGAAGCCTGCGACACCTCAGAACGCATGATTTTGTATGAACAAACGGCACTTCCTCCTCAAAAACGGTTATTGAAAAAGTTCTAAACCCCCCATTCTCGCCCCCCCCCCCCTGGATCCACCACTCCTTATCACCGTGATTAAGACACGTTACAGAGTATTTCGCCTATTTTAATCGTAACATAACATTGTCAACACGTACTACTATTTCTCACCACTGCCATTCCAGGACCTGATCATCGTGATCATCAAGACAGTGTATATCGTCCATACCTACTTTACAAGCTGTATAACATAAACAACACGTAATACCATTGTTAACCGCCATTGCAGAGGACCTGATCATCGTGATCATCAAGACAGTGTATATCGTCCATACCTACTTTACAAGCTGTATAACATTAACAACACGTAATACCATTGTTAACCGCCATTGCAGAGGACCTGATCATCGTGATCATCAAGACAGTGTATATCGCCCATACCTACTTTACAAGCTGTATAACATAAACAACACGTAATACCATTGTTAACCGCCGCCATTGCAGAGGACCTGATCATTGTGATCATCAAGACAGTGTATATCGCCCATACCTACTTTACAAGCTGTATAACATAAACAACACGTAATACCATTGTTAACCGCCATTGCAGAGGACCTGATCATCGTGATCACCAAGACAGTGTATATCGCCCATACCTACTTTACAAGCTGTATAACATAAACAACACGTAATACCATTGTTAACCGCCGCCATTGCAGAGGACCTGATCATCGTGATCATCAAGACAGTGTATATCGCCCATACCTACTTTACAAGCTGTATAACATAAACAACACGTAATACCATTGTTAACCGCCATTGCAGAGGACCTGATCATCGTCATCATCAAGACAGTGTATATCGCCCATACCTACTTTACAAGCTGTATAACATAAACAACACGTAATACCATTGTTAACCGCCGCCATTGCAGAGGACCTGATCATCGTGATCATCAAGACAGTGTATATCGCCCATACCTACTTTACAAGCTGTATAACATAAACAACACGTAATACCATTGTTAACCGCCGCCATTGCAGAGGACCTGATCATTGTGATCATCAAGACAGTGTATATCGCCCATACCTACTTTACAAGCTGTATAACATAAACAACACGTAATACCATTGTTCACCGCCGCCATTGCAGAGGACCTGATCATCGTGATCATCAATACAGTGTATATCGCCCATACCTACTTTACAAGCTGTATAACATAAACAACACGTAATACCATTGTTAACCGCCGCCATTGCAGAGGACCTGATCATTGTGATCATCAAGACAGTGTATATCGTCCATACCTACTTTACAAGCTGTATAACATAAACAACACGTAATACGATTGTTAACCGCCGCCATTGCAGAGGACCTGATCATTGTGATCATCAAGACAGTGTATATCGCCCATACCTACTTTACAAGCTGTATAACATAAACAACACGTAATACGATTGTTAACCGCCGCCATTGCAGAGGACCTGATCATTGTGATCATCAAGACAGTGTATATCGCCCATACCTACTTTACAAGCTGTATAACATAAACAACACGTAATACCATTGTTAACCGCCGCCATTGCAGAGGACCTGATCATCGTGATCATCAAGACAGTGTATATCGCCCATACCTACTTTACAAGCTGTATAACATTAACAACACGTAATACCATTGTTAACCGCCGCCATTGCAGAGGACCTGATCATCGTGATCATCAAGACAGTGTATATCGCCCATACCTACTTTACAAGCTGTATAACATAAACAACACGTAATACCATTGTTAACCGCCATTGCAGAGGACCTGATCATCGTGATCATCAAGACAGTGTATATCGTCCATACCTACTTTACAAGCTGTATAACATAAACAACACGTAATACCATTGTTAACCGCCATTGCAGAGGACCTGATAATTGTGATCATCAAGACAGTGTATATCGCCCATACCTACTTTACAAGCTGTATAACATAAACAACACGTAATACCATTGTTAACCGCCATTGCAGAGGACCTGATCATTGTGATCATCAAGACAGTGTATATCGTCCATACCTACTTTACAAGCTGTATAACATAAACAACACGTAATACCATTGTTAACCGCCATTGCAGAGGACCTGATAATTGTGATCATCAAGACAGTGTATATCGCCCATACCTACTTTACAAGCTGTATAACATAAACAACACGTAATACCATTGTTAACCGCCATTGCAGAGGACCTGATAATCGTGATCATCAAGACAGTGTATATCGCCCATACCTACTTTACAAGCTGTATAACATAAACAACACGTAATACCATTGTTAACCGCCATTGCAGAGGACCTGATCATTGTGGTCATCAAGACAGTGTATATCGCCCATACCTACTTTACAAGCTGTATAACATAAACAACACGTAATACCATTGTTAACCGCCATTGCAGAGGACCTGATCATCGTGATCATCAAGACAGTGTATATCGCCCATACCTACTTTACAAGCTGTATAACATAAACAACACGTCATACCATTGTTAACCGCCATTGCAGAGGACCTGATCATCGTGATCATCAAGACAGTGTATATCGCCCATACCTACTTTACAAGCTGTATAACATAAACAACACGTCATACCATTGTTAACCGCCATTGCAGAGGACCTGATAATTGTGATCATCAAGACAGTGTATATCGCCCATACCTACTTTACAAGCTGTATAACATAAACAACACGTAATACCATTGTTAACCGCCATTGCAGAGGACCTGATCATTGTGGTCATCAAGACAGTGTATATCGCCCATACCTACTTTACAAGCTGTATAACATAAACAACACGTAATACCATTGTTAACCGCCATTGCAGAGGACCTGATCATCGTGATCATCAAGACAGTGTATATCGCCCATACCTACTTTACAAGCTGTATAACATAAACAACACGTCATACCATTGTTAACCGCCATTGCAGAGGACCTGATCATCGTGATCATCAAGACAGTGTATATCGCCCATACCTACTTTACAAGCTGTATAACATAAACAACACGTAATACCATTGTTAACCGCCGCCATTGCAGAGGACCTGATCATCGTGATCATCAAGACAGTGTATATCGTCCATACCTACTTTACAAGCTGTATAACATAAACAACACGTAATACCATTGTTAACCGCCGCCATTGCAGAGGACCTGATCATCGTGATCATCAAGACAGTGTATATCGTCCATACCTACTTTACAAGCTGTATAACATAAACAACACGTAATACCATTGTTAACCGCCATTGCAGAGGACCTGATAATTGTGATCATCAAGACAGTGTATATCGCCCATACCTACTTTACAAGCTGTATAACATAAACAACACGTAATACCATTGTTAACCGCCGCCATTGCAGAGGACCTGATCATTGTGATCATCAAGACAGTGTATATCGCCCATACCTACTTTACAAGCTGTATAACATAAACAACACGTAATACCATTGTTAACCGCCGCCATTGCAGAGGACCTGATCATTGTGATCATCAAGACAGTGTATATCGTCCATACCTACTTTACAAGCTGTATAACATAAACAACACGTAATACCATTGTTAACCGCCATTGCAGAGGACCTGATAATTGTGATCATCAAGACAGTGTATATCGCCCATACCTACTTTACAAGCTGTATAACATAAACAACACGTAATACCATTGTTAACCGCCGCCATTGCAGAGGACCTGATCATTGTGATCATCAAGACAGTGTATATCGTCCATACCTACTTTACAAGCTGTATAACATAAACAACACGTAATACCATTGTTAACCGCCATTGCAGAGGACCTGATAATCGTGATCATCAAGACAGTGTATATCGCCCATACCTACTTTACAAGCTGTATAACATAAACAACACGTAATACCATTGTTAACCGCCATTGCAGAGGACCTGATAATTGTGATCATCAAGACAGTGTATATCGCCCATACCTACTTTACAAGCTGTATAACATAAACAACACGTAATACCATTGTTAACCGCCATTGCAGAGGACCTGATCATCGTGATCATCAAGACAGTGTATATCGTCCATACCTACTTTACAAGCTGTATAACATAAACAACACGTAATACCATTGTTAACCGCCATTGCAGAGGACCTGATCATCGTGATCATCAAGACAGTGTATATCGCCCATACCTACTTTACAAGCTGTATAACATAAACAACACGTAATACCATTGTTAACCGCCATTGCAGAGGACGTGATCATCGTGATCATCAAGACAGTGTATATCGCCCATACCTACTTTACAAGCTGTATAACATAAACAACACGTCATACCATTGTTAACCGCCATTGCAGAGGACCTGATCATCGTGATCATCAAAACAGTGTATATCGTCCATACCTACTTTACAAGCTGTATAACATAAACAACACGTAATACCATTGTTAACCGCCGCCATTGCAGAGGACCTGATCATCGTGATCATCAAGACAGTGTATATCGTCCATACCTACTTTACAAGCTGTATAACATAAACAACACGTAATACCATTGTTAACCGCCATTGCAGAGGACCTGATCATCGTGATCATCACGACAGTGTATATCGTCCATACCTACTTTACAAGCTGTATAACATAAACAACACGTAATACCATTGTTAACCGCCGCCATTGCAGAGGACCTGATCATCGTGATCATCAAGACAGTGTATATCGCCCATACCTACTTTACAAGCTGTATAACATGAACAACGCGTAATACCATTGTTAACCGCCATTGCAGAGGACCTGATCATCGTGATCATCAAGACAGTGTATATCGTCCATACCTACTTTACAAGCTGTATAACATAAACAACACGTAATACCATTGTTAACCGCCGCCATTGCAGAGGACCTGATCATTGTGATCATCAAGACAGTGTATATCGCCCATACCTACTTTACAAGCTGTATAACATAAACAACACGTAATACCATTGTTAACCGCCGCCATTGCAGAGGACCTGATCATCGTGATCATCAAGACAGTGTATATCGCCCATACCTACTTTACAAGCTGTATAACATGAACAACGCGTAATACCATTGTTAACCGCCATTGCAGAGGACCTGATCATCGTGATCATCAAGACAGTGTATATCGTCCATACCTACTTTACAAGCTGTATAACATAAACAACACGTAATACCATTGTTAACCGCCATTGCAGAGGACCTGATCATCGTGATCATCAAGACAGTGTATATCGTCCATACCTACTTTACAAGCTGTATAACATAAACAACACGTAATACCATTGTTAACCGCCATTGCAGAGGACCTGATCATTGTGATCATCAAGACAGTGTATATCGTCCATACCTACTTTACAAGCTGTATAACATAAACAACACGTAATACCATTGTTAACCGCCATTGCAGAGGACCTGATCATCGTGATCATCAAGACAGTGTATATCGTCCATACCTACTTTACAAGCTGTATAACATAAACAACACGTAATACCATTGTTAACCGCCGCCATTGCAGAGGACCTGATCATCGTGATCATCAAGACAGTGTATATCGCCCATACCTACTTTACAAGCTGTATAACATGAACAACGCGTAATACCATTGTTAACCGCCATTGCAGAGGACCTGATCATCGTGATCATCAAGACAGTGTATATCGTCCATACCTACTTTACAAGCTGTATAACATAAACAACGCGTAATACCATTGTTAACCGCCGCCATTGCAGAGGACCTGATCATCGTGATCATCAAGACAGTGTATATCGCCCAAAACTACTTTACAAGCTGTATAACATAAACAACACGTAATACCATTGTTAACCGCCATTGCAGAGGACCTGATCATCGTGATCATCAAGACAGTGTATATCGTCCATACCTACTTTACAAGCTGTATAACATAAACAACGCGTAATACCATTGTTAACCGCCGCCATTGCAGAGGACCTGATCATCGTGATCATCAAGACAGTGTATATCGTCCATACCTACTTTACAAGCTGTATAACATGAACAACGCGTAATACCATTGTTAACCGCCATTGCAGAGGACCTGATCATTGTGATCATCAAGACAGTGTATATCGCCCATACCTACTTTACAAGCTGTATAACATAAACAACACGTAATACCATTGTTAACCGCCGCCATTGCAGAGGACCTGATCATCGTGATCATCAAGACAGTGTATATCGTCCATACCTACTTTACAAGCTGTATAACATAAACAACACGTAATACCATTGTTAACCGCCATTGCAGAGGACCTGATCATTGTGATCATCAAGACAGTGTATATCGCCCATACCTACTTTACAAGCTGTATAACATGAACAACGCGTAATACCATTGTTAACCGCCATTGCAGAGGACCTGATCATTGTGATCATCAAGACAGTGTATATCGCCCATACCTACTTTACAAGCTGTATAACATGAACAACGCGTAATACCATTGTTAACCGCCATTGCAGAGGACCTGATCATTGTGATCATCAAGACAGTGTATATCGTCCATACCTACTTTACAAGCTGTATAACATGAACAACACGTAATACCATTGTTAACCGCCGCCATTGCAGAGGACCTGATCATCGTGATCATCAAGACAGTGTATATCGTCCATACCTACTTTACAAGCTGTATAACATAAACAACACGTAATACCATTGTTAACCGCCATTGCAGAGGACCTGATCATTGTGATCATCAAGACAGTGTATATCGCCCATACCTACTTTACAAGCTGTATAACATGAACAACGCGTAATACCATTGTTAACCGCCATTGCAGAGGACCTGATCATTGTGATCATCAAGACAGTGTATATCGTCCATACCTACTTTACAAGCTGTATAACATAAACAACACGTAATACCATTGTTAACCGCCATTGCAGAGGACCTGATCATTGTGATCATCAAGACAGTGTATATCGTCCATACCTACTTTACAAGCTGTATAACATAAACAACACGTAATACCATTGTTAACCGCCGCCATTGCAGAGGACCTGATCATCGTGATCATCAAGACAGTGTATATCGTCCATACCTACTTTACAAGCTGTATAACATAAACAACACGTAATACCATTGTTAACCGCCATTGCAGAGGACCTGATCATTGTGATCATCAAGACAGTGTATATCGTCCATACCTACTTTACAAGCTGTATAACATAAACAACGCGTAATACCATTGTTAACCGCCATTGCAGAGGACCTGATCATTGTGATCATCAAGACAGTGTATATCGCCCATACCTACTTTACAAGCTGTATAACATAAACAACACGTAATACCATTGTTAACCGCCGCCATTGCAGAGGACCTGATCATCGTGATCATCAAGACAGTGTATATCGTCCATACCTACTTTACAAGCTGTATAACATAAACAACGCGTAATACCATTGTTAACCGCCATTACAGAGGACCTGATCATTGTGATCATCAAGACAGTGTATATCGTCCATACCTACTTTACAAGCTGTATAACATAAACAACGCGTAATACCATTGTTAACCGCCATTGCAGAGGACCTGATCATTGTGATCATCAAGACAGTGTATATCGCCCATACCTACTTTACAAGCTGTATAACATAAACAACACGTAATACCATTGTTAACCGCCGCCATTGCAGAGGACCTGATCATCGTGATCATCAAGACAGTGTATATCGTCCATACCTACTTTACAAGCTGTATAACATAAACAACGCGTAATACCATTGTTAACCGCCATTGCAGAGGACCTGATCATTGTGATCATCAAGACAGTGTATATCGCCCATACCTACTTTACAAGCTGTATAACATAAACAACACGTAATACCATTGTTAACCGCCGCCATTGCAGAGGACCTGATCATTGTGATCATCAAGACAGTGTATATCGTCCATACCTACTTTACAAGCTGTATAACATAAACAACGCGTAATACCATTGTTAACCGCCATTACAGAGGACCTGATCATTGTGATCATCAAGACAGTGTATATCGCCCATACCTACTTTACAAGCTGTATAACATAAACAACACGTAATACCATTGTTAACCGCCATTGCAGAGGACCTGATCATCGTGATCATCAAGACAGTGTATATCGTCCATACCTACTTTACAAGCTGTATAACATAAACAACACGTAATACCATTGTTAACCGCCGCCATTGCAGAGGACCTGATCATCGTGATCATCAAGACAGTGTATATCGTCCATACCTACTTTACAAGCTGTATAACATAAACAACGCGTAATACCATTGTTAACCGCCATTGCAGAGGACCTGATCATCGTGATCATCAAGACAGTGTATATCGTCCATACCTACTTTACAAGCTGTATAACATAAACAACACGTAATACCATTGTTAACCGCCGCCATTGCAGAGGACCTGATCATCGTGATCATCAAGACAGTGTATATCGTCCATACCTACTTTACAAGCTGTATAACATAAACAACGCGTAATACCATTGTTAACCGCCATTGCAGAGGACCTGATCATCGTGATCATCAAGACAGTGTATATCGTCCATACCTACTTTACAAGCTGTATAACATAAACAACACGTAATACCATTGTTAACCGCCATTGCAGAGGACCTGATCATCGTGATCATCAAGACAGTGTATATCGTCCATACCTACTTTACAAGCTGTATAACATAAACAACACGTAATACCATTGTTAACCGCCATTGCAGAGGACCTGATCATCGTGATCATCAAGACAGTGTATATCGTCCATACCTACTTTACAAGCTGTATAACATAAACAACACGTAATACCATTGTTAACCGCCATTGCAGAGGACCTGATCATCGTGATCATCAAGACAGTGTATATCGTCCATACCTACTTTACAAGCTGTATAACATAAACAACACGTAATACCATTGTTAACCGCCGCCATTGCAGAGGACCTGATCATCGTGATCATCAAGACAGTGTATATCGCCCATACCTACTTTACAAGCTGTATAACATTAACAACGCGTAATACCATTGTTAACCGCCATTGCAGAGGACCTGATAATTGTGATCATCAAGACAGTGTATATCGCCCATACCTACTTTACAAGCTGTATAACATAAACAACACGTAATACCATTGTTAACCGCCATTGCAGAGGACCTGATCATTGTGATCATCAAGACAGTGTATATCGTCCATACCTACTTTACAAGCTGTATAACATGAACAACGCGTAATACCATTGTTAACCGCCATTGCAGAGGACCTGATAATTGTGATCATCAAGACAGTGTATATCGCCCATACCTACTTTACAAGCTGTATAACATAAACAACACGTAATACCATTGTTAACCGCCGCCATTGCAGAGGACCTGATCATCGTGATCATCAAGACAGTGTATATCGTCCATACCTACTTTACAAGCTGTATAACATAAACAACACGTAATACCATTGTTAACCGCCATTGCAGAGGACCTGATCATCGTGATCATCAAGACAGTGTATATCGCCCATACCTACTTTACAAGCTGTATAACATAAACAACACGTAATACCATTGTTAACCGCCATTGCAGAGGACCTGATCATCGTGATCATCAAGACAGTGTATATCGCCCATACCTACTTTACAAGCTGTATAACATAAACAACACGTAATACCATTGTTAACCGCCATTGCAGAGGACCTGATAATTGTGATCATCAAGACAGTGTATATCGTCCATACCTACTTTACAAGCTGTATAACATAAACAACACGTAATACCATTGTTAACCGCCATTGCAGAGGACCTGATCATTGTGATCATCAAGACAGTGTATATCGCCCATACCTACTTTACAAGCTGTATAACATAAACAACACGTAATACCATTGTTAACCGCCATTGCAGAGGACCTGATCATTGTGATCATCAAGACAGTGTATATCGTCCATACCTACTTTACAAGCTGTATAACATAAACAACGCGTAATACCATTGTTAACCGCCGCCATTGCAGAGGACCTGATCATCGTGATCATCAAGACAGTGTATATCGTCCATACCTACTTTACAAGCTGTATAACATAAACAAGACGTAATACCATTGTTAACCGCCATTGCAGAGGACCTGATCATTGTGATCATCAAGACAGTGTATATCGCCCATACCTACTTTACTAGCGGTATAACATAAACAACACGTAATACCATTGTTAACCGCCATTGCAGAGGACCTGATCATTGTGATCATCAAGACAGTGTATATCGCCCATACCTACTTTACAAGCTGTATAACTTAAACAACACGTAATACCATTGTTAACCGCCATTGCAGAGGACCTGATCATCGTGATCATCAAGACAGTGTATATCGCCCATACCTACTTTACAAGCTGTATAACATAAACAACACGTAATACCATTGTTAACCGCCATTGCAGAGGACCTGATAATCGTGATCATCAAGACAGTGTATATCGCCCATACCTACTTTACAAGCTGTATAACATAAACAACACGTAATACCATTGTTAACCGCCATTGCAGAGGACCTGATAATTGTGATCATCAAGACAGTGTATATCGCCCATACCTACTTTACAAGCTGTATAACATAAACAACACGTAATACCATTGTTAACCGCCGCCATTGCAGAGGACCTGATCATTGTGATCATCAAGACAGTGTATATCGTCCATACCTACTTTACAAGCTGTATAACATAAACAACACGTAATACCATTGTTAACCGCCATTGCAGAGGACCTGATAATCGTGATCATCAAGACAGTGTATATCGCCCATACCTACTTTACAAGCTGTATAACATAAACAACACGTAATACCATTGTTAACCGCCATTGCAGAGGACCTGATAATTGTGATCATCAAGACAGTGTATATCGCCCATACCTACTTTACAAGCTGTATAACATAAACAACACGTAATACCATTGTTAACCGCCATTGCAGAGAACCTGATCATCGTGATCATCAAGACAGTGTATATCGTCCATACCTACTTTACAAGCTGTATAACATAAACAACACGTAATACCATTGTTAACCGCCATTGCAGAGGACCTGATCATCGTGATCATCAAGACAGTGTATATCGCCCATACCTACTTTACAAGCTGTATAACATAAACAACACGTAATACCATTGTTAACCGCCATTGCAGAGGACGTGATCATCGTGATCATCAAGACAGTGTATATCGCCCATACCTACTTTACAAGCTGTATAACATAAACAACACGTCATACCATTGTTAACCGCCATTGCAGAGGACCTGATCATCGTGATCATCAAGACAGTGTATATCGTCCATACCTACTTTACAAGCTGTATAACATAAACAACACGTAATACCATTGTTAACCGCCGCCATTGCAGAGGACCTGATCATCGTGATCATCAAGACAGTGTATATCGCCCATACCTACTTTACAAGCTGTATAACATAAACAACACGTAATACCATTGTTAACCGCCATTGCAGAGGACCTGATAATTGTGATCATCAAGACAGTGTATATCGCCCATACCTACTTTACAAGCTGTATAACATAAACAACACGTAATACCATTGTTAACCGCCATTGCAGAGGACCTGATCATTGTGATCATCAAGACAGTGTATATCGTCCATACCTACTTTACAAGCTGTATAACATAAACAACGCGTAATACCATTGTTAACCGCCATTGCAGAGGACCTGATCATCGTGATCATCAAGACAGTGTATATCGCCCATACCTACTTTACAAGCTGTAGAACATAAACAACACGTAATACCATTGTTAACCGCCATTGCAGAGGACCTGATAATTGTGATCATCAAGACAGTGTATATCGCCCATACCTACTTTACAAGCTGTATAACATAAACAACACGTAATACCATTGTTAACCGCCATTGCAGAGGACCTGATCATCGTGATCATCAAGACAGTGTATATCGTCCATACCTACTTTACAAGCTGTATAACATAAACAACACGTAATACCATTGTTAACCGCCATTGCAGAGGACCTGATCATCGTGATCATCAAGACAGTGTATATCGCCCATACCTACTTTACAAGCTGTATAACATAAACAACACGTAATACCATTGTTAACCGC
This sequence comes from Arenicola marina, assembly GCA_964019135.1. Lineage (NCBI taxonomy): Eukaryota > Metazoa > Annelida > Polychaeta > Arenicolidae > Arenicola > Arenicola marina. The sequence goes on along the minus strand of OZ025256.1, from coordinate 38,215,508 downwards.
CATTGCAGAGGACGTGATCATCGTGATCATCAAGACAGTGTATATCGCCCATACCTACTTTACAAGCTGTATAACATAAACAACACGTCATACCATTGTTAACCGCCATTGCAGAGGACCTGATCATCGTGATCATCAAGACAGTGTATATCGTCCATACCTACTTTACAAGCTGTATAACATAAACAACACGTAATACCATTGTTAACCGCCGCCATTGCAGAGGACCTGATCATCGTGATCATCAAGACAGTGTATATCGCCCATACCTACTTTACAAGCTGTATAACATAAACAACACGTAATACCATTGTTAACCGCCATTGCAGAGGACGTGATCATCGTGATCATCAAGACAGTGTATATCGTCCATACCTACTTTACAAGCTGTATAACATAAACAACACGTAATACCATTGTTAACCGCCATTGCAGAGGACCTGATCATCGTGATCATCAAGACAGTGTATATCGTCCATACCTACTTTACAAGCTGTATAACATAAACAACACGTAATACCATTGTTAACCGCCATTGCAGAGGACGTGATCATCGTGATCATCAAGACAGTGTATATCGTCCATACCTACTTTACAAGCTGTATAACATAAACAACACGTAATACCATTGTTAACCGCCATTGCAGAGGACCTGATCATCGTGATCATCAAGACAGTGTATATCGCCCATACCTACTTTACAAGCTGTATAACATAAACAACACGTAATACCATTGTTAACCGCCATTGCAGAGGACCTGATAATTGTGATCATCAAGACAGTGTATATCGTCCATACCTACTTTACAAGCTGTATAACATAAACAACACGTAATACCATTGTTAACCGCCATTGCAGAGGACGTGATCATCGTGATCATCAAGACAGTGTATATCGTCCATACCTACTTTACAAGCTGTATAACATAAACAACACGTAATACCATTGTTAACCGCCATTGCAGAGGACCTGATCATCGTGATCATCAAGACAGTGTATATCGCCCATACCTACTTTACAAGCTGTATAACATAAACAACACGTAATACCATTGTTAACCGCCATTGCAGAGGACCTGATCATCGTGATCATCAAGACAGTGTATATCGTCCATACCTACTTTACAAGCTGTATAACATAAACAACACGTAATACCATTGTTAACCGCCATTGCAGAGGACGTGATCATCGTGATCATCAAGACAGTGTATATCGTCCATACCTACTTTACAAGCTGTATAACATAAACAACACGTAATACCATTGTTAACCGCCATTGCAGAGGACCTGATCATCGTGATCATCAAGACAGTGTATATCGTCCATACCTACTTTACAAGCTGTATAACATAAACAACACGTAATACCATTGTTAACCGCCATTGCAGAGGACCTGATCATCGTGATCATCAAGACAGTGTATATCGTCCATACCTACTTTACAAGCTGTATAACATAAACAACACGTAATACCATTGTTAACCGCCGCCATTGCAGAGGACCTGATCATCGTGATCATCAAGACAGTGTATATCGTCCATACCTACTTTACAAGCTGTATAACATAAACAACACGTAATACCATTGTTAACCGCCATTGCAGAGGACCTGATCATCGTGATCATCAAGACAGTGTATATCGCCCATACCTACTTTACAAGCTGTATAACATAAACAACACGTAATACCATTGTTAACCGCCATTGCAGAGGACCTGATCATTGTGATCATCAAGACAGTGTATATCGCCCATATCTACTTTACAAGCTGTATAACATAAACAAGACGTAATACCATTGTTAACCGCCATTGCAGAGGACCTGATCATCGTGATCATCAAGACAGTGTATATCGCCCATACCTACTTTACAAGCTGTATAACATAAACAACACGTAATACCATTGTTAACCGCCATTGCAGAGGACCTGATCATCGTGATCATCAAGACAGTGTATATCGCCCATACCTACTTTACAAGCTGTATAACATAAACAACACGTAATACCATTGTTAACCGCCATTGCAGAGGACCTGATCATCGTGATCATCAAGACAGTGTATATCGCCCATACCTACTTTACAAGCTGTATAACATAAACAACACGTAATACCATTGTTAACCGCCATTGCAGAGGACCTGATCATCGTGATCACCAAGACAGTGTATATCGCCCATACCTACTTTACAAGCTGTATAACATAAACAACACGTAATACCATTGTTAACCGCCATTGCAGAGGACCTGATCATCGTGATCATCAAGACAGTGTATATCGCCCATACCTACTTTACAAGCTGTATAACATAAACAACACGTAATACCATTGTTAACCGCCATTACAGAGGACGTGATCATCGTGATCATCAAGACAGTGTATATCGTCCATACCTACTTTACAAGCTGTATAACATAAACAACACGTAATACCATTGTTAACCGCCATTGCAGAGGACCTGATCATCGTGATCATCAAGACAGTGTATATCGCCCATACCTACTTTACAAGCTGTATAACATAAACAACACGTAATACCATTGTTAACCGCCATTGCAGAGGACCTGATCATCGTGATCATCAAGACAGTGTATATCGTCCATACCTACTTTACAAGCTGTATAACATAAACAACACGTAATACCATTGTTAACCGCCATTGCAGAGGACCTGATAATTGTGATCATCAAGACAGTGTATATCGTCCATACCTACTTTACAAGCTGTATAACATAAACAACACGTAATACCATTGTTAACCGCCATTGCAGAGGACCTGATCATCGTGATCATCAAGACAGTGTATATCGCCCATACCTACTTTACAAGCTGTATAACATAAACAACACGTAATACCATTGTTAACCGCCATTGCAGAGGACCTGATCATCGTGATCATCAAGACAGTGTATATCGCCCATACCTACTTTACAAGCTGTATAACATAAACAACACGTAATACCATTGTTAACCGCCATTGCAGAGGACCTGATCATTGTGATCATCAAGACAGTGTATATCGCCCATACCTACTTTACAAGCTGTATAACATAAACAACACGTAATACCATTGTTAACCGCCATTGCAGAGGACCTGATCATCGTGATCATCAAGACAGTGTATATCGTCCATACCTACTTTACAAGCTGTATAACATAAACAACACGTAATACCATTGTTAACCGCCATTGCAGAGGACCTGATCATCGTGATCATCAAGACAGTGTATATCGTCCATACCTACTTTACAAGCTGTATAACATAAACAACACGTAATACCATTGTTAACCGCCATTGCAGAGGACCTGATAATTGTGATCATCAAGAGAGTGTATATCGCCCATACCTACTTTACAAGCTGTATAACATAAACAACACGTAATACCATTGTTAACCGCCAATGCAGAGGACCTGATCATCGTGATCATCAAGACAGTGTATATCGCCCATACCTACTTTACAAGCTGTATAACATAAACAACACGTAATACCATTGTTAACCGCCATTGCAGAGGACCTGATAATTGTGATCATCAAGACAGTGTATATCGCCCATACCTACTTTACAAGCTGTATAACATAAACAACACGTAATACCATTGTTAACCGCCATTGCAGAGGACCTGATCATTGTGATCATCAAGACAGTGTATATCGTCCATACCTACTTTACAAGCTGTATAACATAAACAACACGTAATACCATTGTTAACAGCCATTGCAGAGGACCTGATAATTGTGATCATCAAGACAGTGTATATCGTCCATACCTACTTTACAAGCTGTATAACATAAACAACACGTAATACCATTGTTAACCGCCGCCATTGCAGAGGACGTGATCATTGTGATCATCAAGACAGTGTATATCGTCCATACCTACTTTACAAGCTGTATAACATAAACAACACGTAATACCATTGTTAACCGCCATTGCAGAGGACCTGATAATTGTGATCATCAAGACAGTGTATATCGTCCATACCTACTTTACAAGCTGTATAACATAAACAACACGTAATACCATTGTTAACCGCCATTGCAGAGGACCTGATCATCGTGATCATCAAGACAGTGTATATCGTCCATACCTACTTTACAAGCTGTATAACATAAACAACACGTAATACCATTGTTAACCGCCATTGCAGAGGACCTGATAATCGTGATCATCAAGACAGTGTATATCGTCCATACCTACTTTACAAGCTGTATAACATAAACAACACGTAATACCATTGTTAACCGCCATTGCAGAGGACCTGATCATTGTGATCATCAAGACAGTGTATATCGTCCATACCTACTTTACAAGCTGTATAACATAAACAACACGTAATACCATTGTTAACCGCCATTGCAGAGGACCTGATTATTGTGATCATCAAGACAGTGTATATCGCCCATACCTACTTTACAAGCTGTATAACATAAACAACACGTAATACCATTGTTAACCGCCATTGCAGAGGACCTGATCATCGTGATCATCAAGACAGTGTATATCGTCCATACCTACTTTACAAGCTGTATAACATAAACAACACGTAATACCATTGTTAACCGCCATTGCAGAGGACCTGATCATTGTGATCATCAAGACAGTGTATATCGCCCATACCTACTTTACAAGCTGTATAACATAAACAACACGTAATACCATTGTTAACCGCCATTGCAGAGGACCTGATCATCGTGATCATCAAGACAGTGTATATCGTCCATACCTACTTTACAAGCTGTATAACATAAACAACACGTAATACCATTGTTAACCGCCATTGCAGAGGACCTGATCATCGTGATCATCAAGACAGTGTATATCGTCCATACCTACTTTACAAGCTGTATAACATAAACAACACGTAATACCATTGTTAACCGCCATTGCAGAGGACCTGATAATTGTGATCATCAAGACAGTGTATATCGTCCATACCTACTTTACAAGCTGTATAACATAAACAACACGTAATACCATTGTTAACCGCCATTGCAGAGGACCTGATCATTGTGATCATCAAGACAGTGTATATCGCCCATACCTACTTTACAAGCTGTATAACATAAACAACACGTAATACCATTGTTAACCGCCGCCATTACAGAGGACCTGATCATTGTGATCATCAAGACAGTGTATATCGTCCATACCTACTTTACAAGCTGTATAACATAAACAACACGTAATACCATTGTTAACCGCCATTGCAGAGGACCTGATAATTGTGATCATCAAGACAGTGTATATCGCCCATACCTACTTTACAAGCTGTATAACATAAACAACACGTAATACCATTGTTAACCGCCGCCATTGCAGAGGACGTGATCATTGTGATCATCAAGACAGTGTATATCGTCCATACCTACTTTACAAGCTGTATAACATAAACAACACGTAATACCATTGTTAACCGCCGCCATTGCAGAGGACGTGATCATCGTGATCACCAAGACAGTGTATATCGTCCATACCTACTTTACAAGCTGTATAACATAAACAACACGTAATACCATTGTTAACCGCCATTGCAGAGGACCTGATCATCGTGATCATCAAGACAGTGTATATCACCCATACCTACTTTACAAGCTGTATAACATTAACAACACGTAATACCATTGTTAACCGCCATTGCAGAGGACCTGATCATCGTGATCATCAAGACAGTGTATGTCGCCCATACCTACTTTACAAGCTGTATAACATAAACAACACGTAATACCATTGTTAACCGCCGCCATTACAGAGGACCTGATCATCGTGATCAAGAATCGCGAGGAGGAGAACGAGCGACTGGAGGAGGAGATTGACGGCTACCGGGAGGACATCGACAAGATGCTGGGCGCCTTCAGGCAGCGGGAGAGCGAGCTGCATGACGAGCTGGAGAGTCTGCAGCAGCGTAACCAGGTGGTCAGCAACCTGCTGGACCTGGTCACGGAGCGGGCCGACTCCACCCAGCGCCAACTGGACAAGGCCACCAGGGACCGCAGCCCCAGCGCCGTCAGCGCACTCAGTGACGTCAGCGTCGGCAGTGATGACGTCTTCACGCCGCCCGCCGACGCCAAGCCCAAGGACTGGCAGGTACTGCGCATGCGCGAAATGAGGCTGATGTCAAGCATTTCGTTCTTTGTTTAATTAAAAACGAATTGTCTCTCGTTGGCTTATTAAGAAAGACTAAGGAATTATGTCAAAATCGTCTGTCACTAGTTAATGTTTATTTGGGGTAAGTATAGTTTCAGGCATTTAAATGCGCCATTGATAAAATTCTTGTTGAGATTCCAATCTTTAACCGACAGCGTTTATGAAGCTATATTTGACACATCGGACAGCTAACTCTGCAGCGTCTGCTGCTGTTAATTTGTTTAATATTATTCCCTTTTGATGTCGTATAGGCTTGTCGAATAACTGTAACTGATCTAAAAAACTCAAATAAACCGATTCAATTCAATTCAACTTCAATAACTGGCTTTAATTTCACATTGTATGACAGTCACTACTGTGACACATATAATGATCACCTTGTAACATTCAGGCATTGTTTTGCCATCACGTGTAATGACATTCAGAATGCCGACATTGTACTGCCATCACGTGTAATGACATTCAGAATGCCAACATTGTACTGCCATCACGTGAAATGACATTCAGAATACCGACATTGTCTTGCCATCACGTGTAATGACATTCAGAATGCCGACATTGTACTGCCATCACGTGAAATGACATTCAGAATACCGACATTGTTTTGCCATCACGTGTAATGACATTCAGAATGCCAACATTGTACTGCCATCACGTGAAATGACATTCAGAATACCGACATTGTTTTGCCATCACGTGTAATGACATTCAGAATGCCGACATTGTACTGCCATCACGTGAAATGACATTCAGAATACCGACATTGTTTTGCCATCACGTGTAATGACATTCAGAATGCCGACATTGTACTGCCATCACGTGTAATGACATTCAGAATGCCAACATTGTACTGCCATCACGTGTAATGACATTCAGAATGCCGACATTGTACTGCCATCACGTGTAATGACATTCAGAATGCCGACATTGTACTGCCATCACGTGAAATGACATTCAGAATACCGACATTGTTTTGCCATCACGTGTAATGACATTCAGAATGCCGACATTGTTTTGCCATCATGTTTAATGACACCCATTGGTACCACACACACCAGGAGCAGCTCAAAAAGAGAGTGGACGCCCTGGAGAAGCAGCTGTCGGAGGAGAAGCAGAAGGTGGAGACGGCGGAGAAGAGACTGGCGCAGGCTGAGGCTCCATCCTCGTCCCTCACTGATGACGTCAAGCTCAAGGAGAAGGAGAAAGGCATCCTTCAGCAAGAGGTCAGTCAACATCTTGTCCCATCGCAGCGCTTCTATTCATTCAAAAGCCCCTGATATTTTATTATTATCTCCAGTCTCTATATTCAGGCGATGGATTCATTGGATAGTGGGTCGTTGTCTCCTGCTAGGGCGAACCATTTTTCATCGTTGCTCACTTATAACTCAGGCCTACCATAATGATAATAGATTTCGTGGGTTCTAATATATATTTGATTTGATTTTATCGGGGCTTAACGGCTTTTCAACACGTAAGGCGGCTGTAGCATATAAGATGAACCAGATAATGTCAGTAAAACCTGCTGCATCAGTATCACGCGTGTGGATTAATGCACACGAATAACGATCATAATTTATCATGTCAGTTTGTGATAATTGCAATGACCAGTGACCGTAATTATCGTATGCTTAACACCCTGCGAAGACTGTAGATGTCCAGGCAGTGATTGAATGGCTTGCTGTTATCTCGGTAGCTGACGTTGTGCCAGAAGCAGCTGTCGACCGCCAACGATCAGATCAAGGGCCTTAAAGAACGCCTCGAGAAGCTACAGGAGTCCCGAGACACCATGAAGGCCGACTATGACAAGGTTTCGAAAGAGGTATGTGAAAGCTTTGTACAAAATGAATAATTCAATTAATTTCGATTAACTAATTTGGCATATTTTTTTCCATTTTCTGGAGAATTCAACTCGTTACAATTGGCAATGATACTAATGTTTGATATAGAAGCAATACTGGTTCCTTGGTACCAGTGTCCTGCAGGCGTTAGACGTCCTTGTTCCTGCGGCCAGCTAGTCTTCAAAGTCTTTCGTCCCATCCGTATCCCCGTGACCATGTCCATCATGTCGTTGTCCTTGAGACACACAGCACATGTTTAAACCCCACCCCACCCCCTCGCTTTATGTATCAAATGGTCCGTCCCTTAATGTACGTTCCGTGGTGACTCGGGGGCCTGCCCGGTAGCTCAGTGGGTTAGAGCGCTCGCCCTGAATGCTCTGGCCACCTGAGAGCCTAACGGCACGTGGATCGATGGTTCAAGCCCCGCTGTGGCCATGTATGTGTGGTCGCAGGATGAAGATCCCATGTCCTTCTTCGCCAAGAGTAGGGGTTTTCCCCGGAGACTTGGCTCCACTCTCCCTCCCCTCTGCCATTGACGCGATATGACCAAAAGTGTTTAAAGCGTCCTGAATATACAACCAGCCATGTGGGTCGTGTCGTTGGCAGCTGGCCGACAAGAAGGAGAAGGGAGACAAGGAGCCGGCCTCGTGGCGCTGGGAGAAGCAGGAGCTGGAGAAACAGGTGAAGGACTACAAGAAAAAGACGGACGACATGCACTCAGAGCTCACCAAGCAGCAGTTCAAGTGGAAGTCAGCTGGGGACGACTTGGCGCGGGTACGAAACGCACACATTACAATTGTAAAATGACCCAGCAGAGAGCAATACGTGAGCTATTGAAATAATTATCACGGTCGCATGAGAGCTGAACCAGAAATCTTCGGGTACCTTTTCTAGTTTTCTACAACATGGTCCGCAATAAATAATTACTATAAACCTGAATAAAATGAAGTGTGAATGATATTTATATTGTGGGACACATGATAATGCCTATAGGCGGCGACACGTGTGTTTGTGGCATGATGGCGGTTACTGTCACTGTTGAGTTTCTGCTCGCAGGAATTTAAGATCAAGGAGAAGTTGGAGGCCAGTCTGAAGGAAGTAAAGGACGAATTTGAGAGCGTGAAGAAGGAACTACAAGATGCCAAAACACTCGCCGACAACGTATGATGGATAACACACGTGTTCTTATCTTACTGCTAGTGTTTATATCTAAACAAAACACGTTACACGGGAGGGATACTAATTATTTTCACATTGATTGGAGCTGATATTTCTCATTCCTCACATTTTTATAGAAAAGATCAATATAATTGCAGAATTTATTACCGAAGAAATAAATAATTATATTTATTACATATCTGTGATTGCTTTAGCAACTGAGAGGCACTTTGTTAATTGCTTCATGAATCTTTCTAAGACCCATATATAAATGAACAAACATCCATCAATAACATGTGTCCTGTAAATTTCTTTCAGTTGGCCGAGAGCTTTAAGAAGAAAGAGAAGGAATTCAGCGACGAGAAGAGCCTGCTGGAAAATGACAAAAAGACCGCCGCCAACGAGATTAAGGAAAAGACTGACGTCATCAAGTCCAAAGACGAAATCATCCAGGGTAAAGACAGTGTGTTGAAGGAGAAGGAGAAGGCTTTGAAAGAGAAAGAAGAAAGCTTTAAGACTAAAGTGGAGCAAATCAGGAAGCACGAAGGAGAGATCACCAAGTTAAAGTCTTCGGTAAAAGAGAAAGATTTGGAAGTCTCCAGCACGAAAAGGAAGCTGCGAACAGCGGAAGATTCTCTGAAGGAAAAGACGGCAAAGGTGAAGTCACTGGATGAGGACATCAGACGGCGCGATGATCGGCTCAAGGAAAAGGACGACATACTGGAGAAACTCAACCGAACAGCGTCAGAGAGAGAAGAGAAATCCAGCGTGATGGAGAAAGACTTAAAGAAAGTGAAAGAACAGCTAGATGAGCGTACGGCAGAGGGCAAGAAGCTGAAGACCGCTGCGGACAAAGCCGAGAAGGACTTGAAGAGTCTCAAGACGAAGATGAAGGAGCTTCAGAGCGGCGCCGACGACACGAAGAAGGAACTGGAGAAACAACTGGCCGCGGCCAACAAGAAAATAGACAAGTTACAGGCAGAGCTTGACACGACGAAGAAGGAGAAGAAAGCTCTCCTGGATGAGCTCCAGGACGTGAAGGAGAAGATTCAGAAGAAGGAGGACAAGTGGAAGAAGGAGAAGAATAAGATGGAGCTGGAGGTGAACCAGAAGAGCGAGAAGTTACGATCCCTGGAGTCGACGCGCGGACTGAGGCAGAGCGAGGTGGAGAAGAATCTGACCGGAGAGAAGGACAAACTCATAGCGGACAAACAGAAGTTGTCGGAGGAAGTGACTAAAATCAAGAAGGAAATCAAGGACTCGACTAAGCAATGGAATAGTGAACGAGATGACCTGCAGAAGATCATATCGGAGAAGACGACGATGGTGGAGGACACTAGTTCCATATGCGAGAGACTTCAGAAAGAACTAGACTCTTTGAAGTCTGGTCAGGTAAGTTACCATGTGAGGCATGTACGTTAGCTTGGCCAGGGGTGTCAAGTTCATGAAGTTCAAGGGATAACTCTAGTTCAAATGATTACCATAGTTCTATGGATTACCCTAGCTCAATGAATTACCGTAGTTCAATGGATTGCCCTAGTTCAATGGATTGCCCTAGTTCAATGGATTGCCCTAGTTCAATGGATTGCCCTAGTTCAATAGATATTACCCCAGTTCAAAAGATCACCCCAGTTCAATGGATTAGATGTAGGGAGATCTTAATTCGAGATTATGGTACCGTCAATGTATCGTCAATGATATCTTTACATATTATCAAACTTATCCTGGCTCTTAGCGTAAGGCAACATATATAGAATATACATATATAGATAAGCATACGATTATCTATGTTTGACCATATCATGGTACAAGTTATGGCCGTTGTTGTTACTCGCCTTGACCCGAGGGCCGTGGTTCCCCCTTGCAGACGTCTCCGGCACCAAAGACTGGCCTCAAAGGCTCCAAGGTCATTCCAATCCCCGTGCAGCACGAGATTTCTGGACGCCGCATTCCAGTCCAAGTCGGGGGGTCAGATGACAAGTCCAAGGTCAAGGACAAAGACAAGGGCAAGGCTGAGGAGAAGGACATAACTGAGTTGAAAAACAAGCTTGAACAGCAAGAGAAAATGTTTAAGGTGAGTCACATACGGGCTTCCAGCTCCAGATATTGACTGTATGCGAGTCACGTGGTAACAATGCAATTTACAGTGGCAATTTACAATTTACATTTACTGACCGCGTTAATGAGTCTGACAGAGAAAGGAAGAGAGAGAGAGAGAGAGAGTTGGATGCAGAGATACAAACAGACAGAATATGAGAGATCATATAAAATGGCTTCATCAGTAGAATAATTCATCACATGTTGATAGCAGTGAATAACCTGGCTGTCCCTGTGGCCCGTTGCAGGCTGAGCGGGAGGGTCTGGAGGCGCTCCACGCCGGCAAGGTGCGCACCATGCAGGAGGCCCTGGCGCTGTCCCAGGAGAAGCTTGAGTCACTGCGCAAAGACAACGACAAGCAGCTGACTCTGCTGCAGAGCTCACGTAAGGCTCTCGGCGACCTCCGCGCCCGCTACGACGAGGGTCTGACCTCGTGGAAGGAGGACAAGACACAGCTCGACAAACGCGCCAAAGAGGTACACAAAAATGCCCTTATATTTTACCATGTATTATCCTATTTAATACAGGGATTGCTTCAAGTGTCTTTATTTACATTGCTATGAACCGCTTCACCGGCAAGCATTGTCGGCAAATAGGAGTTGCATTGCTAACATCGGTCACTGAATCTCTGTGCATACCATGGACAGCGGGCCTTACAGTATTCAATAAACAACAAGATCATAGGTCAATACTGATGCCTTAGATAATTTCGGAGTCAACTCTAGGAGCTATTGATGCTGTAAATGTTTATCCGGAGTTAAAAAGAACATCTACTCGCCCAGTGTATAGCTGCTAACATGGCTATACTGTATAGCTGCTAACATGACTATGATGTATAGCTGCTAACATGGCTATAATGTATAGCTGCTAACATGGCTATGATGTAAAGCTGCTAACATGGCTATGATGTATAGCTGCTAACATGGCTATAATGTATAGCTGCTAACATAGCTATGATGTAAAGCTGCTAACATGGCTATGATGTATAGCTGCTAACGTGGCTATGATGTATAGCTGCTAACATGGCTATGATGTATAGCTGCTAACATGGCTATAATGTATAGCTGCTAACATGGCTATGATGTAAAGCTGCTAACATGGCTATGATGTATAGCTGCTAACGTGGCTATGATGTATAGCTGCTAACATGGCTATGATGTATAGCTGCTAACATAGCTATAATGTATAGCTGCTAACGTGGCTATGATGTATAGCTGCTAACATGGCTATAATGTATAGCTGCTAACATGGCTATGATGTAAAGCTGCTAACATGGCTATGATGTGTAGCTGCTAACGTGGCTATGATGTATAGCTGCTAACATGGCTATGATGTATAGCTGCTAACATAGCTATAATGTATAGCTGCTAACGTGGCTATGATGTATAGCTGCTAACATAGCTATAATGTATAGCTGCTAACGTGGCTATAATGTATAGCTGCTAACGTGGCTATGATGCATAGCTGCTAACATGGCTATGATGTATAGCTGCTAACATGGCTATGATGTATAGCTGCTAACATAGCTATGATGTATAGCTGCTAACGTGGCTATGATGTATAGCTGCTAACATGGCTATGATGTATAGCTGCTAACATGGCTATAATGTATAGCTGCTAACATAGCTATGATGTATAGCTGCTAACGTGGCTATGATGTATAGCTGCTAACATAGCTATAATGTATAGCTGCTAACGTGGCTATGATGTATAGCTGCTAACGTGGCTATTATATTGTAACACATTGTAGTTGCAAAAGAAGGATAAAGAGCTGGGAGATCTGCAGAAGACGGTGACAGACATACAGGTCAAGCTGAAGGACCAGGAAGCCAAGAAGACGGAGGTCGAACTCTCGCTGACGGCGGAGAAGACAGCCTGGAGCGCAGAGAAATCTACACTGCAAGCTAAGCTCAAGAAGGTTAGTCATGTTGTCCAGCCTGCTCAACACTCACAACAAGGGTTGCTCCGGTAAGCGTATTCGCGTCGATTTAAACATACGTAACTGACGGCATTTTAAAATTAATTTTCGCAATATTATTTATACTTTTTCTACGCCCAAGCTATTTTCTGTGGTTTCCATCCAACATGTTATGCAGACATGAATCTTTACCTCGTGCCAACTTATTGGGTTGAATTTGAATGTTGAAACAAATTGACTCCAAAATGCAGTGCACGACTTGCATCTCAATGGCGTGTTGCTAGTCCATATTCACTAACATGTATGGTTATGATGTGCCGCAAGACAAACTGTGTGGGCACGCTGACGCCATAGATGTACTGCTAAACATCAGAGACATCTCAGGTGATCTGGCGTTTAAACGAGAAGGGTCTGAACTGATCGCCCTCACTTTAAGCACCCTTTGGCGGATTCTGAATATTCTAGCCTATATTTCTAACATCTGTCTGTAAATTGATACAGTGGATGTAAGGCTCACGTTGTCCTTGTCGTCGTCCAGGCGGAGGAATCTGGTGGCAAGGCCGGCGCTGGTGGCGCCCCCGGGCGGGTGTCTGATTTCAAGGCCAAATTCGAGAAGTTCGAGAAGAAGCCGGCAGGAGGCGCGGCGGCAGCGTCTGGCGGGACGGTTACTCTGAGCCCAGAGGCCGAGAAGGTGACGTCACGGCATTGTGTCCTTATGATTTTGTAGACTATCCAAAACATGAGATGGTTTTGAGAATAGATGCTTCTTAACCCGTTATGAGAGAAGACATATAACTTGATGCAAGCAATGCTGGAAATGGTGGTGATTCTGATGGTTAATATGGATGATGGTGGAGATGGTGATAATGATGAAGGTGATGTTGGTGGAGATGGTGATAATGATGAAGGTGATGTTGGTGGAGATGGTGATAATGATGAAGGTGATGTTGGTGGAGATGGTGATAATGATGAAGGTGATGATGGTGGAGATGGTGATAATGATGAAGGTGATGTTGGTGGAGATGGTGATAATGATGAAGGTGATGTTGGTGGAGATGGTGATAATGATGAAGGTGATGATGGTGGAGATGGTGATAATGATGAAGGTGATGATGGTGGAGATGGTGATAATGATGAAGGTGATGATGGTGGAGATGGTGATAATGATGAAGGTGATGTTGGTGGAGATGGTGATAATGATGAAGGTGATGATGGTGGAGATGGTGATAATGATGAAGGTGATGTTGGTGGAGATGGTGATAATGATGAAGGTGATGTTGGTGGAGATGGTGATGATGATGAAGGTGATGTTGGTGGAGATGGTGATAATGATGAAGGTGATGATGGTGGAGATGGTGATGATGATGAAGGTGATGTTGGTGGAGATGGTGATAATGATGAAGGTGATGATGGTGATAATGATGAAGGTGATGATGGTGGAGATGGTGATGATGATGAAGGTGATGTTGGTGGAGATGGTGATAATGATGAAGGTGATGATGGTGGAGATGGTGATAATGATGAAGGTGATGATGGTGGAGATGGTGATAATGATGAAGGTGATGTTGGTGGAGATGGTGATAATGATGAAGGTGATGATGGTGGAGATGGTGATAATGATGAAGGTGATGTTGGTGGAGATGGTGATAATGATGAAGGTGATGATATGGAGGGAGATGACGCTGGGGCCTATTTCACGTACATAGTTTAGCCGGCTACCGGGTTTAGACGGCTAAAATCGCCCATTTACATGGTCACTTTAGTCAACTAAGCCCCGTAGTCAGCGAAACTGCGTTCGTGAAATCCGTCACTGATGGTGGTAAGTATGGCATAGACGATGATGACGATGGTAATGTTGATGATGATGGTGATGCTGATGGTGATAAATGTGATATTTATGGTAGTATGTGGTGATACTTATGGTAGTATGTGGTGATACTTATGGTGGTATGTGGTGATATTGATGGTGATAATGGACGTGGATGGGTTACAGACACTGAAGGAGTGTCAGAAGGTGGTGAAGGACGTGCAGAAGAAGGTGGCAGACTTGGACAAGACTCGTGAGGGCGACAAGAAGGAGATCCTCGACAAGCTGACTCAGCAACAGAAGGGCTGGGACAAGGACCGCAAAGAGCTCAGCGAACGAAACACACAGGTTAGTGGCCCAACATTTATATATATATATATATAATATATATATGTTATGTATTTACAAGGTCAAGGGTGCATAGGATACATACACACATGAAATGCTCGTCCAAATGACCTTAACGAAAACAGTAAACAAATAAAGGCTGCCATGTTGGCTTGTATTCGCTCACTGGTAGACTACATTAATCAATCTTGACCACTGAGGCCCCCACATGTAACTCAAGATGCTTCATTCTTAAATATGTTAATATAAATTAAAATCGCATTTGATTACTTATAATAATAATATTTTATTAATAGTTTCATAATTAAGCGCTGCTAGGTGACGTTTCTAATCCGAGATTATATCCTAAAATACATTGTTATAGATATATCTTTCTTCAGTCACTCAAAAAAAAAATTATATATAGTTAAGAGAATTAAATTGCATAACTTTAGTTACAGAGACGATTGCATTGGCCTACGCACCAATGAACTACATGTATGTGACGTTTGTTCATGATGTAGATGCTACCATACCTAAGGTGATGCAATGTAAGATCACATCCCTCTTAATTGCAATTGAACTAAGTATTGCTCGATGGTTTTAACTGCAATTGCCGCCCGTGCCTTCATTACAGCTGGAGAAGCGGTCTAGTGAGTTTTCGGAGGTGCAGAAGTCTCTGGTGGACACGTCCTACACGCTGGAGGAGGAGCGGGAGGCCTGGCAGGTGGAGAAGGGCAAGCTGCGGAACCAGCTAGACGAGACCAGCAGGCAACACCTGCAAGAGAAGGAACGGGTCAACGAACTGCTGGCAGAGGTAGGCCAGGGTGGTTGATTTTTGTACTGCATTATAAGACTCGATTTCATATTAAAACAGTTATACTATTTGAATCTATAATATAAATAAATATATGACAAACCTAATTAATTTAGGTAGTACACCAACAAATCTGTGACATTTAGGTACTACACCAACAAATCTGTGACACTTAGGTAATACACCAACAAATCTGTGACATTTACGTACTACACCAACAAATCTGTGACATTTAGATAGTACACCAATAATCTGTGACATTGAGATAGTACACCTACACATCTGTGACATTTAGGTGGTATACATCAACAAGTGTATTTATTTTTTTTTAAATTTAGGTTTTACCTATGTGGTTTTAGTGTGCGAGGATTATTCAATGTTGACGTGTCCCCCCCCTCTATAGCTGGCCAAGCTGAAGGTCCTGGTCCCCATGCTGGAGGAGGAGTCACGGTCCTCCAAACAGAAGGCCGCCACCAAAGACGCCAACGACAAGGACAAGAAGAAGGCATCGCGACAGAACTCGGAGGAGAAGAAGTCCACGACCATCACCATGGTCAAGGTCAAGGGCGAGGACGCCATGAAGGACGAGGCCAAGGTCGCATTGGGCAAGGTACACGTGACTGCCTTGTACCAGGCTTGAGATGGACGTAGACGGCCAGTATTACATGTATAGGAAGATACCATGTTTATGTTTAATCACCAGCTCTTTCCTTGCAGGAGTTTAACGTTGCTGAGACTGTGTAGTACTTTATATACTGAACAGACGCAACTGCATTTGCCTCTTTGCGCTCATCTTTCTCTCTGTATATATATTTGCATCCGGGCAAAGACAAGTAACTCATTTATTACGGCATAGATGCATAGATACGCTGTTCTAACGCTTTCTACGAATAAAAGATGCACTTGCCTCATCAGACGGAACGTAGGTATATCCATATATGCCATAGAGCCAGCCGCTAGTCTGCCGTTTGCTCAGCCGTGGTAAGATGCCATTGCACACATCGGTATTCCATCCTCGCACACCCTTAGTCTAGATGCCTTATCATTTGCCAAAGCTGTCGATTTCTTCGTTCTGCCTTTCGTGTCTTTTTTTCTTATGTCCATAAGAACGGTTTTATTTCATTGGGTTTCTATCTCTATGTGTCTCTATAGAGTTGCTGACTGAGTCGTTCGTTCCAATGGCTTCGTTCACTCAAGTCATGTGATTCAAATCCATCCAGCATTGTCATTTTCTCACGTTACAATCCTTTACGTAGCGTCTCTAGTGAATTACGCTATTTTGTGACATTTTCATGAACTTTTGTTTTTCTTTGTTGTTCTCTGTAGCCTGCCCTTAAAGTACTGAAGGAGGTAAGCTTAGTCTTCTCGTGTCTGTCGGTGTCTTCCCCCCTCCCTCTACCTCTCCCCCTCTCCCCTCTCCCCATCCCTCTTGCCTGTCTCAGTAGTCCCTACCTTGTGGCTTGTACCTTCGGTTCGGACAGTGTGACTTTTCCCAGGCGTGAAACGGAAGCGATATTCACATATATATCAAAACATTGTTTTCGTATGTCCTACAAATACGTTCTTATCGCTCAGTCTAAGTAAGGCCTGGATACAAATCAAATGAGGGTTCCATATTATAGAGACCTAAAAATACCCCCACCTCACGACTTAACGATATAAGATCACACATGGAAACATATGGACACTATGGGTAATGTGGCAGAGCAATTTGCTGGCGATATGACGGGGGGTATTAGGGACGGACCATTTGATATATCCAGGGGGGACGGGGGGCTACGTTTTTTTTTGCAAAAACAAAATGTGCCTCTTGTCAACAAATTGTCGCGTATTTCTTTTTATCCGGTCCTAGCACTATATATTAAATTTAATGATTTCTGCAGATGCAAAAAGAAAACAGACGAGAACCTCACAAGAATGGTTCGCTCGTTATTGCCTTAGCGTACACTTTATAGCACACTATAGCAATGTCATTGGAGAAAGATCTGCCCCACGCCTCAGGAACACACCGGTTAGGCCACTTTTACCCGAGACTTACAGGGGCCTTATGAAGACTAACGATAAGTGTATCGTGGAGGTACATACGAAACTTTTAGTGCTGTGCCCTAGGTTGACCTGTCATTCAGGCTCGCTTTGTGCTAGATGGCTGAACAGTATATAAACACTGACTTCTGTTTGAAAGTTGTCATGAAATAGAGAATATATGTCTACTTTCGTTTGAATACTTGTCTTTTATGAATCAGTAATTGCGACAAAAGAAAGCATTTTTGTATTCTACGTGTTTTGTTTGCTTGTGTTGTATGTATTTCGGATGCTTTGATAAGAGTGAAATTGGTCCTTCGGACATTTCAAAAATGCAAGTTGGCGTGTCTATCCTCTACCTTGTGTCGATCGGGCTTCTAGATGCTTCTTATTGCCCAGATATAGATATTGTCAGCTAGGAATCGCAATATTAACAATGTGCAGCGTATGACCTCCACCTCACCTTCACCTAGATACATCCCACCTCGGTCGTTGAACGCTGCATACACACATGTGCACGTATGGGATGCGATGACGTCACTAACACGTGTGTATCACGTGACCTATTTTTGTTATTTTTACATCCACTTGCTGGATTTTTTAAATTAAAGTATAGAGTTACAGCTACATCTTTGTTTCTGTCTGCAGCCTCTCTCACCAGACTCCTCCAGCAAGAGTGCGTCTCTCACGATAAAACCAGGTAGATTGGTCATAGTTTCTATCTCTTAACTCTACCAACCAGACATCCACTGAGCCACCCCTCTTCATCCCACTGGTGACCTTGACCTCAGCCTGCATGCTGACATACGTAGCCGGAACCGGAACCAGTCTCCCTGGAACTGTAGCAATTCGTTTGAAGCATGAATTCATTCTTATATTTCAACCAGATTTTTTTTACATTTTTTTTATTAAAGTTTTATTTTCACCAAATTTAGGTAATTTTTTTCCGTTTATGTATATATTTTTTTTTTATTAGATGGAGCCGGAGACGTTGCTTTCGTTCAGTTCGTTGGAATAGATCATTTGCATTTACTTAGCATTTTTAGTTGAAATGTTTACAGATATGTAACAATCCGTCAACTAACGTGACTACCTGCAAAATTACCGTATTCTTCTTTCATGTCCAACGTTTTGTCGCTGAAACAAAAGTCCCTTCCGAATTGACTGAAGGTGGAGGAATCTTTAGCATATTCAATTGTCAAAATTTCAACCTCAATTGAAATCAGCTGAGAGACGCCTCTGACTTACTCCCGTCGCTACTAGCAACGTCCCTCTCACGCGCTTGCCTCCTTGCCTGTACACACACCACCATTGTGTTTCACCAGTTTCACTCACAGTTTGGGTTTTGGTTAAGTTGACACTTTATGCTTATCATTTGCAAATCATTATCCGTCATACTGTTGGATTTGCTTTCTTAATTTTGTGCTCTTGTATACAACATTATTTTGCAGCAAACTTTCATTTATTTCCTGTTACTATGTCGCTTTTTGCAGCTTTTCTTTGGGTTGAGTTTCCTTTTGCTTGGTTTAATCTGTCGTTTTGTGGTCTGTTCTTGCACTCTCCTACACAGGTCCTAATGCTTTGCTTGATGGTTCTGAGATCTGGTGCGTGACGTGGTTTTTACATGACATGACATTGCCATGCCCATCAACCATAAGTCTGGTTCCCTGCCCATCAGCCATACGGCTGGTACCCTGCCCATCAGCCATAAGGCTGGTACCCTGCCCATCAGCCATAAGGCTGGTTTCCTGTCCATCAGCCATAAGGCTGGTTCCCTGCCCATCAGCCATAAGGCTGGTACCCTGTCCATCAGCCATAAGTCTGGTTCACTGCCCATCAGCCATACGGCTGGTTTCCTGCCCGTCAACCGTAAGGCTGGTTCCCTGCACAGCAGCCACCCACACTCCCTCGTGTTAGCCGTTTACACTGCAACACTGTCAGTCATGAAGTGATGTTGTTTTCGATGCAGCTGTTAATCACTAGATGGTCACAAAGTTACGATGCACCGCAGTTTTGAAGGTTTGGACAATATCGCCGCAATTAAAGACTGGAAGCATTCACTCTACATTAAACGTCATTTACGTGTACTTTAAGACATGTTTTTAAGAGAGAAAACGTTTGCGTGCAAAGGCGCACAATAGTCAAACGAATACCAATTAGCGTTTTATTTCGTACTGCAATAAGTCTACGTTTCCATAAGCCATGCTCCAAATTTTCGTCGGCAAATGTTTGCTTGGACCTCAATTATTAAATAGGTAATCAGTTATTTGACTCCAATTATCTCAGTTGAATAGTAGTGGTGACATCACATGAGGATGGCATGAGGAGTTGACAACATGTGACCCTGTCTGCCTGCGGAATGGTCTGTTATTACCATTGTTTGCACCGTGTGTTTCAGGCATTAGAGCACATATCCAAATTAGCCGCGGAGCTTCAAAAGCCTTCCCGCCGTTTAAATGATCGACAAGTGAAATCCCTGGTCCCCCCGACATTCCGGAGGTAAGTGATGGCATCGAATAACCATATCAATACAATCAGAGTCAGAATACACTTATGTCACGAAGAAAACCTGGCAATTACCTGGTTACCTATATTTTATTGCAAACTTAAATAACGCAATTACTTTTTCGGAATCTCTACTTCATACCCGACAAGACGCCATCTTGCGAGCCACCCTGACTCAGGAGAACATTAACCAACGATGAGGTCAACAACTGGGGGAATAAAACTTGATTCCTAATCTTTATTGTCATGGTGGCCATGTAATCAATCAGTGTCATATGTATCGGGCATTGAAATAAATGCTTTACTTATGCCAATACCTTTACAAAATAAGATAATTATTGTATTAGTTAGCAATAGCGTAATTTTGATCATACTCAATGTATTAGTTGCGTATATATATTGCATCAGCCATGATCTGTGGGTTACCGTACTGCAGTGCCAATGACTTCGGTCCCTCCACAGGTCCCTCTCCACGTCCGAAGTCGAAATGAACGGCGACAGGCAGAGCTTTGTCTACGTGGGCCAGGAGATCACCGAGCCGCTTTTCCTCCCCGCCTACTCGGCCCCCGTGGCTCGCGCCACCCCCACCCCCACCATCCGCCCCTCCAACGTGGACCGCCCCAGCCGGTCCCGCTACCCCACCGCCCGCCAGGGCCCCACGGCCTACCAAGCCCCCGAGGGGGACTATGAGAGCAGCACCGTGGACCGCCGCACGTACCGCGCCGGGGCCGCAGGGGCTAGCGGCGGCGGCGGCGGCGGCGGCGGCTCCGGCTCCAATCGGAACTCCATGTACGCTTCCGGTACGCAGAGCGCGTACACGTCACGTGACTCCTCCCCCGAGAAGGCGTGGCGGCTGCCCAAGTTCGGCCCCTTCCCGCGCGCGCCGCCCAGCATGATCATCACGCCGTCACACACCCCCAAGAGGGCGCCCTCTGTCGAGCGCGACACGTCTTCATTCTCCAACCGCGAGATGGCGCGTCTGTATGAGAAGCTGAGCGCTATTGAGCTGGACCAATCGGATCTCGGGGCACAGCTGCAGCGGCAGGCGCTGGTGAAGGAGCGCGGGACCGGGGTGCGGCTACTCACCAAGAGCATGTCGATGGACGCATCCGAGGACTCCCCCATGCTGGGGGTCCGGGCCGGCACCGCTGGCAGGGCGGCCTACCTCAACAACTCGGGGACCAGCATCACGTCCGGGAGCCACGACCAAGACGAGGAGGACGGCGCCGGGTACCTCATTCCCCCGGAGTACAACGACGCGCCCAAGTCCGAGACCCTCTTGGCGTCCATCCGGATCGGCCAGCTGGTCATCACTCCGGGTCTCGACAAACTCTCGCGGAAGTACACCGCCGAGAAGAGGCGCGAGAAGCGTTCGGCGAGTCTCTCCCCGCGATCCGCACGCCGGAAGTTCTACGAAAACTACCCGTATGACCCCAGAAAGCCATCCACAACATTTTCAGACAGAAGCAGATACAACGAATCGGAATCAGACATGAGTGACGTAGAAGGGGACAGACGAGCGCGGGCGAGAAATAGCCGAGCGGATGATCGGAAAAGTCGTTCTGACAAGTTGAGTCGCGGCCAAAGTTTAGATACAGATATCGACCTTGACACTGACCACGAGCTCGAACAAGGTGGAAAGGTCAAACCGGAGAGGTCAAGGTCACAATTTAGGAGATCCGTGGCGGCCGTCCTCCAAAGCGTTAAGGACAAAAAGAAGTTGTTTCAGAGTAAACGCTCTCAAAGTGTGGATAATTCTACCGTTCAAAACTCTATAGCTCGGATAGGGGTCAATGCCGCCAAACCGGCCGCGCCGACCAGTTTCACGAAGGCGTCGGGCGACAAGGAGAAGTCAGCGGTGGCGGCCCCAGAGCCCCGGCCCTCCTCATCAAAGCCAACGCCGCGAAAGAAGCTAGGCATCCACGGTCGCTCTGCGAGTATCGACGCAACGTCACTCTTCTCCATCACCCGGCGGGACCCCTCGTCAGGCAGGGGCAGCCAAGCGGTGCAGGACGCCAAGAAAGACCCCCACAAAGCGACAGCGCCGCCCCCGGCGACCGCCCCCTTCTCCTCCTCCTCTTCATCTGCCGCCGCCGCCACCGCCACCACCCAATCCACAGCTACCGCCTCCTCCTCAGGTTCTGCCGCTAAGAACCACCGGCACCATTCCTCGCAGCCAGGACTTCACAAGACGTCGGCGCCCAACTTGACGTCATCGACGCCGGCACCGCGCCTCTCCGCCAAGGACCGTTTCCTGGCGGCCATCAAGGGAACTGACCCCGTTGCCCACGACAACAAAGCGAACCTTCCTTCCAAGGCTTCCAGTAGCAGCAGCGTGTGGAACAAGTCAAAGACAGATGACGGTAAACATGATAACAACTCAGTAAGTTGATTTGCGCATGCGCACTAACAACCTCCACTAATTACTGTCCAGAACGACACGGGGTATAAGGGCCTTTAAGAGACTCAGTTAGAAGTCCTTCACAGGGTAAACTAACAATTTGTATAGGCAAACCCAGAAGGGCGATCCAAATAAAGCTCATAATATAAAGGAAACGTATCTCAGTACCTTTAATAACGTGTCCGGTACAGGGGAATTGGCACTGCAAAGTAATTTTCTATCAGAGACAAAGACGACATCTACAATAATGACAGAATGTTAAACAATTTCGTTAATTATCGGTTATTCTTCTACATGTTCGCATCGTGCTTTGTGGTCTTCTCGATTCTGATCCTTTTAACAATCCGTCCATAGACGTGTCTTATGGACATATGACGTATCATATCATATCGTATCACGTCATAGTAGTATAGATATAACGTTGAACGAGAGACGTGTAGATTGTAAAGACAATTTTATTCTGGATTCCCCGTCCGTGAGTACCGAAACGACTACCGTGTGTGTCAACCTGCCAAACGCATGGCCCTTGGAACCCGTCCCGCCTCCCACGGTTCAGTTGATTTGTTTCATGAGAGTGTCGAATCGTCTTCCTCATTTTAGTTGATATATAAAGATTGGAGCACTTCAGTTAGAGATGACCAGTTTTTCACACGTCGATCCAATTAACCTCTAGAACTGACACAACGACATACCGGGTCATGCCTGTTCCGAGTGACGTGTTTTCATTATGTGAATTATTTGCTTAGATTGTGGGCGATAATCCATGGATGTCAGTTAGCGTTAGGCTTGAACGACATCCTGGCCATGTTGCTTTTGTTCGTGTTGGCTTGATGATTTTGTCGTGCTTTTTTCAAAATCAGTTTCTAACCTCTGTTGTGAACATGGCGCAGTTGCCACTCCTCCATCGCCCATTAGTGAAGTGTCTGTTGTGTTAGTAGAGTGAAGAGCGTTATTGTTAAAGCACAGAATGCCATTGTGTCCCTTAACAGGCAACAAAGTCCTACTGAATATCAACGCAGTTGACAAGATGTGTATTTTCTGGGAAAATGAGCACAGCTAATTACAGTTCTATATCAGAACCAACAGACAAACAGACAGTACCAGTTAAATGGCATGATTCAAGAATCACGATTCAAAATCATTTATTCGTCAAAGCGATAATATTTAATACATAAATGAACATAAAGGGAAGATAAACATCATTTTAACACAGGAAACTCTCACTAAGTTTGGAAACCGCTATCGTCAGAGCCAACTGGAGTTACAATACAAACAAATGATATAACTGTAACTTGAACAATGAGAACATAACGAGATTTTCTATTATATGTTACTTACATGTTCTTGTGGCGGCGCGATTCATGTCCCTCATGTAGTTGATATCTTGATGCCATTCTGTTCGTCGCTATGTAGTATTAATAGTATTAGTATTCTAGATATGGCTGATATCTATTGATATCTCTATATATCAATACATAGTGAAACTTGCATGTATATCGATCTGGATTATGTTTCTGTTTTTATTATTGGACTTTCCAAGAGAACTTCAACTATATATGCGTGACAATAACATAATATAGTATAATCTCAATGGGTGTAATATATGGTGCAGATCTATCCTATGCGTTTACTTCTCCTGTATGCTGATGTATTTTCGTTGGTCTCTTCCATTAAGGTGCACGTAAATAGTGGGTCCGGTGGTTTTCCGGCTCTAGCCTCGTTCTGGGTCCCGGAAGCAAGTTCCCCTGAAGATGTAGTCGCTAGGGGGCGCCATTTGTCGGCGGCATCAGAGCCTCTAGTGGTGACCGAACGCAACTTTAAGCCCATAAGCATGGCTTTGTGGAACTTCCATGAAACTCCAGTCTAGGAGGGCATTTTACTGGTTCCGCAGAGACCAAAATGTCCTCTCTGGTACGACAATCAATATAACAGCGCCGGGATCACGTCTCGGTGTTAAAATAGATTCTCTGGGTTTCGCCGTTTGCTTTGTTAACATCATTTCCTATAGATATATATATATATATGTGTACATATGGGTTATATAAATGATGATGAAGGTCTAAAGTACGTTGTCACGAATTGTCAACCGCGCGATGTGATGCACTTACCTTGAGTCGTGTGATTTACCACTCGGGCGTCTTCCAAAGAGCAGTTTGTGCGGCTCGTAAACACCAGCCATGGGTCAGGCAATGGAGAATTCAATGTTAAAAATAACGTGCTGAGAAACGCTGGCAAATGCGGCAATCCTTTGTCCAACTGGTTTATTCCAAGAAGGGTCCTTACAGAGGAAACATATGTTAAAATTGTAACGGAAGTGATACCAAAGGCAAATAAAGTGGGCAGCTCCGAGAGCCGTTTTCATATCTGATATAATTTCATGGCCTTATGCAAAGCTTGAGCGATGTGCACACCGCGTGGCACGGTGGCTGCCGAGGGCGATTGTGCAATGAACAGGAAAGAACTGCTTCCTGTTGTCTACAGTTAAAGATTTACGACAATAAAGTTAATGTGAAATAAGATATTTTTGATACTGCAACCTTAAGGGCCCCAGATCTATAAGGACGCTTTTGAGAGAAACAAACCTTGAAGCAAGGCAGAGCAGCGGATGTTTTATCTAGTTCATACTTGTCCTTATAGCTAGCTTACGATTACGTAATGTTGCGGACCAGGGTACGGCCGACCCTCCATATCAGTCGCCAACGGCTCATGCCGGACACATACTGGTCTCTCAGAGAGACACGTTTATTTGGGGCAAATATTGAAATAACGTAACACGAAAGTCGCTCTTGTTATTCTATTACATAATTTATTTAATTTATGGTTCTCAAAGCCATGAGGAAGTATTTTATCACACACGTTCGTTTGTATTCAGCGCTCAATTAGCCCTGTTCGCAAGGATTAATTGACTTTGTGCATGTATGATATATATATATCTATATATAAATAAATAACATATATCAAATGTAATTATAGAGTCGATCAAATTGCTCATCGTGTGAAAGTGCCAACTTATCGGGTACTAGTTCCACCCAGCAAGGGATATATGTTTTCAGTGTGATAATTTAGTGCAATGTAGAGGTATTGCTAAGTCTGTCTTGAACTGTTCAAACCGGCAGCGTCACAGTGTACCGGTCACACTCCACCCTGGCGGTGGAGAGTGATCCGGCCTTCTGGATTAGACAGTCGCGGGTTCGATCCACCAGTGTGCGCATCCGTGCAATGATGTTATATCGCGATGGTGCTGTGGTTGAGATAAACGTTCAGTAAGTATTTTCTACCGAGGCGAGGTCATCGTATCCCCTGCCGCCGCGACCCAAGGTGGCCTCCTCGCTGTCAGGGCGAGGGGTCACGGAAGGGTTCGCCAGGCGGGCCTCGGATTGGCGCTCAGCTTGACATCATGACGTCATACTGAACAATGGCGCTGAGTTGGATTCGAACCCACGACTCTGGTCGTTTGAGTGGCCGAGTGAAATAGTCTGCAGAGTCGAGCACACTAACCACTGGGTCAGTGAGGCGGCCAGGGAGAAGGGAGATCAGATAAACAGAGTTGAGCACTGCAAACGTCATATAGGCTATGGTTTCCTTCATGCCGCTTAGTTTTATTTAGAACAAAATAAACACCAGATATATTACTGTCGCCGTTTGCATTCTAGCTAATTTATTTGGTATTAAGCACACTAAAGAAGAATGGCGCAGTACGTATCTTGACAACTACATTAATGTTTAAAGAATAATTAAATCGAATAATTTGCCACTGACCATGCAAGCAGGTCGCCATTTTACATGGTGGTGTTACATTTGATAGTTCTGTCATTGTTACTTCAATGCCAGTTCGACCATGTCAGCAATCACAAAGTGATTTACTGCGGTACATAAGTAGCACGGGTCTTGCTAGCCCTGTCAGCCATCTTTGTTGCTATAGCGGCAGTAGCGCTGGAAGATTGCAGTGTCATTGTGCGTCAGCTCGCTACGTAGACTCGCGTGGCCAGAGGATCACCGACCCGTGGAGGATTTGGGGATGAAGGATACGCCAGGCGATGTATAGTACACTTCCGGTCTTACCCGCATGTGCGTTATATGGTAAGAGACACAAAAAACCTACTTAAAATCCGTTGTCTACATTGGATTTTTTCTGCGTGATAACTCCTCCCCAAAACTCCCATGGAGTTGAACGTTCCCGCCATCCTCTGCGCCACAGGTCAAGGTCACGGGTGAAGGACGTGTCAGGGTCAGCGGTTGTTGTGTTGTGAAGGCACTAACTGTATGCTGCTGGTTTGTAACAATAAATGCGTTTACCCAACCGTGGCGTGGCTTGGCTTGGTCAGTGTTCCCGTGCTCTGTATCACCGCATGTTCTGCCGCTCCGAGGGGGTCCAGAATGCGATTTTTAAATGCAAAATTTAGGTCATCTCAGAGGCGTGGATCCCCTCTTTTTGAAGATGAACGCTATATGAGGCGGCGTGGTCACACCCCCGGTCGCAAGTTTTCACCCCCCCCCCCCAACCCGGATCGTCAAAATCGAAATTCTGTTCAGAGCCCCTCCCCCCGGTCGCAAGTTTGGACCCCGCCCGCCCCCCCCCCCTTCTCCACATTCCTGGATCCGTTCCTGCATCTGTGGCTCAGTGGGTAGCCCACAGAGCTTCAGCCCCACAGATCACGTGGGCGGGGCCCAACGGCGAAGCTGTTGTTATAATACAACTTTACAGCAAAGTGACCAAAGACGCAGATTCAATCCTCCTTTTGAATCGCCAAAACAAATTTACCTAGTATTTTACTTCTGTGGCCTCTCTCTTACATTCATGAGTTATAATGCCTCAAATAACAGAAGGGACTACTTTCTCAATTAACTTTGGCACATACTGATTTTAATTCTGGGAGGGAGGAAAGTGGCGTCAAAGGGGAATACAAACGCATGTGATTTTACATTGAGACTCTGGTTCCCTATGCTCATTGGTTTGGACTCAACAAAAATCACTCAATCATGAGAACAATACACGCCCTCGGCAACAGATGCCTACGTACTGCATCAAAGCTCACATGTCAATCTTGTGAAATCATTGTGGAATTTTTAGGTAAAGCTCGGATGCAATGCCCTCATTTATATCAGACAGAACACCACAAAAATAACACAATAAGGTTCAATGGATGTCAGATTTATTGCCCTGATTTTTGGTCAAAAGAATGTTCCATGCAGATAACCGACAAACTGAAGTTAGACTGAAAGGCAAGTACGCCTCTCCTCGTATCGT
The DNA here is from genome assembly GCA_964019135.1 of Arenicola marina. NCBI lineage: Eukaryota > Metazoa > Annelida > Polychaeta > Arenicolidae > Arenicola > Arenicola marina. The sequence goes on along the minus strand of OZ025256.1, from coordinate 38,187,222 downwards.
CAACAGATCCGCTTTCTGCACAGTATGAGCAAGCAACTGCATTTGACAATTCTTATGGAAATTCCGCTTTTTACATAGTTTCATACCAGCGCGCTGTGGTTCATTTTTCAAAGTTGAACAAATGTTTTGGATCATATCTACATAACTCTCTCACCTATATCTATTGTTAATAGCAAAAGCTATAACATATGACATCAAAAGATGGACTTTATGAATTTGCAACCATGGTCGAAAAGGACTACGAAATACATCAGAGAATATCACAAATCAATAACAAGTACAACATGAAAGCCCGTCTCAAATCGTCACATGTATATCAACGACATAATAACACGGCAAATACCTTTGATAATGGAATCAAATGACATCAATTAAGCTTATTGTAGTTCGTTCATCAAATACAAGCCGAGCACGGGTGTGTACTCTCAAAGCTGCTGGCTCAGTCACGATATTTTCCATATTTTACCGGCTGTAAAATAACACCCGAAGTCTCACACCTTGTGCTGCACATAAATAATCCAACATATATCGCCATGTATTAATACAACAAAACAGTCAAAACAACATCATTGTTTGCAACATAAAAATATCAAAGTGTGATTTATACGCCATAAAACAAATTCATAACATTCATCAATGCAGATCATTTTAATAAAATAAATCGCGACCTAATATAAAACATCGACATCTTGGTGTCATAGAGCTTGTATCAAGAACAAAATGGCGGCGTCAGGCGCCTGACTTGTCCGCTACAAACGGTGGGTAGTATTTTGATGAAGCAACCATCGTCCATAACAAGATAAAACACATCAGTACTTGTGGCTACACAGGGGTTCCCTCGGTCTTCATCCTCTTCAAGGCCGCATTGATTCTCACACCCAGACGCCCGTCGAAGTCGTAGTCCTTGTACTGGTCCTGGCGAAAACAACAATACCAACAACGCATATTAATGTGAATATAAGAATAAGATGTAAATTTTGTCTCCATCTAGTAAAACAATGAAGGAAAAGTTACAATTCGTATCAAAAGTTTCCTTCAGCTTGTTTTGTTATGGTAATGCCGAGGTAAACGACGTAGAAACTGGTTCCCACAAACAGTCCCCTACCCCCCCCCCCACCCACCGCGCACCCCCCCCCCCCTCCCCTCTTAAAAACACTCCTCGGGATCCAAGCTAAGGCAATAGTTCTATATAGCCCTGTAGCTACCTGGCCACACATTGTGTACCAAGCTAAGGCAATAGTTCTATATAGTCCCTGTAACTACCTGGCCACACATTGTGTACCAAGCTAAGGCAATAGTTCTATATAGTCCCTGTAACTACCTGGCCACACATTGTGTACCAAGCTAAGACAATAGTTCTATATAGTCCCTGCAGCTACCTAGCCCCACATTGTGTACCAAGCTAAGGCAATAGTTCTATATAGTCCCTGTAACTACCTGGCCACACATTGTGTACCAAGCTAAGGCAATAGTTCTATATAGTCCCTGTAACTACCTGGCCACACATTGTGTACCAAGCTAAGGCAATAGTTCTATATAGTCCCTGTAACTACCTGGCCACACATTGTGTACCAAGCTAAGACAATAGTTCTATATAGTCCCTGTAGCTACCTGGCCCCACATTGTGTACCAAGCTAAGGCAATAGTTCTATATAGTCCCTGTAACTACCTGGCCACACATTGTGTACCAAGCTAAGGCAATAGTTCTATATAGTCCCTGCAACTACCTAGCCACACATTGTGTACCAAGCTAAGGCAATAGTTCTATATAGTCCCTGTAACTGCCTAGCCACACATTGTGTACCAAGCTAAGGCAATAGTTCTATATAGTCCCTGTAACTACCTGGCCACACATTGTGTACCAAGCTAAGGCAATAGTTCTATATAGTCCCTGTAACTACCTGGCCACACATTGTGTACCAAGCTAAGGCAATAGTTCTATATAGTCCCTGTAACTACCTGGCCACACATTGTGTACCAAGCTAAGGCAATAGTTCTATATAGTCCCTGTAGCTACCTGGCCACACATTGTGTACCAAGCTAAGGCAATAGTTCTATATAGTCCCTGTAACTACCTGGCCACACATTGTGTACCAAGCTAAGGCAATAGTTCTATATAGTCCCTGTAACTACCTGGCCACACATTGTGTACCAAGCTAAGGCAATAGTTCTATATAGTCCCTGTAGCTACCTGGCCACACATTGTGTACCAAGCTAAGGCAATAGTTTTATATAGTCCCTGTAACTACCTGGCCACACATTGTGTACCAAGCTAAGGCAATAGTTCTATATAGTCCCTGTAACTACCTGGCCACACATTGTGTACCAAGCTAAGGCAATAGTTCTATATAGTCCCTGTAGCTACCTGGCCACACAATGTGTACCAAGCTAAGGCAATAGTTTTATATAGTCCCTGTAACTACCTGGCCACACATTGTGTACCAAGCTAAGGCAATAGTTCTATATAGTCCCTGTAACTACCTGGCCACACATTGTGTACCAAGCTAAGGCAATAGTTCTATATAGTCCCTGTAGCTACCTGGCCACACATTGTGTACCAAGCTAAGGCAATAGTTCTATATAGTCCCTGTACCTAGCCACACATTGTGTACCAAGCTAAGGCAATAGTTCTATATAGTCCCTGTAGCTACCTGGCCACACATTGTGTACCAAGCTAAGGCAATAGTTCTATATAGTCCCTGTAACTACCTGGCCACACATTGTGTACCAAGCTAAGGCAATAGTTCTATATAGTCCCTGTAACTACCTGGCCACACATTGTGTACCAAGCTAAGACAATAGTTCTATATAGTCCCTGTAGCTACCTGGCCACACATTGTGTACCAAGCTAAGGCAATAGTTCTATATAGTCCCTGTAACTACCTAGCCACACATTGTGTACCAAGCTAAGGCAATAGTTCTATATAGTCCCTGTAACTACCTGGCCACACATTGTGTACCAAGCTAAGGCAATAGTTCTATATAGTCCCTGTAACTACCTAGCCACACATTGTGTACCAAGCTAAGGCAATAGTTCTATATAGTCCCTGTAACTACCTGGCCACACAATGTGTACCAAGCTAAGGCAATAGTTCTATATAGTCCCTGTAACTACCTGGCCACACATTGTGTACCAAGCTAAGGCAATAGTTCTATATAGTCCCTGTACCTAGCCACACATTGTGTACCAAGCTAAGGCAATAGTTCTATATAGTCCCTGTAACTACCTGGCCACACATTGTGTACCAAGCTAAGGCAATAGTTCTATATAGTCCCTGTAACTACCTGGCCACACATTGTGTACCAAGCTAAGGCAATAGTTCTATATAGTCCCTGTAACTACCTAGCCACACATTGTGTACCAAGCTAAGGCAATAGTTCTATATAGTCCCTGTAACAACCTGGCCACACATTGTGTACCAAGCTAAGACAATAGTTCTATATAGTCCCTGTAACTACCTGGCCACACATTGTGTACCAAGCTAAGACAATAGTTCTATATAGTCCCTGTAACTACCTGGCCACACATTGTGTACCAAGCTAAGGCAATAGTTCTATATAGTCCCTGTAGCTACCTGGCCACACATTGTGTACCAAGCTAAGGCAATAGTTCTATATAGTCCCTGTAACTACCTGGCCACACATTGTGTACCAAGCTAAGGCAATAGTTCTATATAGTCCCTGTAACTACCTGGCCACACATTGTGTACCAAGCTAAGGCAATAGTTCTATATAGTCTCTGTAACTACCTGGCCACACATTGTGTACCAAGCTAAGGCAATAGTTCTATATAGTCCCTGTAGCTACCTGGCCACACATTGTGTACCAAGCTAAGGCAATAGTTCTATATAGTCCCTGTAGCTACCTGGCCACACATTGTGTACCAAGCTAAGACAACAGTTCTATATAGCCCCTGTAGCTACCTGGCCACACATTGTGTACCAAGCTAAGGCAATAGTTCTATATAGTCCCTGTAACTACCTGGCCACACATTGTGTACCAAGCTAAGGCAATAGTTCTATATAGTCCATGTAACTACCTGGCCACACATTGTGTACCAAGCTAAGGCAATAGTTCTATATAGTCCCTGTACCTAGCCACACATTGTGTACCAAGCTAAGACAATAGTTCTATATAGTCCCTGTAACTACCTGGCCACACATTGTGTACCAAGCTAAGGCAATAGTTCTATATAGTCCCTGTAACTACCTGGCCACACATTGTGTACCAAGCTAAGGCAATAGTTCTATATAGTCCCTGTAGCTACCTGGCCACACATTGTGTACCAAGCTAAGGCAATAGTTCTATATAGTCCCTGTAGCTACCTAGCCACACATTGTGTACCAAGCTAAGGCAATAGTTCTATATAGTCCATGTAACTACCTGGCCACACATTGTGTACCAAGCTAAGGCAATAGGTCTATATAGTCCCTGTAGCTACCTGGCCACACATTGTGTACCAAGCTAAGGCAATAGTTCTATATAGTCCCTGTAACTACCTGGCCACACATTGTGTACCAAGCTAAGACAATAGTTCTATATAGTCCCTGTAGCTACCTGGCCACACATTGTGTACCAAGCTAAGGCAATAGTTCTATATAGTCCCTGTAACTACCTGGCCACACATTGTGTACCAAGCTAAGGCAATAGTTCTATATAGTCCCTGTAACTACCTAGCCACACATTGTGTACCAAGCTAAGGCAATAGTTCTATATAGTCCCTGTAACTACCTAGCCACACTTTGTGTACCAAGCTAAGGCAATAGTTCTATATAGTCCCTGTACCTAGCCACACATTGTGTACCAAGCTCAGGCAATAGTTCTATATAGTCCCTGTAACTACCTGGCCACACATTGTGTACCAAGCTAAGGCAATAGTTCTATATAGTCCCTGTAACTACCTAGCCACACATTGTGTACCAAGCTAAGGCAATAGTTCTATATAGTCCCTGTAACTACCTGGCCACACATTGTGTACCAAGCTAAGACAATAGTTTTATATAGTCCCTGTAACTACCTGGCCACACATTGTGTACCAAGCTAAGACAATAGTTCTATATAGTCCCTGTAACTACCTGGCCACACATTGTGTACCAAGCTAAGGCAATAGTTCTATATAGTCCCTGTAGCTACCTGGCCACACATTGTGTACCAAGCTAAGACAATAGTTCTATATAGTCCCTGTAACTACCTGGCCACACATTGTGTACCAAGCTAAGGCAATAGTTCTATATAGTCCCTGTAACTACCTGGCCACACATTGTGTACCAAGCTAAGGCAATAGTTCTATATAGTCCCTGTAACTACCTAGCCACACATTGTGTACCAAGCTGAGGCAATAGTTCTATATAGTCCCTGTAACTGCCTGGCCACACATTGTGTACCAAGCTAAGACAATAGTTCTATATAGTCCCTGTAGCTACCTGGCCACACATTGTGTACCAAGCTAAGGCAATAGCTCTATGTAGTCCCTGTAACTACCTGGCCACACATTGTGTACCAAGCTAAGACAACAGTTCTATATAGTCCCTGTAGCTACCTGGCCACACATTGTGTACCAAGCTAAGGCAATAGTTCCATATAGTCCCTGTAACTACCTGGCCACACATTGTGTACCAAGCTAAGGCAATAGTTCTATATAGTCCCTGTAACTACCTGGCCACACATTGTGTACCAAGCTAAGGCAATAGTTCTATATAGTCCCTGTAACTACCTGGCCACACATTGTGTACCAAGCTAAGGCAATAGTTCTATATAGTCCCTGTAGCTACCTGGCCACACATTGTGTACCAAGCTAAGGCAATAGTTTTATATAGTCCCTGTAGCTACCTAGCCACACATTGTGTACCAAGCTAAGGCAATAGTTCTATATAGTCCCTGTAACTACCTGGCCACACATTGTGTACCAAGCTAAGGCAATAGTTCTATATAGTCCCTGTAGCTACCTGGCCACACATTGTGTACCAAGCTAAGGCAATAGTTCTATATAGTCCCTGTAACTACCTGGCCACACATTGTGCACCAAGCTAAGACAATAGTTCTATATAGTCCCTGTAGCTACCTGGCCACACATTGTGTACCAAGCTAAGGCAATAGTTCTATATAGTCCCTGTAACTACCTGGCCACACATTGTGTACCAAGCTAAGGCAATAGTTCTATATAGTCCCTGTAACTACCTAGCCACACATTGTGTACCAAGCTAAGGCAATAGTTCTATATAGTCCCTGTAACTACCTAGCCACACATTGTGTACCAAGCTAAGGCAATAGTTCTATATAGTCCCTGTAACTACCTGGCCACACATTGTGTACCAAGCTAAGACAATAGTTCTATATAGTCCCTGTAACTACCTGGCCACACAATGTGTACCAAGCTAAGACAATAGTTCTATATAGTCCCTGTAACTACCTAGCCACACATTGTGTACCAAGCTAAGACAATAGTTCTATATAGTCCCTGTAACTACCTAGCCACACATTGTGTACCAAGCTAAGGCAATAGTTCTATATTGTCCCTGTAACTACCTGGCCACACATTGTGTACCAAGCTAAGGCAATAGTTCTATATAGTCCCTGTAACTACCTGGCCACACATTGTGTACCAAGCTAAGGCAATAGTTCTATATAGTCCCTGTAACTACCTGGCCACACATTGTGTACCAAGCTAAGGCAATAGTTCTATATAGTCCCTGTACCTAGCCACACATTGTGTACCAAGCTAAGGCAATAGTTCTATATAGTCCCTGTAACTACCTGGCCACACATTGTGTACCAAGCTAAGGCAATAGTTCTATATAGTCCCTGTAGCTACCTGGCCACACATTGTGTACCAAGCTAAGGCAATAGTTCTATATAGTCCCTGTAACTACCTGGCCACACATTGTGTACCAAGCTAAGGCAATAGTTCTATATAGTCCCTGTAACTACCTAGCCACACTTTGCGTACCAAGCTAAGGCAATAGTTCTATATAGTCCCTGTACCTAGCCACACATTGTGTACCAAGCTAAGGCAATAGTTCTATATAGTCCCTGTAGCTACCTGGCCCCACATTGTGTACCAAGCTAAGGGAATAGTTCTATATAGTCCCTGTAACTACCTAGCCACACATTGTGTACCAAGCTAAGGCAATAGTTCTATATAGTCCCTGTAACTACCTGGCCACACATTGTGTACCAAGCTAAGGCAATAGTTCTATATAGTCCCTGTAACTACCTGGCCACACATTGTGTACCAAGCTAAGGCAATCCTGTAGCTACCTGGCCACACATTGTGTACCAAGCTAAGGCAATAGTTCTATATAGTCCCTGTAACTACCTAGCCACACATTGTGTACCAAGCTAAGGCAATAGTTCTATATAGTCCCTGTAACTACCTGGCCACACATTGTGTACCAAGCCAAGGCAATAGTTCTATATAGTCCCTGTACTTAGCCACACATTGTGTACCAAGCTAAGGCAATAGTTCTATATAGTCCCTGTAACTACCTGGCCACACATTGTGTACCAAGCTAAGGCAATAGTTCTATATAGTCCCTGTAACTACCTGGCCACACATTGTGTACCAAGCTAAGGCAATAGTTCTATATAGTCCCTGTACCTAGCCACACATTGTGTACCAAGCTAAGGCAATAGTTCTATATAGTCCCTGTACCTAGCCACACATTGTGTACCAAGCTAAGGCAATAGTTCTATATAGTCCCTGTAACTACCTGGCCACACATTGTGTACCAGGCTAAGGCAATAGTTCTATATAGCCCTGTAACTACCTGGCCACACATTGTGTACCAAGCTAAGATAATAGTTCTATATAGTCCCTGTAACTACCTGGCCACACATTGTGTACCAAGCTAAGGCAATAGTTCTATATAGTCCCTGTAGCTACCTGGCCACACATTGTGTACCAAGCTAAGGCAATAGTTCTATATAGCCCTGTAACTACCTAGCCACACATTGTGTACCAAGCTAAGGCAATAGTTCTATATAGCCCTGTAACTACCTGGCCACACATTGTGTACCAAGCTAAGGCAATAGTTCTATATAGCCCTGTAACTACCTGGCCACACATTGTGTACCAAGCTAAGACAATAGTTCTATATAGTCCCTGTAACTACCTGGCCACACATTGTGTACCAAGCTAAGACAATAGTTCTATATAGTCCCTGTAACTACCTGGCCACACATTGTGTACCAAGCTAAGGCAATAGTTCTATATAGTCCCTGTAGCTACCTGGCCACACATTGTGTACCAAGCTAAGGCAATAGTTCTATATAGTCCCTGTAACTACCTGGCCACACATTGTGTACCAAGCTAAGGCAATAGTTCTATATAGTCCCTGTAACTACCTGGCCACACATTGTGTACCAAGCTAAGGCAATAGTTCTATATAGTCCCTGTAACTACCTGGCCACACATTGTGTACCAAGCTAAGGCAATAGTTCTATATAGTCCCTGTAACTACCTGGCCACACATTGTGTACCAAGCTAAGACAATAGTTCTATATAGTCCCTGTAACTACCTAGCCACACATTGTGTACCAAGCTAAGGCAATGGTTCTATATAGTCCCTGTAACTACCTAGCCACACATTGTGTACCAAGCTAAGGCAATAGTTCTATATAGTCCCTGTAACTACCTGGCCACACATTGTGTACCAAGCTAAGACAATAGTTCTTTATAGTCCCTGTAACTACCTAGCCACACATTGTGTACCAAGCTAAGGCAATGGTTCTATATAGTCCCTGTAACTGCCTGGCCACACATTGTGTACCAAGCTAAGGCAATGGTTCTATATAGTCCCTGTAACTACCTGGCCACACATTGTGTACCAAGCTAAGGCAATAGTTCTATATAGTCCCTGTAACTACCTGGCCACACATTGTGTACCAAGCTAAGACAATAGTTCTATATAGTCCCTGTAACTACCTGGCCACACATTGTGTACCAAGCTAAGGCAATAGTTCTATATAGTCCCTGTAACTACCTGGCCACACATTGTGTACCAAGCTAAGGCAATAGTTCTATATAGTCCCTGTAACTGCCTGGCCACACATTGTGTACCAAGCTAAGACAATAGTTCTATATAGTCCCTGTAACTACCTAGCCACACATTGTGTACCAAGCTAAGGCAATAGTTCTATATAGTCCCTGTAACTACCTGGCCACACATTGTGTACCAAGCTAAGGCAATAGTTCTATATAGTCCCTGTAACTGCCTGGCCACACATTGTGTACCAAGCTAAGACAATAGTTCTATATAGTCCCTGTAACTACCTAGCCACACATTGTGTACCAAGCTAAGGCAATAGTTCTATATAGTCCCTGTAGCTACCTGGCCACACATTGTGTACCAAGCTAAGGCAATAGTTCTATATAGTCCCTGTAACTACCTGGCCACACATTGTGTACCAAGCTAAGGCAATAGTTCTATATAGTCCCTGTAACTACCTGGCCACACATTGTGTACCAAGCTAAGGCAATAGTTCTATATAGTCCCTGTAACTACCTGGCCACACATTGTGTACCAAGCTAAGACAATAGTTCTATATAGTCCCTGTAACTACCTGGCCACACATTGTGTACCAAGCTAAGACAATAGTTCTATATAGTCCCTGTAGCTACCTGGCCACACATTGTGTACCAAGCTAAGGCAATAGTTCTATATAGTCCCTGTAACTACCTGGCCACACATTGTGTACCAAGCTAAGGCAATAGTTCTATATAGCCCTGTAGCTACCTGGCCACACATTGTGTACCAAGCTAAGGCAATAGTTCTATATAGTCCCTGTAACTACCTGGCCACACATTGTGTACCAAGCTAAGGCAATAGTTCTATATAGTCCCTGTAACTACCTGGCCACACATTGTGTACCAAGCTAAGGCAATAGTTCTATATAGTCCCTGTAGCTACCTGGCCACACATTGTGTACCAAGCTAAGGCAATAGTTCTATATAGCCCTGTAGCTACCTGGCCACACATTGTGTACCAAGCTAAGGCAATAGTTCTATATAGTCCCTGTAACTACCTGGCCACACATTGTGTACCAAGCTAAGGCAATAGTTCTATATAGTCCCTGTAGCTACCTGGCCACACATTGTGTACCAAGCTAAGGCAATAGTTCTATATAGTCCCTGTAACTACCTGGCCACACATTGTGTACCAAGCTAAGGCAATAGTTCTATGTAGTCCCTGTAACTACCTGGCCACACATTGTGTACCAAGCTAAGACAACAGTTCTATATAGTCCCTGTAGCTACCTGGCCACACATTGTGTACCAAGCTAAGGCAATAGTTCTATATAGTCCCTGTAACTACCTGGCCACACATTGTGTACCAAGCTAAGGCAATAGTTCTATATAGTCCCTGTAACTACCTGGCCACACATTGTGTACCAAGCTAAGGCAATAGTTCTATATAGTCCCTGTAGCTACCTAGCCACACATTGTGTACCAAGCTAAGACAATAGTTCTATATAGTCCCTGTACCTAGCCACACATTGTGTACCAAGCTAAGGCAATAGTTCTATGTAGTCCCTGTAGCTACCTGGCCACACATTGTGTACCAAGCTAAGGCAATAGTTCTATATAGTCCCTGTACCTAGCCACACATTGTGTACCAAGCTAAGGCAATAGTTCTATATAGTCCCTGTAACTACCTGGCCACACATTGTGTACCAAGCTAAGGCAATAGTTCTATATAGTCCCTGTAACTACCTAGTCACACATTGTGTACCAAGCTAAGGCAATAGTTCTATATAGTCCCTGTAACTACCTGGCCACACATTGTGTACCAAGCTAAGGGAATAGTTCTATATAGTCCCTGTACCTAGCCACACATTCTATACTTATTTTAGGATATAACAGCCTCTAAAATGTAAATCGCATGACGCAACAAGTATTAGTGTGCATATACATGCATAATAACTAAGGATAGAGACTGTTACACGTTACCTTGGCGAGTTGAAAGTGTTTCTTCGCTTGGTCAAAGTCCTGAAAAGTGAAAATAAAAGATTCAGAAGAGTACGAATACGTTACCCTGCACACAGTATTAGGTAGATAGCACAGACAAAACTACGTCCATAGATGACAGCTATACACCGTGCCGCCCTGCCGGACCCTGCCGGACCCTGCCGGACCCTGCCGGACCCTGCCGGACCCTGCCGGACCGCTATTGGTCAAAGCAGAATAGTCATACAAAGGTCACCATTGAGTGGACACCAGCATCACAAATGAACACATAATTGACGTTATAAATTATTCAATACCTATTAATGGCAATTAATATGACCCAGTATTTGCCCTGGGCACAAACATGGCAATAAATGACAGCGTTGTGACGTACTTCCGGTCTCTGGAGGTAGATGGATCCCAGTTCGTAGTTGGCGAAGGCGAACACGTGGTGATCGTCCTTCATGTCCTGGTGTCTGGCGACCGCCTCCTCAAAACACTGAAAACACACAGAGGTAAACCGATAATTGGGCGTCCATAGCATACTGCATCCTGGAAACACTGAAAACACCGAGATAAACCGATTAGCGGGCGCCCGTAGCACACCGCCTTCTCGAAACACTGAAAACACACAGATAAACCGATAAGTGGGCGCCCATAGCGCACTGCCTCCTGGAAACACTGAAAACACCGAGACAACCCTATCACTGGACCCCGATATCACAGTGGCTGCTGACATTGCTATGTCAAGGGATGTCCGATTAGTAATATTTATAACAGTAACTAGTCAGTGTCTATTCAATGATGTAAAAGCGTTTAGTAAGTTAGTGTTCTGATATTCCAAAGAGATGCGTTTAATTCATGATTTAAGCCCGCATGAAGGCTGCTGACAGTTACCTGGATCGCAGTCTCCTCATTGTCAAGTTGGCGGTAGATGGCGCCCTCCAGCAAACTGCGCAGATGAAACACGTTCCTTTCCGTCTGTTTGTTGCATTCTGAAGCACAGGATATGATCATGAGACAACAACGAATCACGGAGATCCACTTAGCGATACGTGGAGCATTAGGAAACGGATTTCCTGGCACTGAACACGAAGAGGCCATTCACCTAAAGCGTTGCCAGCAAGCGGAAGATGGAGCAAATATCATTTTTGGATTATGAATAATACTACGACGAGTTGGTAGCTCGTAGCCTACGCCATTATTATGAACCCTGGCCTTGACAACATGCTATATTATATTGGGAATGCGTAAACCGAAACTTTAAATGCATATGCGATCAATATACTATATACATATATAATATATAGATCTATACACAGAAAATTCTTGATAGTGATTTTCTTTCGATTTGCGTCAAAAAGTGCTGTTCCCCGATGCCTGTGACAGCCACAAATGCTGCCAAATAGCAAAAGGCACCCCCGCATAAGCCACGAGCGCCCCTTCCATTACAGATCCACTGCTCACCGTCTAGCATGCGCTGGAGGTCGTCCCGCTTGCAGGAGGGGATGGCGTTCCACAGGTAGAGGATCTCCAGCAGCAGCAACACGCAGTGCTGCTCGGTCGGAGCGACCTTCTTGAAGCGATTCGCCTGCAAGACGAATACCATCGGTCCAGAAAGAGCAATGACTGCGGTCTAATCGAGCAGGGCCAGTTATTGTGATTGCCTACGCCGCAAAGATTGATCGAGTGACTGATTGAGTGATCGATTGATTGATTGATTTTAAGTTTGAGTAGGACGATTAAACCTCTGAAGATCATATCGCGACAATGGGAAGGGTCAAGGGTCAAGAAGCCATGACTCCGAGATTAACCTCGTGCTCTTTACGAAGAAGACATGGGTCGCTATCTTGCGCAAATATAACACATTTGTACAGTTGGGATTTGAGCAAGGCATCGGCCACTTGGGCTGGTCTGGCAGAACACACTCGACTTATTAGACCACGAGGACATCCCTCGGACAGACCCACGCTAGACCGACAGATAACCTACCCGCTTGGCCACGAGGACACCCCTCGGACAGACCCACGCTAGACCGACAGATAACCTACCCGCTTGGCCACGAGGACACCCCTCGGACAGACCCATGCTAGACCGACAGATAACCTACCCGCTTGGCCACGAGGACACCCCTCGGACAGACCCACGCTAGACCGACAGATAACCTACCCGCTTGGCCACGAGGACACCCCTCGGACAGACCCATGCTAGACCGACAGATAACCTACCCGCTTGGCCACGAGGACACCCCTCGGACAGACCCATGCTAGACCGACAGATAACCTACCCGCTTGGCCACGAGGACACCCCTCGGACAGACCCACGCTAGACCGACAGATAACCTACCCGCTTGGCCACGAGGATACCCCTCGGACAGACCCACGCTAGACCGACAGATAACCTACCCGCTTGGCCACGAGGACACCCCTCGGACAGACCCATGCTAGACCGACAGATAACCTACCCGCTTGGCCACGAGGACACTCCTCGGACAGACCCACGCTAGACCGACAGATAACCTACCCGCTTGGCCACGAAGGCCTCTAGTTGGTTGTTCTTCCTCTTGACCAGCCCCGGCACTTCCCGGAGCATCTCGTGGGCAGCCTTAACATCGCCCATGCTGCCTTGGCACACTACATGGTAATACAGGTAAGAAACGTCAGAACCAATTTCTGTTTTCTTCTTCCATAGTCGATGACAAATTATAGTTTATATAGATCTACACACTGTTAATGGTCGTGCAGGTATGCGCATGCGCACCAAGGAAGCCACAATGACGGAACAAATCGGTAATACTTTCGTTAAGAATCGGATTTGTATCTCAGATAACATTTTGATCATGATAAACAACATTTATCGGACCCCTTCGTTATCATATTCCACCAAAGAAACGAAATCTCATTGAGGGCAGGACGAGAATTCGGTACTCGGTACGCGAGCATTCAGGGCAGGACGAGAATTCGGTACTCGGTACGCGAGCATTCAGGGCAGGACGAGAATTCGGTACTCGGTACGCGAGCATTCAGGGCAGGACGAGAATTCGGTACTCGGTACGCGGCCATAATGAGCGTCAAGGTCCACGGCGTGAATGGTGATGTAGGTCAGGTCCTATCTCCTGAAGAGGAAGGGTTATCGCTGTCAATGATGTGAGATGACCTTATAATTTAAACGTCAGCTGGACACCATGGAGCACACAGCGACTGACCTGCAGTGAGGTATCCGTAGTAACACTTGGACCATCGCGAGTCCTGCTTCAACGTCATGAAGCTATTGAAGGCTTCCCGCCAATTGAGAGTCATAATGCTGAGAAATCCTGAAACAAACAGTTCACGATCCATCAGAACACGAATGTTGACAAGTAGAATACAAATAAATTGCCTGGTGTGCAGGACACTTTCCGACATGGAAAAAGTAGATATATGTTATAATAAGAGATACATGTATAATGCAACATTGGGGAAGAGGATGATATGCTGTTTTACAGGTATTGTTGACCAGACGCAGCCACTATTGGTGAATGAGGCGGTCTGCATTAGACGTCGTTAAGATGGAGATGGTGTTATTGTTGATTTCACAATGACGGATAAAGAAGATATTTGATAAGACATCGACAAGTAACAACACATAATGTGTCCATGTATTATTTCTTCGAGTTGTTCGATCATTGGTGTTCGAGCTGTTTCTAAGACTGTTTTTCTTAATAACTTGTTCACATCACAGCAAGCGTATGTAAAGGAGACCTCAAATGACTGTGATACACATGTAATATGTAAATCAATGCGTTTGGCTCACCTATCTCATACATACATATAAGTTGAGTTTCCCTCTGGTTGGCACATTGCTCCAGCGCCAAGCGATACGTGGAGAAGGCTTCGTCGATTTCGGACTAAAGTTGGGCGGAAAAGGAGAAATAAAATGGCGTGTTTGTTCACGTGAATGCTATATTAAGCCAGTGAAGACACCGTGCAATGCAAACCATACATGGTCTTCTTGACTGATATTCAGTTAATCAAACGGTTGTATATTCAGGACGCTTTAACCAATTCCGGTAATATCACGTCAATGTGAGAAGGGAGGGAGAGTGGAGCCATGTCCCCGGGGTAACCCCCTACCCTTTGGGAAGAAAGACATGGGATTTTATCCTGCGACCACACAGACATGACCACAGCGGGGCGCGAACCACCGATCCACGTGCTGTTAGGCTCTCAGGTGGCCAGAATGCGAGCGCTCTAACCCACTGAGCTATCGAGGCGGCCCCCATTTAATCAAATGAATGAATGAGTGAACTGGTTATTGGGCCACCTTTACGCACACATGGGTTCAACATGGGGATAATGAGATGAATGCCATGTGCAATCATATCTATATGTAATTACAATTTGACATGACCACCATCAGGCCACTGGCGGCTCCAACGTTTCATGGCATAACATGTTTACAGAAACCCGCTGCTACAATAGGCTACTAATAAATACGCTTACCTTTAATCGCAACACGCGACCCTTGAAAAACAGGTACAGAGCAGATTTCGGGTATTCTTTTTCACAACGTGATATGATTTCTTCTGCCTCGGGAACACCTAAGAGTCGAAGACATAGGATATAATAAGAGTCAATTCATGCTTAAACTTAGTAACAACAATAACAAGAGAGATTCGACCATAGGTCGAGGACGAAAATACATAAGTACATTTGGAAGCTGTATTAATGGCGACGTTACGAGTCGTCAGGGCCAATTTTGGCTAAAGGGCCTTATAGGGACAATTTGGGCTAAATGCTGCCTTCGACAGGCAGTGTGGCACTGTAGGCGGAGCTTAGTTGGACATCCAGTTTGAAGCCAAGGCGCTTCTCTTGAAGCAATATTAACGGTACTTTCGTATCTTTTATTTATTATGTCTTCGTGACTTCACGAACTTCATTTGACGATCACGACAATATTCGCGATGGCTTCTATTTTGCTAAGTATACCTAGTTACGAAATCATGGGTGAACTCATGAACTTGTGGGTGATGGTAGATATTGCCAAATTAGCTGAACATCAAGCAGGCCCAAACTTTCGTAGGAGCACGTAAGCTATGACGTTGACGCACACTTAGCCAGCTCGCCATTGGTGTCTCTGAAGACGGCGTGTTTAAGTGAACATGAAATGTTGTTCTCAAGAGCGATTGCTTGACTCATTATGAATGGCGCTACGAATTTAACTTTTTGTCTAATAATACGTCATCGTGACGTGACATGACGTCATTTGACGTTCGCGCAAATGCTCAAGATGACTTCTATTTCTTTAATATGTCTACTTATCAACTCGGGTTATGACAGCTATTGCCAAAGTGGCTAAAAGTAAAGCAAACCCAACATTTCGTAGGGGCACGTTAGCTATGACGTCATTTTTGACGCATACATATCCCCTGCGCCAAAACAGTTACACACGGCACAAACTGTCCCTGAACACGACCTGCAACGTAAAGCGACCCGAAAGACGCCATACCTGATAATAGCTGAGTAATAGCTTACGTACGATGTGTGACGTCATGACGTCATTGTGATGTTATGACGTGACGCACGACAACGTCCAAGTGGCAATACGCCAAGGTTTACTGCCACAACTTATTCGATTGAAGAGCTAGGCGATAGAAAGAATAGTCCTTCAGTTATGGCTTGACGAAATGGCCAAAAGTAGCACTAGTTCACCATTGCGGAGTCACGGAGACCTGGGACAAGAACAAAGAACACTGCATGCGAAGTGATATAGCAACTCATTTGTTTCTTTGACTAGTTCTCTGCCGATCGATGGTCCCTACCATTTGGCGTAAACATCGCAGCTCTGGCATGTTTTTCTTAATTTTGACGTTGTTTTAAAGATAGACACAATCTCCATGCACTCATCATTGGTGGCCCCGCAAAGGTGTCGTCCCACTTTGAAGCACTCTAGCGCCATAACTGAGCAACATCCGCCTGATTGAAGCATTAAGTGATCTGTAGATGCTTATTGGCAACTAGTTGGCGAAAAGAATGCAATTTTAGCATTTTTATCTGATTTTTAACGATTTTTCTTTCAATGGCAAGAATCTGTATGTTTATCATTAGGCCAGGGGCTTCGTTGCCATGGAAACAAAAAGTAATACAGATATCGCCGTGTTTTTCTTATAACTTGCTTCAAGGTGATATTACCTCACTGTGTGGCGAAGGAGACTGAAATAGCTTGAGCGGAAGTAGGTCATATTCGATCAAGTTCATTTTTCCCCATAGGATCCCATGTTAAACGATTTCGACTATATACCGGAAAGTAATGTGGCTATGGAACCATGTTGACAGATTATGACACAGCTTAGTATTATCCATCCACAGGTGCAAGCATTGAGTGATGGCTTGAATAGGACACCCGTGGGAGCCTCTGCTAAGACCCAAAAGCCGTATCTTTCACCATTGGCCAAATTTCAAAAAAATCCTGTGACGTCACTATTTGCTTCAATCGCATGCGATAAGCACTGAGGCTACTATGTGTCATGTCTAGCTAAGAAAAAAATGCCGGTGTCGCTTGCTGGAGGCACTTGTGAAATACACGACAAAACATTTTTCCCAGCCTAAAGATACAGCGCTTCAACATGGGAAGTCCCATAGAGAACTGCCGTCGGCCCTGGAACCGGAAGTAAGATAGGAACATATTGTTTTTAGTTTGCAGCTATACGAGGAACTACGTTTCCTACAATATGATGCTAATCACTCATTTTTGGGATTTTTTACGAATTTTTTTAAGTACCAAAAGGGACGTCATCGTGACGTCACGTGACGCATCAGAGAACTCTAACATTCGACACAACTCATCTTAATTCATATTTCTATGACATATTAGAACATCATAGCGATAGCTTGATGGCAAATGTGCCCTAAAGCGAGAAAACTGACAGAGGTCATTTAGTGCGTTTTCCGCAAAAAGTACGACCTCATGTTACTCGAAATGACTATTACGCATCAAAAAGTGAACAATACCCGAAAACTGCGCCTTTAAGTGTAGCACATTTTGCAACTCACCTGGAATCTCTAGCCTTAATATTAACGGAGATATATGCATTCTTAGTTTAATTTTCAAAAAATCGCTGTGACCTTGACATTTGACTTTTTGACCTGGGTGACGAGTATGTTTTAGCCCTACTGCGTGGCTATAAGCTACTGAAGACTGCGAACCGATGCATGCCGCTGTTAGGCCATAAGAAGACTTTCCGTTTTTGCGTGAAACAGACATACATACATACATACATATATAGAAACAGACAAACAAGAGATATTCGACCATAGGTCGAGGACGAAAATACATAAGTACATTTGGAAGCTGTATTAATGGCGACGTTACGAGTCGTCAGGGCCAATTTTGGCTAAAGGGCCTTATAGAGGCAATTTGGGCTAAATGCTGCCTTCGACAGGCAGTGTGGCACTGTAGGCGGAGTTTAATTGGACATCCAGTTTGAAGCCAAGGCGCTTCTCTTGAAGCAATATTAACGGTACTTTCGTATCTTTTATTTATTATGTCTTCGTGACTTCACGAACTTCATTTGACGATCACGACAAATATTCACGATGGCTTCTATTTTGTTAAGTATACCTACTTACGAAATCATGGGTGAACTCATGAACTTGTGGGTGATGGTCGCTATTGCCAAATTAGCTGAACATCAAGCAGGCCCAAACTTTCGTAGGAGCACGTAAGCTATGACGTTGACGCACACTTAGCCAGCTCGCCATAGGTGTCTCTGAAGACGACGTGTTTAAGTGAACATGAAATGTTGTTCTCAATAGCGATTGCTTGACTCATTATGAATGGCGCTACGAATTTTACTTTTTATCTAATAATACGTCATCATGACGTGACATGACGTCATTTGACGTTCGCGCAAATGCTCAAGATGGCTTCTATTTCTTTAATATGTCTACTTATCAACTCCGGTTATGACAGCTATTGCCAAAGTGGCTAAAAGTAAAGCAAACCCAACATTTCGTAGGGGCACCTTAGCTATGACGTCATTTTTTACGCATACATATCCCCTGCGCCAAAACAGTTACACACGGCACAAACTGTCCCTGAACACGACCTGCAACGTAAAGCGACCCGAAAGACGCCATACCTGATAATAGCTGAGTAATAGCTTACGTACGATGTGTGACGTCATGACGTCATAGTGACGTTATGAAGTGACGCACGACAACGTCCAAGTGGCAATACGCCAAGGTTTACTGCCACAACTTATTCGATTGAAGAGCTAGGCGATAGAAAGAATAGTCCTTCAGCTATGGCTTGACGAAATGGCCAAAAGTTGCATTAGTTCATCATTGCGGAGACATAGGACAAGAACAAAGAACACTGCATGCGAAGTGATATAGCAACTCATTTGTTTCTTTGACTAGTTCTCTGCCGATCGATGGTCCCTACCATTTGGCGTAAAGATCACAGCTCTGGCATGTTTTTCTTAATTTTGACGTTGTTTTAAAAATAGACACAATCTCCATGCACTCATCATTGGTGGCCCCGCAAAGGTGTCGTCCCACTTTGAAGCACTCTAGCGCCATAACTGAGCAACATCCGCCTGATTAAAGCATTAAGTGATCTGTAGATGCTTATTGGCAACTAGTTGGCGAAAAGAATGCAATTTTAGCATTTTTATCTGATTTTTGACGATTTTTCTTTCAATGGCAAGAATCTGTATGTTTATCATTGAGCCAGTGGCTTCGTTGCCATGGAAACAAAAAGTAATACAGATATCGCCGAGTTTTTTTATAACTTGCTTCAAGGTGATATTACCTCACTGTGTGGCGAAGGAGACTGAAATAGCTTGAGCGGAAGTAGGTCATATTCGATCAAGTTCATTTTTCCCCATAGGATCCCATGTTAAACGATTTCGACTATATACCGAAAAGTAATGTGGCTATGGAACCATGTTGACAGATTATGACTCAGCTTAGTATTATCCATCCACAGGTGCAAGCATTGAGTGATGGCTTGAATAGGACACCCGTGGGAGCCTCTGCTAACACCCAAAAGCCGTATCTTTCACCATTGGCCAAATTTCAAAAAAATCCTGTGACGTCACTATTTGCTTCAATCGCATGCGATAAGCACTGAGGCTACTATGTATCATGTTTAACTAAGAAAAAAATGCCGGTGTCGCTTGCTGGAGGCACTTGTGAAATACACGACAAAACATTTTTCCCAGCCTAACGATACAACGCTTTAACATGGGAAGTCCCATAGAGAACTGCCGTCGGCCCTGGAACCGGAAGTAAGATAGGAACATGTTATTTTTAGTTTGCAGCTATACGAGGAACTACGTTTCCTACAATATGATGCTACTCACTAATTTTTTAGGATTTTTTCCTGATTTTTGACGAATTTTTTTAAGTACCAAAAGTGACGTCATCGTGACGTCACGTGACGCATCAGAAAACTCTAACATTCGACACAACTCATCTTAATTCATATTTCTATGGCATATTAGAACATCATAGCGATAGCTTGATGGCAAATGTGCCCAAAAGCGAGAAAACTGACAGAGGTCATTTAGTGCGTTTTCCGCAAAAAGTACGACCTCATTTTACTCGAAATGACTATTACGCATCAAAAAGTGAACAATACCTGAAAACTGCCCCTTAAAGTGTAGCACATTTTGCAACTCACCCGGAATCTCTAGCTTTAATATTAACGGAGATATATGCATTCTTAGTTTTTTTTTTTTAAATCGCTGTGACCTTGACCTTTGACCTTTTGACCTGGGTGACGAGTATGTTCTAGCCCTACTGCGTGGCTATAAGGTACTGAAGACTGCGAACCGATGCATGCCGTTGTTAGGCCATAAGAAGACTTTCCGTTTTTGCGTGAAACAGACATACATACATACATACATACATACATACATACATACATACATACATATATAGAAACAGACAAACAAACACGACCGACCGACATATGACGAAAATTTTCAATTTTCGTCATATGTCGGTCGGTCGTGTAAAGTAATAACAGATAGAAAAAGGGTCAGAGGTCATAATCTAAACAATTAAATTACCGTAATTTCCGGTGTGTAAATCGCATCTTTTTTCCGAGGGGTGCGACTTATACACCGGTGCGACTTATATATGAACCAAGTCCACGATTGTCTCTCGGGACGACCCCCCCCCCCTCCGGGTTATCCCCACTACCTACTTGACCGGCCGAGACATCGGATTCCCAGATCGGGGGCAGTTCTTCCACTTATATATGGCTCAAGTCTAAATATTTCTTTAAATCGGCAGGTGCGACTTATACCCCGGAAATTATGGTACTATGCAAGAACTGGCTTCTGCATGCTCCAGGCACAGGTCGTTGGAAGTTGGTACATACCTGCCGTGAGGTTAATCCCGTCCAGCGCAAAGAAGGGACGGATTACTGTGTGGTACCACACCAGGGTAAATCTACAAGTACAGCGACGAATAGAAAATTATACATCAATCTATGAGCAAACCCACATTATTATTATTATTATGCCAAATATTGCAATATAATTCTATATACTCTATGTACCAAACATTATATATAATCACAGTGGCAGCCATGCCTAAATCTCCACAATAGTCTTAAGGCTACATCGCGAAAAAAACGCGGGGGCTGGCCCGGTAGCTCAGTGGGTTAGAGCGCATGGCTTGAGTGCTCTGGCCACCTGAGACCCTAACGGCACGTGGATCGGTGGTTTGAGCCCCACTGTGGCGACGTACGTGTGGTCGCAGGATAAGGATTCCATGTCCTATTTCGCAAAGAGTAGGGGGTTACCCCCGGGACATGGCTCCACTCTCCCTTCCTTCTCCCATTGACGCGATATGACCAAACAGTTGTTAAAGTGTCCTTAATACACAAACAAACAGCAGTGTATTGCGCAATACTCACATGGCGAGCGGCGCCTTCATGTCGCGACTCTTGCTTGCGATGTCCAGGGCTGACAACCCGCCATGCCGGTCAGCCTCGAAGCCGAAGAACTCGATGAGCTTCAATATCTTGGGCGGCACCAGTGATATGCACAGTTGGAATATTCCATACCCGAAGCTAACAGACCCTAAGAGACGCGTCGTCACCTCGAGAGAGAGCTCCAGGCTGGGGTCCTCCGTCAGGTCAATGTTGGTAAAGCTGGCGGCATCGCCATTGGGGTCGGCGCCGCTGGAGGAGTCCAGACTCCTACTGCTGTTCGTCTTAGGAATGGCGCCGGGCGTGGAGGCCAGGGCCTTGGCGTGGTAGCCCATGATCTGTCGGTGTGTCTTGTCGTAGACCTTCCAGGACTTGCGCAGCAGCCAGCCGCCCTTGATGTAGCTGGTGAGGTCCTGGTTGATGAAGGTCAGCATGGCCTGGTACAGGATGGTGTCCGCCAGGATGACGCGACATTGCAGCTGCTCCTCCAGGTTCACAACCTTCTGTAACACGTCATTAACACGTCACCCACAGGCAATAGGGTCTGTAACTGACGTCACAGACAGCGCGCGCTCACCTAGAAACAACCATTCTGGGTAAAACGCGTCAGCGGGTGTCTATATTTTACTATGTGCTTCAAACTAGATGCAGTGATGTCTTGGGCATGAATGCACTGTTAGAGTTTAAAACAATAAGGAGTAAATGTGCGGGGTGTACCTTTATACTCATACTAGTTTTAAATCGAAAGACCCTGATTTTCTGTGGGTTTCACGCCATTACAGAGAGTTCTTCATGCTTTGTATATGGGGCGGTGTAAAGTGTCATGTACCCAAAACCGGATTCGCCGGAGGTGAGCGCGCTGTCTGTGATGTCACTTACAGAGCATAAAAATTACCACAATGCTTTCCTCACTCTAGTCACATTATATAAGAAACATTGGAACACTTGGTTCATATACATGTGTCAAATTATGTGAGCATGGGGGTATGGGTACATAATAAAGTCTTTGGATCCTCTGTGACATTAATTTGTATAAAAACGTACAAATTAGTTGCGCCAATGTCACTGTGCATCAGGTTTACATTCTATATCAAAATTCACCATTAAATAAACAGTTTAGGGTTTAAAGTCTTACAATTTGGTCTTTCTTTAGTTTTTTCTTCTTCTTGAGACCTTTGAACCCTTTCCGTGATTCACATTTCTTCTCTGTATCCTGCAGAGACTTCATGGCTTGTGCCAGCTTCTCATCCTCAAAGGTCATGATAGCTTGCTGCCAATGGGAAGAACTTCAAATGTACTCAGCAATTTACATAAACACAAAAGCAATTAATATATACATAAAAACAAAAGCAATTTACATATACATAAAAACAATAGCAATTTACATAAATACAAAGCAATTTACATGAACACAAAAGCAATTTACATAAACACAAATGCAATTTACATAGATACATACTACAAGGCAAACTGAATCACAAGTAGTATATAGTGCGTAATGCTAAAGAACAGATCAAATACTGAATATAGTCTCCCTGTGATGTTTATTTGAAGCAGAATATAACCTCACCAAGCATGCCACAAAGCTTGACCCAAAGCTCATCAGAGGGCTGTAATCTCTGAAATGAGAAAAGAGGATTATCACTATGTAATTATTATCACAGTACAACATGGCAAACACAAGCCAGAAGGCCTGTAACGATATGGTAAAAAAGCTCTCTAAGCAACTGCCTTTATGGTATCAACTTAACAATTACATCAGTACAAGAATTGTTTGGAATGTTGAGGTTTTTGTACCTGTGCTTAGCAAATAATGCCTCTGCTTCTGCCCATTCATTGTTCAGTAGCATTGTGATGCCCTGCAGGGACACCTCCACATCATCAATAGACTGAATGCTGTCACTATCAGGCGTCAGTGATGCAGAAGTCGGCTCCCCATCAGCACTCGCCGCAGCGAGTAAGGAATCTTCCATCGAAAACTGAAAAGGCAAGTTTGATTATAAGCATTAATAAAAAAGACAAGAATATAGTTACACATATAGTTGAACCCTAGAACACTGCAAGGCTTAGCCCTACATGCCTAGTAGCTTAGTATGTCAGTGGTACAGAGTAAATCTGAGGGGAGAACTGTGGGTGCTCTGTGGGACATGTGCGTCCATGTGGGCTGTTTGGCCAGTGTCAGCGTGGTCAGTGCAATCATGGCCGACATGAGATGTGTGGCCTATGTGAGATGTGTGGCCTATGTGAGATGTGTGGCCTATGTGGGATATGTGGCCTATGCAACTGGCCCAGGCATAGCCTTGGGAGATCCACCCACACAGTTGGTCTCCTGCACAGACATAGCAAATCACTGGAGGGAGGGGGGAGCATCACATATATTGTATACATGTGCCAATGTGGGACCCCAGTATACATCTATAAAACCAGCATGATGAAAAGGTCTAACAGTGGTAAATTCAAGGCTCAACATTAGTGCTTATCCACTTGTCTGGGATAAGTGATTTTGCCTGTCAGACAAGTAAATACTTCTCTGTACTGTTATTCCACAGTGTATAGACAAGGGCAAAGTGTTCCAACATATATATATGACCTTCACCTTACAATGTCATAAAACAGCAGCTATTAGTGTGAAAACAAGACATTGCAGTGAGACAGGACAGTGAGGGGATGTGACAAAATAGTCACTAGGTTTTCAGGTTTAGCCCGCTATTCATGGGGCTTAGTCGACTAAATTCGCCAATCTTTTACATTTTAACTTGAGCATACTACAGGGACAGACATTATGTGTTGAGATTGACTTGCCCACCAAATTAAGAAATAACAACTTTGATACAACTAAGAAGCAATTTATTTACTTTGCTATTTATAAGGATTTCAACGATTCTGCAACATCATGTTCAGAAACCTGGGCACCTATTACTAAGTATACAATTTTCCGATGCAATACTGTATGGGACAAAAACAAAAGCTACAATGCAGTTATTGTACGCATTGATCTGCAGGTTGTTTGTTCAGTGTGCTCAGTGTAACAACTGAATATTGTTGAATAGCGAGAGTTCTAAATCTTCACCTGCATATCCCGTCAGGTATACAACCAGTATTCCGACCTGAGCAACCATGTAATTCAACTGTCCCGGGCAGTCGGTTATGTCTTTCCCTATACTAAGTCTTAGACTATAGGACCCTACCGCATTTGTAAAATCTGACATAGATCTAAAGTCAGAGTCATAAATGCTGTAGCATGTCGTTTCGGCCCATATCTTCAGTAAAATCTGTCGCGATCGTTTTTAAAATCCCTTACGTGAGAAAGCAACGCCGTGCAATTTTAATGATACCAAACTTACGTTTGTACTGCAATGTTATAACTTATAACATAAGTTTGGTATCATTAAAATTGCACTGCGTTGCTTTCTCACGTCAGGGATTTTGAAAACGATCGCTGCAGATTTACGCAAGATATGGGCCGAAACGACACGCTACAGCATTATGACTTTGACTTCAGTGTCAGCAAGCCGCTATGCCTGTGCCGCCAACAGCAATGTTCATGATGTAGTTCTCTGACTGGACCCATATCCAAGCTGACTACATTACATCTATGGAACTATGGGGACTAGTATTGGCACAGGGACTTGTGTGAAACTTCGCCAGTGCGTGGATATGCGAGTAGGGGCGGGGGGGCCCGGGGGGGGGGGGGACGGGGGCATCAGTGACACGACAGTGAATGTAGCCTGAATGTTCAGACGGTACAGTCTTGACACTTGTTCTGGTGACTGTTACAGTAAGCATCAGACTGTCAAACTGTAACGTCTGAACATTCAGGCTAGTCTACAGTGAATGCAGCCCCTGCATTTTCGGGCGGCTCGACTCCCAAGCGAAGTTGGCACAAAAATATCCCTCAAGTTACCTTAATACAGAAGAGATTTACAGACAATTTACCTTCACAATAGCAGCAAATAACGTTTAAGTTGTATACTCTTGTGTTGCTCAAACTGGATCTTAATCAGAGCTCAACCCTGTCAGTCTGCCGTCTTTCCGTCAGCACTGAACAAGAAGTAGGGCCTATATGAGGTTTGTTTACCTGCCAAGGTTGGGGTGTCACGTGCAGAACGAGTGACGTACACGCTCGGCCGCAAGGCGGCGCTGCAGGAATCAATATGCGGTCTCATGTAAGCGTGACGAAGCAGTTTTCTGGCGGATTGCAAACGATCGCATGATTCCGCACTAAAGTCAAAGTCAAAACTCTTCGCCCCTCGATTTTTGCCAATTATGAAAAAATGTACGCTAGATTCATTCATATACACTGAGAAGTGCTGTCTCAACCAGCTTACAATGAGCCCTGGGCCTCCATAGCCTTAGGCTGATGGCAGTTAACTTGTGTAACATACATCGATCGCCCGGTTATTAGTGAGACCCTGCGGATTTGAGGGGATGTTTGCTGCGTAAATACTAACGTTACAGGGAAATCAGATAATAAAAAATTGAGGTCTCGTTAAATTTCCGTGGCATAAAAGGTGCATATGAAAATATTGGCCCGGACTGGGGGTTTGTTCGACGGGGGATCGAGGCTGTCTGGGAGGGTATTTTTGGGTGCGGGTGGGTGTAACGTTTGTGGGTAAGCCCCTATGTGTTTTCAGGGGGTTATCGTCCGGGGGTTATTGCTCCGAGGGGAATTGTCTGGGGTGGGGAGGAGTGTCCGGCGGGCAATTGCCTCTGAGGGGAATTGTCTGGGGTTGGGGTGGAGAGGGGGATTCCTGGTGGTAATTGCCCGGAGGGAGGAACTCGTGATGAACTTACGGGGGGCGAGTTGTCCTAGGCGGGGATTATCGAGGGGGAGTTGTCCTAGGGGACATTGTCCAGAGGGGAATAGTGGGGGGGGGGAGTTGTCCTGCTCCCGGGTTAAAGGTAGGTAGCTTACATGTTTCCTTTACCAATTTCCCATTGCAAAACCAAATGCAACGCGGGCTCTGGCTTCGGGCTCAGGGCCATGGGTCAGGGCTGTGGCTTCGGGCTCCGGGCATCGGGCTGTGGCTTCGGGCTCCGGGCTTCGGGCTGTGGTTTCGGGCTCCGGGCTTCGGGCTGTGGCTTCGGGCTCCGGGCGTCGGGCTGTGGCTTCGGGCTCCGGGCTGTGGCTTCGGGCTCTGGGCTATGGCTTCAGGCTCTGGCTGTGGCTTCGGGCTCAGGGCTATATGGCTCCGGGTTGTGGCTTCGGGCTCCTGGCTCCGGGCTATGGCTCCGGTCTCTGGGCTGTGGCTTCGGGCTCCGGGCGTGGGCTATGGCTCCGGTCTCTGGGCTGAGGCTTCGGCCTCTGGGCTATGACTCAGTGCACTGCATTATGGTTCCGCGTGCTGAACTATGTCTCCGTGGCACTGGATTATGATTCCAGGCTCCGAGTTATGGCTTCAAACGCGGGCTAAAATCTAGGGGTCGGGAAGCCAGGACGCGAGTGCGAGATCGCGAGAACGTGAGATTGGGAGATTGAGAGAACGCGAGATCGCGAGATCGCAAGAAGGCGAAAACACGAGAGCGAGAAGGCCAGATCTCGAGAACGCGAGGTCGAGAATGCCAGGGCGAGACAATCGCGTTCTCGCCCTCGCGTTCTCGCCCTCGCATTTTAGCGTTCTTGTCGTCACGTTCTCGCCCTCGCGCTCACGCGATCTTCCCACCTGGCGTTCTCGCGATCTCGCCCGCGTGTACTCGCGATCTCGCCATCTCGCAGACCGGCGTCATAGTCCACGCCCGGAACCTATAACATGCGCCCAGAGCCATAATACGCGCCCAGAGCCATAGTTCAGCGCATTGAACCATAGTCCAGCGCATGGAAGCATAACCCTCTCCCGGAGCAGTTCGACGCCCAGACCCATAGCACGGAAAGCGAAAACACGAGAGCGCGAAGGCGAGATCGCCCGGAACCCGAAGCCAAAGCCCGGAGCCAGAGCCCGAAGCCAGAGGTCGCGCTCGGTACGTGCGCTAGTTACCACATTCAAATGAGAACCCATTTTCCATTGCCAAACGAAGCAGAGAAATGGAAATACAAACCCATTTCCTGTTTCTAGCTCACAAAAAGCGGGGAACAAGGCAGGGGGCAGGGTGGGGGTGGAGGTGGAGGTGGAGGTGGAGGTGGAGTTGGGGGAAGGTTTTTGCGAGGACAATATGAAGCATGTTATTTCCTTGCAAACGGAAAGTTTGTCTCAGACCCGGGGGGGGGTACCAATCTAGTTGGGGGGGGGGGGTCCGCCCATCGCCTCTTGATGCCTGAGAAGCGGACATGTAAGATGAAAAAGATACCCCTATAGAGTGGATATTTATGATGAAAAAGATACCCCTATAGAGCGGACCGGGGGAGAGAGAGGGGGTTTGGGGGAGGGGTTTGGGGGAGGAGAGGGGGGGCCTGTTTGGTTTGCTGGAAAACAAATAAACCAAGCGGGCGTTTTTTTTTTAATGTCCGCTCTCTTACGCACCAAGGGGCACCCGCAGCACCCCCTACCCCCCTCCTCCGCATCTCCTGGTTTTGGGTGCCAACGCGACCCCCAGCGTCAGTCAAGTAGTTTGCAACTTCCAAAGCAACGCCAGCACGCGCCGTCCACTCTCACCTACCCCCCCCCCCTTCCTATCCCCACCTCCACACCCCACCCTGTCCCCGTCCTGCCTCAAATGAGAAATAGAATATGGGTTTGTTTTTCCATTTTCGTTTTGCAATGGGAAATGGGTGGAGGAAAGATGTAACTTTAACCCGTTACACATTTGATATGGGTGAAAGAAAATAGGAAGACATGTCCTTTTCCCATTACCCATTTGAAACAGGTAGAAGAAAATGAGTCAGTATTTAGCTTTTTTCTATTTCCCATTTGCCATGGAAATTAATGGCAGGACCTTTCTGATGACTTTTACCTTTTCTGCTTTTTCATGTTTCAAAACGGTAATGGGAAAAGGAGTTGCCCAAAACCTTTTCTGCTTTACCTTTTGCGAAACAGAAAATTAAAAAAGGAAAATTCTGCTTTTATAATGTTCAGAAGGAAAAGGAAAAACGAATAAACGGTACATCCCCACACACATCTCCCTCGGCCATTGGCCATACACGATTTGAACCTATAGCTTCCATTCCCGTGATCAGATGAATTATAAATGTGGGAATAGTTTTGCTGCTAGGTTGCACATTATAGTGGCCGGAGTGGAAGAAAGAGAGCAACTCGATATCATTTATCATCAAATCGATTAACCTTCGGCCTCGTCGAAATCAACTCATGAAGTGCCAGACCTCGTACTAACTTGTCAATATCATTTGAGCAAATAGATCTATATAGCGGGCCCATGGGTGATCGGGGGTGCGTTGCACATGGGTGTCGGTCGCGTGCGCACGCCATCGGCAACGACAAATAAGGATTTGAACTTGGCGGATTGGTCAAGGACGCGTACAATTTTGAACCGGAAGTTCGCCGCGATCAAGAGCAGCCCCGCATGATAATATTAAACTCTGGACGACGATTTTTCTCAAATAAGTGGGGATAACCCGTAAATATCGATGCTTTATAATTATCTTTTATTTATCAATATTTACACTATTTAGATTGTGCTGCTATTTCCAAAGTAAGGACATTTATTTAGTAGATATCCCCGCAACAAATGGAAATAGTTCGATGTGACCAATGTCGTTGCATAGCGAGCTCCGAGTGACCAAAAATGTTCGCGGCGGTCGAGCGTGCTCCGCAACTCAACCCTGGGGTGCGTTGCATATGGGTGTCGACCGCGTGCGCACGCCATCGGCAACGACTAATAAGGAATTGAACTTGGCGGATTGGTCAAGGACGCGTACAATTTTGAACCGGAAGTGGGGTATGGTTCGCCGCGATCAAGAGCAGTCCCGCATGATAATATTAAACTCTGGGCGACGATTCTTCTCAAATAAGTGGGGATAACCCGTAAATATCGATGCTTTATAATTATCTTTTATTTATCAATATTTACACTATTTTGATTGTGCTGCTATTTCCAAAGTAAGGACATTTATTTAGTAGATATCCCAGCAACAAATGGAAATAGTTCGATGTGACCAATGTCGTTGCATATCGAGCTCCGAGTGACCAAAAATGTTCGCGGCGGTCGAACGTGCTCCGCAACTCAACCCTGGTGTCTGTAGTAAGCAAGCTCATCGCATCGCGGCGCTAGTGTCTCGGCTCAGACTTCCGCATCGCGGCGCTAGTGTCTCGGCTCAGACCTCCGCATCGCGGCGCTAGTGTCTCGGCTCAGACCTCCGCATCGCGGCGCTAGTGTCTCGGCTCAGACCTCCGCATCGCGGCGCTAGTGTCTAGGCTCAGACCTCTGCATCGCGGCGCTAGTGTCTCGGCTCAGACCCCCGCATCGCGGCGCTAGTGTCTCGGCTCAGACCCCCGAATCGCGGCGCAAGTGTCTCGGCTCAGACCCAGGCATCACGGCGCTAGTGTCTCGGCTCAAACCCCCGCATCGCGGCGCTAGTGTCTCGGCTCAGACCCCCGCATCGCGGCGCTAGTGTCTCGGCTCAGACTCCCGCATCGCGGAGCTAGTGTATCGGCTCAGACCTCCGCATCACGGCGCTAGTGTCTCGGCTCAGACCTCCGCATCGCGGCGCTAGTGTCTCGGCTCAAACCCCCGCATCGCGGCGCTAGTGTCTCGGCTCAGACCCCCGCATCGCGGCGCTAGTGTCTCGGCTCAGACCCCCGCATCGCGGCGCTAGTGTCTCGGCTCAGACCCCCGCATCGCGGCGCTAGTGTCTCGGCTCAGACCCCCGCATCGCGGCGCTAGTGTCTCGGCTCATAACCCCGCATCGCGGCGCTAGTGTCTCGGCTCAGACCCCCGCATCGCGGCGCTAGTGTCTCGGCTCAGACCCAGGCATCGCGGCGCTAGTGTCTCGGCTCAAACCCCCGCATCGCGGCGCTAGTGTCTCGGCTCAGACCCCCGCATCGCGGCGCTAGTGTCTCGGCTCAGACTCCCGCATCGCGGAGCTAGTGTCTCGGCTCAGACCCCCGCATCGCGGCGCTAGTGTCTCGGCTCAGACTCCCGCATCGCGGAGCTAGTGTATCGGCTCAGACCTCCGCATCACGGCGCTAGTGTCTCGGCTCAGACCTCCGCATCGCGGCGCTAGTGTCTCGGCTCAAACCCCCGCATCGCGGCGCTAGTGTCTCGGCTCAGACCCCCGCATCGCGGCGCTAGTGTCTCGGCTCAGACCCCCGCATCGCGGCGCGAGTGTCTCGGCTCAGACCCCTGCATCGCGGCGCTAGTGTCTCGGCTCAGACCCCCGCATCGCGGCGCTAATGTCTCGGCTCAGACCCCCGCATCGCGGCGCTAGTGTCTCGGCTCAGACCCCCGCATCGCGGCGCTAGTGTCTCGGCTCAGACCTCCGCATCGCGGCGCTAGTGTCTCGGCTCAAACCCCCGCAGTGTCTCCTGTCAATGGCACTGTGCCCAGACCATGGACACTGTGCCCAGACCATGGACACTGTGCCCAGACCGTGGACACTGTGCCCAGACCATGGACACTGTGCCCAGACCGTGGGCACTGTGCCCAGACCGTAGACACTGTGCCCAGACCGTGGACACTGTACCCAGAGCATAGGTACTGTACCCTGAACGTGGAAACTGTACCCAGACAGTGGACACTGTACCCAGACCGTGGACACTGTGCCCAGACCATGGACACTGTGCCTAAGCCGTGGGCACTGTTCCAAGACCGTGGGCAGTGTGCCCAGACGGTGGACATTGTAACCAAACCGTGGGCACTGTGCCCAGACCGTGGACGCACCGAGGGCGTTATGATAACAGTAATTTCAGAGCATTGGTAGATACTCAGGGCGTTATGATAACATTGCTTTATAACAGGCTTGCTGATGGTTTGTGAGCAGGATGATTCAGCATACATTGCCCCCCTCCCCCACCCCCCGCTCCCCATTCCTTCCTTGTATATCTCCTCCCATTCCCTCAGATCCGCCATTCATGTCAATGTGAATAATGACGTAGTATTTGACCTTGGCACATGCACGCGCTTATGTTAAGCAGGGGTTGATATCTATGTATAATAATGTGCCCAGTGTTAAACTCCACTCACCCACGCTGCTTGCCCTGCGTACAAAGCCCAGGCTCCATATGAATGGGTCAGGGGTATCGATACAAGAGTATCGGACTGGTACGTATGAATATATGAATAACGACGTAGGAACAACACAAGAGGAAACATATGGTGAGTAAGACACTTTTAGAAATTGGTGGGGGTGGGAGGAGGGGGCAGTCAAAGTTACATTAGGATTCTCGGTTGAGTCTAAAAGTACCTATAAAGCTTATCAAAGCTTCCGAACAAACGATGAAAAAAACGCATGAACATTTGTCTTACGAAATGTTTTACGAAATATCTTTTTAAAACGACTGACCATACTATTCATATATATATTTACAGTTTGAATTTACTTTTAAGTAACCACCTGCATGGGCAGCGCGACTTAATTCGGGGAAGTCATTTCCTGAACTAATGGCGACAAACGTGTATTGGTTTCTGGCTGTTCGCCACGAGCTTGAGAGAGGGGGGGGGGGCACTACATTCCTACAGTGGTGGGGATGTGCCGCCCATGCCGTAGAGAGCATTTGGAGTGCGAGAGAAAAGTGCCCGATTTTGTGGTCATTGAGAGAGAATCGTTTGGTTAAAAAAGGCATCGAAAATGGCCACTGACATATTGTTTGGTGAGCGTGTTTGACGGGAGAAATGCATGGACCCACGTTCTCAAGGCTAGGTTAGGCCTATATTCTCATAGTCCTTTCCAGGGATAAGAGATCAGGGGACGTACCCCACCAGCCACGTTCAAGCCTAGATTCCTGTCAGTACATTCCCCAGCGATCCATGTAAATTATCTCTGTATATATCCGTTTTCAAAACTATCGTAGATACAAATGGGCAAATCGATGTCGCAATTTGTTTATTAAACAATCGATGTTAATTTGAATGTTTATGTTTTTGTGTCAAATATGGCTCGTAATTTAATGGATGTCACTGATTGTAAATCAGTTTTGCCGCATAGCGTTCAATATTTGTGACATCGAGGGTTATAAAAACTGCGGTGGTTTTGGTATCAAGCCATCCATCATTGAACACCAGGTAACACACGCAGCCCGCTATCAGTGATTAGATTAGCGGGGTGTACAGGCCATAGCGTGTGGTGGCCGTGGGGCATGCACGGTAACATCTGTTCTACACATTTTAACCCGATCGATTAGATATTCAGCGTCTCTTACTTAGCCGGCTGGGCTGTGTGGCCGGCCCAAGGCTGGGGGCTTCAAGTTGTACAATAGCTATTGAAGTGTGTGTGGATGATGGTGGAGAGAGTATCGGAATCCCTGGCTGCAGCCATGGGGCAGCAGGCGATTGACGTAGATGGCGACCACCCAGTCATCGACAGATTATTCATCGACCAGGCCGGCGAGGGAGATTTAGACCGCGCCATTTTCTCATGGGACGAGCTTAAGGCCGCTTTGGAGTTATCCGCCGTGTCCAGTTTTGATGAGGATAACTTGGGTGTGGTGCCCGAAGGCGTTCTGATTGATGGGTCTTTCTCATCGGAGATGATTGGCGGTGATGGTAAGACAATTGTAAGTGAAACATCTACAGGAGCCGAGCAGAGGAACAGGGCCAGGCAGGTGGAGCCTGATGAACAGACCAACATGGACGACTGCAACGGCTACGCTAACGGATCTCACGACAGTTTGGAGACCGCCTCCCACACATCATCTGAGCGAGACTGTGGGAACCGACTGAACGGTATCTCTATTACAGACAAATCTACCAAGAATGACACAGCAGTGACACCGTGTGATCTTGTCTGCAGAGACCACTTAGATGACATGGCCAATGGCCTCCCGATAGAGGATGGCGGCGACCAGAATGACAATGGATATGCTGGACAGCCAGCCTTCCCTGTAGGTCTGGCCGTGGAACCCCAGTACGAGAAGGAACCGCCACCCAAGAGAATATCCCGTGCCGTGGGGGGCAGTCCGCCTCTAGTACACAAGGAAACCAAGACCAGTCTGGGGAGGAAGAGCTTGGTGCAGCTCAGCAGACATCGACACTGTCTTGAACCGACAGCGACTGCGGACAGCTCCTCCAGTGACTACCTGACCCCTTCCCAACAGAAGGACAAGGTCATTCGCAACCTCAAGCGGGAACTGCGGGAACTACAGCGTCTACTCGAAGCCAAGGAAACAGAGATTGAAACCATTCTATCAAAAAAGGAGGAAGAATTGAAGGCCTTTCGAGAAGAGAAAGAGGCAGAAATGAAGACTTTAATGGAGAGAAATGATGCAGAAATGATCCTGTTACTTGAGACTCATGAAGCAGAAAGGATCGCTTTACTTGAGAAGAATGATGAAGATGTGAGAGCCCTAAAAGAAGCCAGGGATGCCGAGGCCGCGCGGTTATCTGAGGAGATGGAGAGGGCGGTGGAGAGGGAAAGAGAGGTGACTCGGGAAAACGAGGGCCTTCACGTGTCATTACGGATACAGGAAGGCCGACTGGATGACCTGAAGGTGAGGAGGTGTGACAGTCGTTAATATGAAGGAGGACAACCCATTGATAATGGGGTCTTAGCGCGTTAACAATTGTATGGACGCCATTTAAATGACCAACACTACAATTGGTGATAGAGAAATAAGGACAAGACCTTTTTTTTCCTTGCTAACGCATATACACCATGCATATAAATATACACAATTGCTATTCGAATAAATTTCTATCGGCTTTGTCTGTAGTTCATAGATATTTATACTTCGATTTGGTAGCAATACACGTCCGTCGGTAGCAGAACGCATCATACACAGATTGTGCAAGTATGTGTAGCTAGGTCATCTATCTGTTTGCCACTGTTGTGTTTTCAGGAGGAGATGGTGATGAGAGAGGAGCGAAGTCAGGAGATGTACCTCAAGATGTACAACAAGGGGCGACAGTCGGCCGTCTTCGAGCGACAGGAATCCGTACGTAGTCGCTCCCAGGGTCCGTCACAGCCTTGTATGATATGGAGGAAGCGGTGGCTTGGGCTGACTCAGAGGCTGAATCAGTAGCTGACTCACAGGCTTGTGTCACAGGCTGAATCACAGGCTGAGACACAGGCTGAATCACAGGTTGAATCACAGGCTGAATCACAGGCTGAGTCACAGGCTGAATCAGGCTGAATCAGGCTGAGTTACAGGCTGAGTCACAGGCTGAATCACAGGCTGAATAACAGGCTGAGTCACAGGCTGAATCACAGGCTGAGTTACAGGCTGAATCACAGGCTGAGTCACAGGCTGAATCAGGCTGAATCAGGCTGAGTTACAGGCTGAGTCACAGGCTGAATCACAGGCTGAATCACAGGCTGAATCACAGGCTGAATCACAGGATGAGTCTCAGGCTGAATCAGGCTGAATCAGGTTGAGTTACAGGCTGAGTCACAGGCTGAATCACAGGCTGAATAACAGGCTGAGTCACAGGCTGAATCACAGGCTGAGTTACAGGCTGAATCACAGGCTGAGTCACAGGCTGCATCAGGCTGAATCAGGCTGAGTTACAGGCTGAATCACAGGCTGAGTCACAGGCTGAATTAGGCTGAATGAGGCTGAATTACAGGCTGAATCAGAGGCTGAATCACAGGCTGAGTTACAGGCTGAATCACAGGCTGAGTTACAAGCTGAAGCAGAGGCTGACTCAGGCTGAGTTACAGGCTGAATCACAGGCTGAATCACAGTCTGAGTCAGACGCTAAAGTAGCCTAGTTCTAAAGCCGTAATTCTCTGATATCATTGAAATTGTCTGGTTCCATTATATCATTGAAGTAGCCTAGTACTGTGGTTGTAATCCTCTGATATCATTGAAGTCCCCCTTAGGCCATTGCCCTTCCATTGCCAGCTGGTGGAGGAGATGGAGACCCGGCCACAGACGGTGACCCAGACAGAGTTGCTGAAGAAACTGGAGGCCACAGAGGCCCAGCTGCTCCAGTGGCAGAGCAAGACCCGCCAGCTGTCCTACGACGAGGGCAGGAAGCCGGACACCGCCAACGAGGCGCTCACATTCTTCTTGCGAGACGCCATCTTCCACTACCTGACCGACCCGCTAGAGGACGCGCGCTACCAGCACCTGCGCGCCGTGATCCGCCTGATGGACTTCACGACACCACAGCTCGACAAGATCAGCAGGAGCACGGGCATCCCACTGCGCCCCGACCAAACAGGGGCCTCAACCCCCAAGAAAAAGTTCCTCAGAGCTAAATCCTCAACTTGAGCTCGTAGTTTTTCTGCGACAGAGACTATTAGGGTTAGAGCGAACTCTTCATCTTCATGATGCGAAGTTACTCTGTGGGACACGCATCATGTTTGACTGTGAAAGGAACCGTTTCCATGACAATTTTCTGCCTTTGCTAACGAACATATCCTGCCTCTATTTTTCTATTCAAGCAGTTTGTATTCACTGAGCGCAACCAAATATCCTTTGTACATTTTGTTTCGTTACAATATTGGTTATAATACCACACTTCCCGGTGTTTGCCCCAGACGGTATCTCCTTACACATCAGTGTACTACCGATCATTATCAGTCATCATCCCAGTCACCCACTGGATGGTTCATACAACTACCGAATGGCTCACCAGGTAGAGGCACTGCGTGCGGCAAACTTACGAGTTAACTGGATTAACTTTAGCCCCAGTTCTGTGGCTGAAGGACGGGCGTAAATCATTTTCTCCCGTCCTACAGCCACAGAACTGGGGCTAAGGTATGGTGTGATTATTAACGCTGATATCGAGCCTTAAGACTGCCGATTATAAAGGGAGACACTTCTCACTAATTGAGCTGGGATGTTGCTTTATTGATTTCAACACATGTCTGTTATCTCTTCGAGCCTGAAGTAAGAATGATTTAACTGAACGCATCTTTCCGGCTGGCGGCAGATTCCCTTATCATCGCTCATATATACATCTGCGCGATGACAAATATTTCCGATTGTGGAATCTGTCACGAACCGGAAAACGAGCGTTGTGTGTAGATCTATTCCATTTGTATTTACACTGGTGTCTAATTTCCGGTATTTTATGACACTTTCTCTCCGGCTGAGAGCGAAGAACAGCTCGCAGAGGCAAATAGACCTTTATTATGTGAAATTGGGTGGAGAAAATATAGCGCCATTTGTTTCAGCGTTGTGCCGCGCATCAATGTGAAATAAAGACCTGGTTCTGTTTTTCATTTAAGACATTACATTTGTCACCACTTACTTTTACAACCTGCTGACGAACCTTGGACTGACGGTGTCCCTAAAGAACCTCCCTTGATCTCTATGAATGACATGACCATGGCGTTACCTCCACTCAACATGCTCAACCCATTGAGAGGGGTTGGAACAGTATAAGAAGATATAGTAGAACCACAGTGTAGGGGGGTGGGAATCTGGAAGTGTGTCCAGCGTTCAGTGTCGATTTTTTTTTAAATGTCAGTGTCAAAAGTCAATTTCTCAGGACGTTGAGTGTCTCTTTTTGGCTTCAGTATCTTTTTTTCTAAAATGCTATCTGTGTCAGATCCTCAGTGCCGGAATTTGGGGGTCAATATCGAATGTCGATTTTTCGAATATGCTTGTGTCGCGTGTCGCCATTTACCCCTTCCAGACCCCTCCTGGTATTTCTTTCTGTATATTTAGATATGTTGCATGTTGCTGCTTTTAGTATTGAAGATTGAGACATGTGACCGGGCCTGTGATATTGAACATTGTCTTTTACCTTTGATCTTGACCAATATGTGCAATATGCCTTTGATCAATATGTTCAATAGGCCTATGACCAATGTGTTCAATAGGCCTGTGACTAATATGTGCAATATGCCTATGATCAATATTTTCCATAGGCCTATGACCAATATGTGCGATATGCCTATGATCAATATGTTCAATAGACAAATATGTTAATCAATATGGTGGTGTAACTGACCTTTCTACCGTCCTTCTGACCTTATCCCGTCACCGACAGAGAATTATCAGCCGAATCGCTTTTCCACTCCCAATCCCAACCATGCGCTCCCTCAAACAACACAAACCCGTTGTCTTGCGAGAGGGTTTTTGGTTCAACTTAGCTGCCATAAGCAGAGGTGGCCTAAACACCAAGCATTTCATTTTGACGGGCCGACCCCCCCCCCCACCCACCCCCCCCTCCCTACCTCTGCCTGTCAGTATCAGCGCGCAACTATTCAAAATTGCATAGAAATAACGCA
This sequence comes from Arenicola marina, assembly GCA_964019135.1. Lineage (NCBI taxonomy): Eukaryota > Metazoa > Annelida > Polychaeta > Arenicolidae > Arenicola > Arenicola marina. The sequence continues at coordinate 38,149,120 of OZ025256.1, read as the reverse complement.
CAAGGTTACACGTATCTATCGAACATGAAATACAGCCATATCGCCTGATAAAAGTGATGCACCAGAGAGCTACTTGGTCTCACTAGACGTTTTTGTTTTAAGGAGGGTGCCCCCATTAAGTAGGTGATAACTTTCTTAAGCTGTACAACCGACAAGTCTATCACATTGGAAGAATACCTACAAACATGTACCAAACCGAAAATCATCACGAGAATTTGCCTGCAGAAATGGGGCGAAATGACCCCATGGCTCATGGACTAGACCCCCTCACATCACCAAATGACGCGTCCGTCGCTACGGGCCTTCCATCGCGTGCATAAAAGTGGCCATAAAGACCAACATTTCATTTCCAAGTGTTGGGGTGTACACCTGGATACAAGTGTTGTGGTGTACACCTGGATACAAGTATTGTGGTGTACACCTGGATACAAGTGTTGTGGTGTACACCTGGATAAAAGTGTTGTGGTGTACACCTGGATACAAGTGTTGTGGTGTACACCTGGATACAAGTGTTGGGGTGTACACCTGGATACAAGTGTTGTGGTGTACACCTGGATACAAGTGTTGGGGTGTACACCTGGATACAAGTGTTGTGGTGTACACCTGGATACAAGTGTTGTGGTGTACACCTGGATACAAGTGTTGTGGTGTACACCTGGATACAAGTGTTGTGGTGTACACCTGGATACAAGTGTTGTGGTGTACACCTGGATACAAGTGTTGGGGTGTACACCTGGATACAAGTGTTGTGGTGTACACCTGGATACAAGTGTTGTGGCGTACACCTGGATACAAGTGTTGTGGTGTACACCTGGATACAAGTGTTGTGGTGTACACCTGGATACAAGTGTTGTGGTGTACACCTGGATACAAGTGTTGTGGTGTACACCTGGATACAAGTGTTGTGGTGTACACCTGGATACAAGTGTTGGGGTGTACACCTGGATACAAGTGTTGTGGTGTACACCTGGATACAAGTGTTTGGGTGTACACTTGGATACAAGTGTTGTGGTGTACATCTGGATACCAGTGTTCGGGTGTACACCTGGATACAAGTGTTGTGGTGTACACCTGGATACAAGTGTTGGGGTGTACACCTGGATACAAGTGTTGTGGTGTACACCTGGATACAAGTGTTGTGGTGTACACCTGGATACAAGTGTTGGGGTGTACACCTGGATACAAGTGTTGTGGTGTACACCTGGATACAAGTGTTGTGGTGTACACCTGGATACAAGTGTTGTGGTGTACACCTGGATACAAGTGTTGTGGTGTACACCTGGATACAAGTGTTGTGGTGTACACCTGGATACAAGTGTTGTGGTGTACACCTGGATACAAGTGTTGGGGTGTACACCTGGATACAAGTGTTGTGGTGTGCACCTGGATACAAGTGTTGTGGTGTGCACCTGGATACAAGTGTTGTGGTGTACACCTGGATACAAGTGTTGTCGTGTACACCTGGATACAAGTGTTGTGGTGTGCACCTGGATACAAGTGTTGGGGTGTACACCTGGATACAAGTGTTGTGGTGTGCACCTGGATACAAGTGTTGTGGTGTGCACCTGGATACAAGTGTTGTGGTGTACACCTGGATACAAGTGTTGTGGTGTGCACCTGGATACAAGTGTTGGGGTGTACACCTGGATACACGTGTTGTGGTGTGCACCTGGATACAAGTGTTGTGGTGTACACCTGGATACAAGTGTTGTGGTGTGCACCTGGATACAAGTGTTGTGGTGTACAGCTGGATACAAGTGTTGTGGTGTGCACCTGGATACAAGTGTTGTGGTGTACACCTGGATACAAGTGTTGTGGTGTACACCTGGATACAAGTGTTGTGGTGTACACCTGGATACAAGTGTTGTGGTGTACACCTGGATACAAGTGTTGTGGTGTACACCTGGATACAAGTGTTGTGGTGTACACCTGGATACAAGTGTTGTGGTGTACACCTGGATACAAGTGTTGTGGTGTACACCTGGATACAAGTGTTGGGGTGTACACCTGGATGCACGGCTCCCTGCCCTGCATACCTGCCCTACAAACAACCAACCAACTAACCATCTAACGGATGAAACTACTTCCATTGCAAACGAGAGACAAGCTGTAATCTATTTTGTTGTGTGTTCGCCGTGCCGCTGAGCTCAGTTTAGCGACTGACCGGGTGCGTTATGATGTAACTCTCTCGTCCCCTCCCCATGACGAATAAAACGGAAATGCCGATCAGGTTGATGCAGACGGCCAAACTGGAGTATTCGTATCAAAGTGTTTTTGCTGACTAGATATGCATCACACGTAATGAGATGGAGTGTTGTATGTATGACTATATAGTTTATGTTTTAGGAGTGTGTAGTAGCATGTCCGGAGGCGTCCCCCCCTCCCCACCCCCTACACCCACCCCCAACACCCACCCCACCCCCGCCGGACAGCAATTAAGGTCCGTCCAAGCACGAAAAGAAGAGTTTCATACTAACTGCGTAACCAAATACAGCAAAACAAAAAAGTGTATCGCCTTGGTACTTCTTGGAATACCATAAATAAAGAGCGTGAACGTTTTTAATACTGAAGAAAATTGAGGTGTGCATCCGCTTCTGTCTCACTGTGTAGCGCGCAGTGGGCGATCAGCGATCAGCGATGTCGCGGTATATCCTGCAGGGGCGGATCCAGGAACTTGAAAGGGGGCGGGGGGGGGGGTCCATGGAAACTGGCGACCGGGGGGAGGGGTGCTCTGACACAATTGCGAATTGCGGGGGTCCACTAATATTTTTACGACCGGTCCACACCGCCTCAGATAGCGTTCTTACCCAAAAAATGGGGTGTGTGCGAGTTCCACGTTTCAGACGGCCTAAATTTTCCTTTGAAAAACGTGTTTTCTTCGTCGAAAAAAGGGGGAGGGGGGCATTTGGACGCAAACCTAAAATACCTAAAATATCCTTGGGCATGATTTCAACGGTTTTTTCTGGAAATGCTGCTGTTATTTGTGGTGATTTACAACAGTTGACGTAGCAGGCTTCGGTGTGAGGAAGGCGTGGGTCCATCTATGCATGGAGTATTGGGCTGAATCCACGATGGGGTGGCTTATATTTATCACAATGAAATATACCTAGTTGTGACATTGATCTTGCAAACAGGGCAACCTGTCTTTAAACAATAAAACTGCTTATACAGTGATATTATATCATTTCTTCTGAAATATCCTGGAGAGTTAAAACGTGTATGAATTATGTGCAGGCACAGTATATCAGTGGCGAGGGTGGGAGGGGGAGGGGGGGGGGGTGTAGGCGGCCCCGCAGCCTATTAAAACACACATTGTGTTTGGTATACGTTTTGGGGCCCCCTAACCTAACCCCCCCCCCCCCTCCACTTAATTACTGTGCCTGTGGAATTATGTGTCTTTTCATCGATAAATGTGATAAATAAGCTGATTATAATATGCGCAAAAGGATGGGACTTATTTATTATAATAGACAATCCAGACAGCAAGGCAACAAAAAACCGCAAACCACAAAATCATGACCCATACCAGTGTCTAAAGGAAGCTCCACCATAGTGAAACTGTACACAAGTGAAGCTATGTTTCGCCTTTAGGTGGGCAAACGGTTTACAATATCGGTTTTGTTTCTCGCCCACCGTTTCACAAACGAGATTATCCAATATGGTGCAACATTGTTTACCGACATGTACTATTATTACTCATTGTACATGATGTGTTTTTGTGCAGCAATGGACTATTTTAGTAAATACAACATTTCCATTGAATTTATTAACCGTTTTTCAGAGGCGATTTTTTGTATGGACAGCTCTACCATGAACAACAAGAAACAGATAACCTTCCCGCCGTCACAATACAACCATAGCGTACCCGGTCATGGTTGGTAGTAAACCCCTTGAAATGATTTGCAATATTTTACATACAGTTAATCAGTTTTACCCAACGTTTTTGTAACTATGCTCCCCGGAAAGCTTAAAAAAACTCACCCCCTCGGTAACGAGAGGGTGGGGCGGGGTGGAGAAAATCGCACCAAAATGCGATTTCCACCAATGGTGGCTGGGTGGGGTGGGGGGGGGGGTAAACTATCTGTCTTGCATCCGCTAGTGTTCCCTGCTTAGCCTGCTTAGGGTGGCGGCAGACAGAAACGATTTAACTTTACAAAACAGGATGGCGATAAAATGAAACAAACCAATTTAGGGATAACAGGTTTTTTGGTGTGGAGCAACCCACTTGGTGATTTGTAAGCTTGATACGATCATATCAATGTCGCGTCATTTCTGGTCAGTCCTCGGATTTTCTCGTCGCACAGTCATCACTCAACTCCGACAGGGCTCACCAGAGGGCGACACAGCTCAGTCCGGCACCAACGTCTGCGGGGCGAAAAGGAGAGGGTGGGGGGGGGGGTGGGGTTAGGGACGGGGAGATGTCGCTACCGTCCCATGAATCTCCTGGGGCAGGCGGGGTGGGGTGGGCGCTGATATTCAGGAAGGCCACTGCCGACTCAGCGGAAATCGATCGCGTGTCACTGTCCTGTTATCTGGGAGTGTGGGCTGGTCGCACAGCCCCTCACGTGAGTCATCCGGCTGCCAGAACATGGAGAGGCCGTCGGGAGGGGGTGGGGGCGGGGGTGGAGAAGCCACGGAGGGAGATTGTTTGGGTGGGATGCTGGCCCAGGGCAAGGATTTGTGCGTGGGTGTGTGGGTGTGTCAGTGTGGAATCTGACTCAGCAATCCCCGTGACCGGTGGCTGTGCGGGGACTCATCGCGCCCGTGACCAGGAAAACACGGGTGCCGCCAGATTTATAGTAGTCCCATAATGCACTGCGGGGGGTGATGACGAATGTGTGAAGGAGGCCACCACGTGGTCCCCGCGTCCTTGTTGGCTAATTTTAAGGCATGGCACTCGCGCGATGGCCCAGTTCCCGTATTTCCCGCCCTTATTATACATGCCTCGCAGGCCTGCCGCCTCACTCCCCCTCCCTCCCACCCCACCCCGCTCTCGCCCCCAGCCCCCCTCCCCCTACCCCAGCTCACCCCCACCCCGCTGCCCCTCCCTCCTTCTGCCTGGTTCGGTCAGTAGGCGACCTTGCTTGGTACCACCACAGACGCCTGAATGAAGCTATCGCCGCCAGACCGGCTGTCAGTGCAAGCCGAGCGTTCGGGATTGGTAGTACGTACAGCGGCAGGCGGAGCGCGGGTATCTCTACCTCACTGTGTGGGCGGCCAGCGTGCGGGTCTACAGCCTCGCTGGCTTATTGCGTCAGTCGGTTTGGCAGCAGCCACGGTTATGAGTGTTTTGGCGCCCGCGTATTACGCAGCGTGGACCGGTCACACCGAGGATCACTTACCATCATCACGGGACGTGTAGAGTCCCGGCCACAACTAGGTCGGCGGACGTGGATACTGCCATTAACTTCCGTCCCCCACAAAACCCTTACACTGCTGGCACCGCTGTCATGGATACACACACGACGGTCAAGGCGGATTTGAATAGTTGAAGGATAGCGTATTCTCAATCCGCCGTGACCTTCGCGGGGTACCGCTGTGACAGACAGACCCGGATCGCTCTCAGGTAGGTGGCTGCAGCGCCGATGGCTCTCGGATTAATGGCAATAAAGTTCTCAGCGGGGCTTTATATTGCCGTTGGAATGAACACACATGATGGGATGTTAATGTTCATTGATCGCCTGGGTTATTACTGGCGACAGCTCTCGCCGTTCAACCTGTTTACCGACCACCCAGCGGTCGCCTCACAGCGTGTAGAGGTGCGCGTGGCCGTCGCTCTCACCTCTCCGGTTTTTATTACCGCCCTCGCATGTGAGAGGCCCCGCAGGCCATAACATTCTTGTCCAAGGTAATAGTTTGATGTCCACCCGCAGAATGCCGTAGAATGCAAACCATGTCGTTTGGTCGGATAAACAATAGAAGGTCTGAAGACCAGTCACCACGTTTAGCATCAGTCTGACGTTTTCAGGACATTTTCATGAGATTTATATAACTGAGATATAATTGGTATTAATCCGTACATGTGTTAATAAATTGGATCGTACTGAGGGTGAGGTGTGTCCGGGCCGGGGCGTGTACAATTTGTACCTGAAGGAGGCTCAGGCCACTTTAATTTAGTTTTGTGGG
>OZ025256.1:37971688-38142794 GCA_964019135.1 Arenicola marina | reverse complement strand
GAGCGATGTGTGTATAAAGTGCTGTACTGAGGAGCGATGTGTATAAGAAGGGCTGTATTGAGGAGCGATGTGTATAAGCGCTGTATTGACGAGCGATGTGTGTATAAAGCGCTGTACTGAGGAGCGATGTGTATAAGAAGCGCTGTATTGAGGAGCGATGTGTATAAGAAAGGCTGTATTGAGGAGCGATGTCTAGGGATCGTTGCATGTTGCAGTTCCAAATTTACAACAAAATATATCTAAAAGTTTCGGATTTTCTCTCCGTGGACAAAGTTTTCCTGTTCTTTGTTGATAGCTGCGTACCTGAAATAGTCCTTCGCTTGTGTGGCCCCCGCGTAAAACGCGCTTTATTTACGGTCTGACCCATTAGTCCAGGCACCTTTTAGTCAGGTGAAGCGCCACGTTTTCGGCGCTCCCGGTTTTATACCAAGTTCTCCGTTAGCCAGTCGGCGTTTGTCTGCTGCATACGTGGCTTGTTACCAGAGAGGTTTCATCCGAAAATACCCGAACGGTGAAACAAGTTTGAAGAAAGAACTTTCTGGAAGTCTGGGTGGGATGAGAAATTGGGGTTGAGGTGAGGAGGGGCACCGGGGAGTTCTGGGCTGGATTAGGAAGGGAGTTGGGGTATGGGTTGGATGGGTAGCTCCGGCCTGGGTTTGACAGGTTACATGTTCAGCGTCGAGGTGTGTGTGTGGGGATGGGGGGGGGGGGGGAGGGCGGCGAGGGGATAAACACGGGATGGGTTGAAGACGATGGTAGGGGGCGCCACTGGCCGGGGCCACACGTTCTGGCGCCGGTACACCCAGGATAGGTTCAAGACGGGCCCCAAGCCGTCCATTGCGTCAGTGCTTCGAGGAAGACACCAGCCTCACAGTTATTATTCCAAGTGATGGGTCTCCGGGGTGTTGATGGAATACACGTGGCCACGTTGGGGAAGGGAGAGGAGGTGAACGGGGGGGTGGGCTGAGAGGTGTGGGGTGAGGGGAGAGGGAGGCAGGGGGTGATAGGTATAGCCAGTAAGAAATGGTGTGCGATAGGGAGAAAGGGGTGAGGGGGATAACGGGTAAGGGGTGAGGGGGATGACGGGTAAGGGGTGAGGGGGATAACGGGTAAGGGGTGAGGGGGATAACGGGTAAGGGGTGAGGGGGATAACGGGTAAGGGGTGAGGGGGATAAAGGGTACGGGGTGAGGGGGATAACAGGTAAGGGGTGAGGGGGATAAAGGGTACGGGGTGAGGAGAGAGGGGTGAGGGGAGAGGGAGTAAGGGAGTGAGGGGGAGGGTACTGCGAGTAGGGGGGAGGGGGCACTGGGGTGCCAGTCCCTCAGGCGGCAGCAGCAGCCGTGATGACGTCGTGTAGCGAGCCCGGCGTGTGCCCCCTGGGGGTGGTGGGTGGGTGGGGTGAGGGCGGGGGGAGGGTAAGGGGATGGGCGTTCTGACGTGATCACCTGACGTGGGTGGATTAGGTGCGGGGGGTTGGGGTGGTGGTATGCCATTCACGGGAGCTCGAGACGGACGGACCCAGCAGCGGTGATGGCCGACTGATTACAAACACCGTGAGGCTGATTTCAATCTTCCACCAGCCCGGCCACCGGCCACCATGGCCCATTGCTATCGTAGCCATACCTGCCACCGGCCACCATGGCCCATTGCTACCATAGCCCCCGGCCACCATGGCCCATTGCTATCGTAGCCATGCCTGCCACCGGCCACCATGGCCCATTGCTATCGTAGCCCTGCCTGCCACCGGCCATCATGGCACATTGCTACCGTAGCCTTGCCTGCTACCGGCCACCATGGCCCATTGCTACCGTAGCCTTGCCTGCTACCAGCCACCATGGCCCATTGCTACCGTAGCCTTGCCTGCTACCGGCCACCATGGCTCATAGCTACCGTAGCCTTGCCTGCTTGCCTGCTACCATGCCACCATGGCCCATTGCTACCGTAGCGCCGGCCACCATGGCCCATAGTTACCGTAGCCCCCGGGCCACCATGGCCCATTGCTACCGTAGCCCCCGGCCACCATGGCCCATTGCTACCGTAGCCCCCGGCCACCATGGCCTATTGCTACCGTAGCCCCCGGGCCACCATGGCCCATTGCTACCGTAGCCCCCGGGCCACCATGGCCCATTGCTACCGTAGCCCCCGGCCACCATGGCCCATTGCTATCGTAGCCCCCGGGCCACCATGGCCCATTGCTACTGTAGGCCCCGGGCCACCATGGCCCATTGCTACCGTAGCCCCCGGGCCACCATGGCCCATTGCTACCGTAGCCCCCGGCCACCATGGCCCATTGCTACCGTAGCCCCCGGCCACCATGGCCCATTGCTACCGTAGCCCCCGGCAACCATGGCCCATTGCTACCGTAGCCCCCGGCAACCATGGCCCATTGCTACCGTAGCCCCCGGCCACCATGGCCCATTGCTACCGTAGCCCCCGGGCCACCATGGCCCATTGCTACCGTAGCCACCGGCCACCATGGCCCATAGCTACCGTAGCCACGGCTACCATGGCCCATTGCTACCGTAGCCCCCGGCCACCATGGCCCATTGCTACTATAGCCCCCGGCCACCATGGCCCATTGCTACCGTACCCCCCGGCCACCATGGCCCATTGCTACCGTAGCCCCCGGCCACCATGGCCCATTGCTACCGTAGCCCCCGGCCACCATGGCCCATTGCTACCGTAGCCCCCGGCCACCATGGCCCATTGCTACCGTAGCCACCGGCCACCATGGCCCATTGCTACCATAGCCCCCGGCCACCATGGCCCATTGCTACCGTAGCCACCGGCCACCATGGCCCATAGCTACCGCAGACCTGCTGGCTGCACGAAGTTCCTGCCGCGTTAGGTCCAGCCTTAGGGGAGGGCGGTAAACGTGGTGCTAGCCAGTGCGGCTGATTTCCATCTAGCACCTTAGATCTCGGCCAGGACGGGAGGGCGCCCACAGACTGAGGCTGGTTTCATCTTCTGACAGTGGGCCTGAGTGGGGGGGCGGGGCTGAAAGGGTTGATACCCCGTTCGGTACTATAGTATCCTTGTATCTCGTGTCCACCAAGCGCCCCCCTCCGCCCCCACCCACCCCCCGCCACCCCCTGTGAGCCAGGCCCCACTCCCAGGCAGCACTACGCAGATTGATCCAACCATCCCCGATAAAAAAAAAACTCGCCTGTAGAGAAGCCTGAGATAAGAAATCTACCCGCACCTATGGTCAGCCATTTAGGTAATTAATCCTACCCGTAGTGCTCTTCGTGAATAATATAATATAATAGGTACAATTGTTTTAGTCTTGCTATCGTGGAAGAGTGCGTGTGTTGGAGGGGGTGGGGGTGGGGGGGGATCTACCTGGTGTTGTGGTTTGCGCCGATTTGGGTTCGATTCCGGGCCTGGACACTTGATCCGGGCCATGTGTCGTCCTTCCATCCTTCACCGTCCCGGGAGGTTTCTTTAACCCAGTTCAGCGCGTGTGTTCACGAAAACGGCCTTAAACACCCTCTCGAAGGGGGGGGGGCTTCGCCGGCTAAGTTGGCCTGCTATCACTGCAGATCACTATGCCATGGGTTTGCGAGATTTCTCGGGAGCTTTCTTGGACCGGTTTGTTAGCCTCCATGTGACCTGAAGTAACAGCCTTTTGTTTCTTCATATGGTGGACATATATAAACATGACAGATCTAGTCCGCTTCCTCAGAGACAATGGGGACAATGGGGACAATGGGTTCGAGGACACACGCCCCAGACCCAGGCGCCAGGGATCGAACCCATGACCTGTTGACCTGCAGATCATCCCGCTTACCAACTGAGCTAGGGAGGCTTTGCCTTGTATACATCGTGCCATGTCTGTCAACCTGCCGGAAGCTGACGGTTCGCTCTACAGCCCCAGGGTGTCAGGACAGCTTTCTATCAATGCCCAATCGATCAATCAATAAATCAATGCAAATCCAATCACTTCGTTATCACTAGAGAATCGGGTCTACATTTCAGGAACAGTCGGGAAAGATACGGCCACATCAATAGTTTCACCTCTAATTGTGTCTGATGAAAACGGTAATGTCGCCTTTACGTTGAACCAATATGTTTGCTTGCAGTAGACGTGACTACCGGTGTCTAGCGTGCTTTATCCTGGTAACATCCAGGTAATGACACGCCCACGACACACCCAGGTCTAGCCCCACCCAACCGGAACTGGCCTTACATCTGTTCTCTTTTCGAAAGAGATGTCCTGTTTGGGTCGCTTGCCCCAACAAAGACATGTTCAGAGCTGGGGGAGCTTGAGGCTCACGGTCGCCGTGGCAGTCGGCCAAGACGAGGCCAAACCCCGGGCTGGATCGACACAACACCAACACACACGCCCCCCCCCCCCCATACCTATCATCCTTGGATGACATACACCATTATGACGCAAAACGTGTTCACCCTGGTTCGCCCAAAAGCCAAACGCGGCCCATAAAAAAATCTGTTTACGCTATATGTACTCGAAAATAAATATCAAAATGGTTCGTCATATGAAACCTGGCGCATTCTGGATGTGTGGTTTGGCAGGCCGCAGGAGGCCATCAGTGCAGCCTCTGCTAGATCCGGGAGCGAAACAGAAGCGCCAAGGGATCCAGAGCCAACCACGCAAGCCAGCCAGTCAGGCAGTCATCCAGTCAGCCAGCCAGGCGTCCTTGCAATCCCAGCCTCCAGACAACCTTCCGCTGCGGTCTAGTCTTCTCCTTGGTCCGTGGGCTGCTGTGTTAGCACACATGGCTGGAGCCATCGGCAGGCGGTCTTCGCCGGAAGCACGTTGCTTAGTGTTACTCCAGCGGCTGCCGAAAGACGTTTAGATGAGACGGATGGGAGGCTGGCAGCCGGGTAGCAGGATAGATGGATGGATTGCTGGATGGGTATTGTGTTTTACATACGCGTGTATGATGTGGATATAAAGTAGACTGCAGTAACAGTGTGTTTATGTGCTGCAGCCCGCTTCTGGAAGGTTCTGCATCTCGCGTCTCCTCAGTCCTTACTGGTATGGGATGTGGACTTCAATTAGTTCAGTGGATTCCATTCATCGCCGCACCATACCTTCGTTGAGAAGATGAATAATTGACGGTGAAACTTTGACAACACTCATATCGAGGTAGGTGTGGTTGAGAGAGGGAGGTGGGGGGGGGCTGTTGCTTTCATCAGAACTTAATGATGTATATTTTGGGGTTAAGGTGTTGTGAAATACCAGTTCCTGCTTTTCGTCATATGATATCATTGCTTCACTTGATGGTGTCCTGGGCTATAGGGGGTTGGAAGAGGGGTGGAGGGCATCATAGGACGAGCTGACACATAACTGTGTCTGCTTCAGACTATCAATGCTTATGAAAGTATTTATGCAATACAAACTTGCAATAAGTGTGAACATTACTGTTACATCCGAATAACATTAAACTTTTAATGAGGGGAGGGAATACCTTTTCCGATATCCGCGATTGGTCTCCAGAAATTCTGGGAGATTCACAATCAGCTATTGGCAACTTTTGGGGATCTTTATCCGTACAATTCCTGGTTCAACGCGAAGACCCGTTCCCTATTTACCGTGATCCGTTATCATAGCAGTCTGTGAATTCCTCGATATTCGCGATATCACTGTTGAGGTGTTTGTTTTCGCGCTCGGTCTTGAACAGTCTGTATTGCTCCCCCTAATTCTGGGGATTCGCTATTCAGAGGGGGTATCCCACCCCCTCCCCCCTCGTTTAATGTATAGCGCAAGGAACAGAATTCTGCATCTTTACTCATCTATGTAACTCGTACCTTGCGAAATCATCTTGATAACCTTGGTGTACCGTTTTGTGGTTAAGATGTCAAGGCAAATAGTTTGATGACTTTGATTAAGATGCTGAGAGCTAAGGATTGGACTGCGGTGGGTGCGTAACCATGGCAACCAGACTGACTTCCGCTCCCTCGTCGTGGATTTCCGGTTCACCTTTATGTTACTTACCGCTGGTGTAAGTCGTGGATTGTCGAGTAATGTTCAGCCGCTGGTCGGTCGTCTCTTTAGACCCACCCTCCCCACAGGCACCCTCATTGGTCAGGACGTAACCCACTTAGAACGCGGCCGTGTGGGGGGGAGGGGGTGACCACCTGTCTGCCGGCGATCCTGATAGATCTGTAAACATGTTGTAATGTTTACAGTCGGCGTTCCTGACGCACCCACCTACAGGGTGAGTTATCATATCGTCTGACAGGGCGGCTGGCCAGGCGGCCGGTCGGTAGCCGGGTCCACGCCGCACGGGAGCTAGGCTCTGACCCAGCTGTGTAGGGGAAAACCCCAGCGCTGACCTTTAAGGTCATGACGATGGCGGAGCTACAACAAGGGAGCTAAGCTATTTTATGGCACGGATCCCTTCCGTCTTTTACGACAGACCGACGCGTCGTAAAGGTACAGCCGTACTGACGTCGGTGCAGGTCGTGGGTGCGCACGCTGACATGTCGGCCACTGGGGGTCGGCCACTGGGGGTGGGCCACTGGGGCCGTGGGGCCGCCAGCTACAGAACTGTACGCAAATACTGGAACCCAAAGGGCTGAGAGGATGCCCGGAATGCACGTGTCTATCAGGCAGATAACGCTGAACACGGTGAAGCCTGCCGTATATCTAACGCCCATGTAAAGCCTTCGGCTTCCTCTTCTGCCCGCTGAGCTTCCTTCGATATTCCTCTAATGTGCGCTCTCTGCTCCAGTATATAACTTCCCTTTCTTCCCGACCGATACCCCATACTGACTATAGCGGAAGTCAGTCTATACCACCCGACTCCCCCTCTCTACCACCCCCCGCCACCCCCCGGACGCCCCCCCCCCGCTGAGTTTGTGAGGCCCTCCGCCCCTCATCGGATCCCTTGTTATCGTCTCGCCCGCTGGGTGCAAACGGTTCGAGCTCACACCCAGAGAGCCACACCTCCCCCTGGTCCCGTGGTCCCGCGGCCTCTCTGCCTGGCCTGGCCTGGCCTGGCCTGGGACCTGGCCTGGCCTGGCCTGGTAGCCTGGAAGCCTGACCCATGGTATTTCCCCAGTTTGTAGCCCCTGCCGACCACGGAACGCACTCGGCCAGGATCACACTTAGCTTCGATATCCAAGGCTTACCGCAGTGTTGTGCTACTTCATAGGTTTTTACGACTGGGTGCATTTAAAACAGGTATATTGGGCGAGGAAAGGGAAGGTAGGTGTGGGGGGGGGGAGGCAGTATCGTGTCTTTCTGTGTTTTTACACACTGCTTCAAAAGGCAGGGAAATGCAGTCCAATGTAAATCAATTTAAGTCCGTCAGTAGTCATTTTTTTAGCAATTCTTTCGAACCTGTTTGATCTCACAAGACACAGCCAGAGCCACAACCAGAACCGATTGCGGAGTAAACAGAATGTCACTTTGCACTAACACGGCAACCAGGACGCATGGAAATTAACCGATCATTTGTGTTCCTCGTGTCAATAATCATTACAATTCCATGCACATATTTCACCACATAAAGTCAATTAAAATCTGGCACTTTTCTCATCCTGAAAATATAGGGTTTCTGAGTATGAAGCCGACTATAGAGACCAGTCGACTGAGGGGCAGCCTGATATTCCGACAACTAATCGACATGGTAGATGATTGTGCTTTCAGAGGAGGGGGGGGGGTACCTTTTCCGATTTCCTTCAACGCGAAGTCCCTTACCCTATTTATCGCAGTGGCGGATCCAGCCCTTTTTTCGCCTATTTTAGAGCGAAAAGGGAGCCCGTTCCTCCTGTGCCCCCCTCTTTCGCTGAAAATAGGCGAAACAAGCCACGTGCCCTCTTTCTCTGAAAAAAGGTGTGATAGGAGGCACACAATCCTTTCCGCGCATCACCAGCACCCCCCCCCCCCCTCCTGTCCCATTTTTCTCACTGGATCTTCGCCTGCATGACACTTAAATAAATGGTGCCCTCCCCACCCCCCCCCCCCTTTCGTAAATTTCTGGATCCGGAACTGTACCGGGATTCGTTATAGCAGTCTGTGAATTGGTCGATATTCGCGATGTGGGTTTTTTTAGCGATCGGTTTTGAGCGCTTCTCAGCTAGGAGATTCGATATTACTCTCTAATTCCTGGGGATTCGCGATTCAGAAGGGGTATTCCCCCCTCTTTTCGATAGACACTTTCATTGTAAATCGACGGTTACAGACAGTATTACCCATCATTAACCGTTTGACCTTTTGATAAACCAATATTGTTGTGCGTTCCCTCGGGTGGGAGGGTTGGAGGGTGGGCATTATGGACACCTCAGCATCGCCGCTGATTCCGCTACACCGGGGTCTCCGGGATGGGGGTGTTAGGGGGTGAGGCTGCCAGGGAAATGCCGAGGATGGGACCGCACCTGTGACGGACAGCCCACTGCCTCTGCCTGCCTGCCCCTCGTTACGCCGCGTCACAGCCACAAGAATGCTGAGGATTGGTCATTACTGCAGCCAGTGTGCGGCCAACATAACAGTCATCGGTGTTTTTCTTTCTTCCGGCTTTTAGTCGGGCCGCCCGGACGATTGTGTTCCGCCTAGTCAAGAAAGAAAGAGAGATAGTGAGAGAGATATAGAGGGAGAGAGGACGGGGGGGGGGAGGGGGGGGGGGCGGAATGAGAGAGGAAGTGATAAAGACAGAATGAGAGAGACAGGGATAAAGAGAAACTGAGAGACGTGCATCAGTTTACATGACTTCTTCCAGAAAATTGAGGAAAAACTGGATCGGGGATGCCCTGTAGGGCGCTCGAGGATCCGGGTACCCGTTAGGGGGGTGGGGGGCGGCGGCGGGTTCGGATGCCATGGAGGAGGAGGGCGGGGGGGGGGGGTCCGGGTGCCCTGTAGAGGGAGGGCTGGGGGGGTCCGGGTGCCCTGTAGGGGGAGGGCGAGGGGGGTCCGTGTGCCCTGTAGGGGGAGGGCGGGGGGGTCCGGGTGCCCTGTAGGGGGAGGGCGGGGGAGTCCGGGTGCCCTGTAGGAGGAGGGCGGGGGGAGTGCGGGTGCCCTGTAGGGGGAGGGCGAGGGGGGTCCGTGTGCCCTGTAGGGGGAGGGCGGGGGGGTCCGTGTGCCCTGTAGGGGGAGGGCGGGGGGGTCCGGGTGCCCTGTAGGAGGAGGGCGGGGGGAGTGCGGGTGCCCTGTAGGGGGAGGGCGGGGGGAGTCCGGGTGCCCTGTAGGGGGAGGGATCGGTGCTGTTTAACGGCTTCTTCTATCTGGACAACAATGCCATTTCATGGCAAACATCGCCGGATACCGGCTGATCTCGTCAAGCGAGAGTTGCCACGTGATCCTCGTTGGGTCACGTGGCTGCTGTTAACATTCTTGCCGATTTTGTTTTGACCTCCTGGACCTCCAGTCAGAGCTCTGACGTCTTATTTTCATTAACACATAACCCGGGGGTGCTCTGCGGCTATTTGCTGTGTCGGGGGGGGGGGGGGAGGGGGGGGTAAGGGGTTGGGGGGTGGGGGTGAGTGGAAGGTGTTATTTAAGTCTGGTATTTGGCTGTGGTTGCCGCGGTCTCGGTGTTTTTTAGCTTGACCCGCAACTTGTGCCCGTTTCTCTCCTTGGCTTTCATTGGCAGTTCAAGTTGTATTACTTGTAACATCGGATGCAGAAGGCTGTAACTGTTGGTCGCGTTGGGAGGGGGAAGGCTGGGGGGAGTGGGCAGCGATTGATTTTAGCTGGGTGGGCCCGGAGACGGGCAGCGAGTGATTTTAGTGGGGGAGTGAATTGGGATGAGTTGGTGGGGTAATGGCAAGAACTTTTGATGATATTGGCTGGGTGGGGCGCGGGCTAGGAGGCATCAACTGCTGATGATGTTGGGTGGGGCGGGCAGGTGGGGGAGGGGAAGGGAGGGGCTGCTGATAGCGCTGGGTGGGTGTGAGTTGGTAGGCTGATCGTAGCAGCAATGGGCGTTCTTCCCCCAGCCAGGTGTTTCTTGTTTATAAGGCGCTCGTCCATAAAACTACCCTGATCACCTCCCACTGCCTCTCGACCACTGCCTCCCGACCACTACCTCCCCCTCACCCCCCCCCCCCCGCTCACTGCCCGCCGGGCTCTCTATAGCGTACGTCAGCACCTAGCGGCGTCACGCTGAACCCACCGCCACATATCAAGGGGGGCGGGCGCATTGTGACCGATTAACTGCGCCAGGCTAGGGGGCCAGATTCATGGTCGTTAGGGAAACACGTCATACCGCCAGCGTGGGCGGCGGACACGTGGTGCCGGCCTGAGGGTCTCGTGACGCCTTGACCTTCACGGACCTCGCTGTTGTGCTGGCCGTGACGGGACGGCGGCCACGTGGTACCGACTTGGGGGTCTCATGACGCCGTGACCCTCACGCTGTAAACTACTTACTGACATCTGTGATTGGTTGTATATTCAGGACGCTTTAACCACTTTTGGTCATATCGCGTCAATAGGAAATGGAAGAGAGAGTGGAGCCATGTCCCTGGGGGTAACCCCCTACCCTTTGCGAACAAGCAGATGATATCTTTATCCTGGGACCACAGCGGGGCTCGAACCATCGATCCACGTGCCGTTAGGCTCTCAGGTGGCCAACGTTTTACGGGGTTGATTGTCTTAGATAGCTTTCGGTGGACTATTCAATGGCCCCCGGGCAAGGCCATGTGGGCACAGGTTGATCGGTTGGTTATATATTCAGGATGGTTAAGTTAACCAAGTCTGGTCATATCGCGTCAATGGGAGAAATGTGGGTACAGGCGTGATGTTCTGATGGGTCCACCCAGGTATCCAACATCCATGCGTCGTTAGCCTATTAAATACCATAACATTTTACAATAATTATCTCCATACTTTCTGTGCCGATTGCGAGGTCGATATGGGCTTCGATTTATTTGGATACAATAACCTTGCGATATTAGCGGAAGTTGAAGAAGGCCGGGGCTATGTGATCTGGCTACCCTAGGCTGGTATTCTATATGAACACACCCACGAAAGGGGACCTAGCCTCCTGGATACCCTAGGCTGGTATTCTATATGAACACGCCCACGAAAGGGGACCTAGCTGAGATGTATGTGTTCAAACAAAGATTTGATCCTGCCTTCTCTGTCTTCCTGGTTCTCCTGCACCGAGGCGGGGCTGCGGCGTCATGCACCCCCCCACCCCACCACCACCACCACCACCCCCACCCTCCCACCTGCCTGTCTGCCTGGTTCTCCTGCACCGGGGTGGGGCGGCGGCGTCATGCACCCACCCCCCTCCTGCACCGGGGTGGGGGGCGGTGTCATGTACCCCCCCCCCCCACCACCACCCCCACCCTCCCACCTGCCTGTCTCCCTGGTTCTCCTGCACCGGGGTGGGGGGCGGCGTCATGCACCCCCCCACCCTCCCACCTGGGCTCGAGAGTGTTACATATGCGCCGGCAGGTTATACGCTGCAGTGGTGTCTTGTAAACAGGAAGAGCTCTCATCTTGCGGGCCATCGGCCTTGCGTCTCATATTCCTATGTTTTTTTGTGTTTTTTGCTCTCTCGGGCTCTTCTGTTTATGTCTCTACCCCCCGTACCGGAAAACTAGGCGTGCCAAATCCTTCCAGTCACCCAGATTTTTTTTAGGGGATATGCCTGTTTACTTCGTGTCGCTTTCACGAGCTGCCAAGGGTCCTCTTGCACTTAATGATCTTACTTATTTTTGCGTGCATTCCACGTGAATGCCGAGTCCCACATCCATATGAGAGCACCCATTGCCTGGCCGCCAGTAATACAGACTCGGGCCATTGGAAGCAATGATTACACGTGTCTTTGCGAGCGCTCCGACATTTCCCTTTAGAGACATAGATGAGTCATCCCTCCAGACGTCGTGTGTGCTAATTACTGGTATATTAGACACGTGACATGACGTCGTAGTTATCTTTACCGGATTAATTTAGACACGTGATATCATATCGTGACAAGCTTCACCAAATATCTAGAGGCCTCTAATCAATTACAATGTGACATTTTGTACGTGTGCACATCATTAACATTAGTAACTCGTAACACTTCCTTCTCTGGTCGCTTTGTATGGAAACCTTGGTGCGCTAAACAAGGGCTCAATTGCGTTCGACGAGCAAAGGCAATGTGCAATGTGCAACATATAATAGTGTCAAGTATTTAAGCTTCCTAATGGTCAATTTAAGTTAACGTTGCATGCATTTCAAAATTATGTTAGCCAAGTTATCATTTAGATGGTCAAAACGGCCTGGGGATTCCACTTCCCTAAGTATTTGTTTTATCTTCCACACCACCCAAGTTTTAGACATGGTTGGTGTGGCACAAAAGGGCCCGGTTGACTGCTGACATTGGGTTTATTGGTGTCTGTTGTGGAACCGCACATTGCCCAGACTGGTTGGTGTGGGTAATCACACCCACCAGCAGTAATGGTTTCCGCTCTCGTGTTGCTCGGCGAGACAAAGATTTGAGAAAGTTTATGTGGCATTTCATGTTACTGGCTACTGTCTGACCCCCCACCGCTCCCCCCCCCCCCCTAGTTAGTCTGCTGACTAACTGAGACTCCCCTACCCACCGTCGGCTACCAGAATTAGTTGCCTACTTTATCGAACGTCAGTTTTACTGTCTGGCCGAAGAGATCAACTGAACAGTATTTTGTTAAGTTTTCTAATTTTATGGGGTTTGGTTTTTGTTATTATCTACTTTATGTGGTGTTGTGTGCGTCTATAACCAGCATCAAAGTGGCAGAGAGGGAAACAAGGGATAGACCTCTAAATACTGGTGTATAGACAGAACCGTCTCGCACGAAACATGTTTCCTGACATTGAGCACCTACCACATCAACCAAGCAATGTGACCATGTTGTGTTTAGCGAGTGACCCTCGCGGACTCTCAAGCCGTGCTCGGTGATTGTCCCACTGATGGGTGTCTGTTTGACCTGTGGTGTTAAGCCCCTTCACGCAGGGGTCCCTGGTATCTTTCGTCATGGCTGGCACATCACTTAGTTCAACACGGACCTCACACATCACCTGTCGTGACCTGGCCACCAGCCACTCGGACCAGCACTCACCGGTCCCTTCAATGGCTCTTGTGTTAAATCATCCCCCGGGCAGCTTAAGCTGAACATGTCAGCTTCAAATGTCATTCCTATTATCGTCACCAGTGTCACTTACTGCACGGTGTGCGTCACTTGTATTAACCATCAGGTTAGGTGTCGCTGGGTTGGTTGACGTATATTCAGCACGAGAATGGAGCCATGTCCCCGGGGTAACCCCGTACTCTTTGCGAAGAAGGACATGGGATCTTTATCCTGCGACCAGACAGACATGGCCACAGCGGGGCTCGAACCACCGATCCACGTGCCGTTAGGCTCTCAGGTGGCCAGAGCACTCACGGCGAGCGCTCTAACCCAGTGAGATACCGGGCCGGCCACAGGTATCGCTGGGAATGGAAGTCGAACATTGGCCTCAGATTTGAGTTTATTACAACCCCAGCTCCGCATTATACCTGTATCACTCAGCCGCACACCACACGGTAAGGTACGCCAGTGTATAGACACGTGTAGCCAAGGACTCCTCTAAACTTATCGGTTTCCATGGCGTTTATTGTTGTGAGGTAATCTGCGTAAGTAAACGCCGCTGTCTATGTCAAGCGTGATGTGAAGCAATTAAACAAGGTGCGTTTAGGGAGGAACCTCCAGTGAACATACGGAGATAGCTAATCCTTTAGCACAAGGAACTAAACCCATGACCACGTCAAGCGCGTTTGCAAAAAATAGAAGAAAAACTGTTACAAGAGAATTAACTTAACATCTTCGTCTCTTTCTTTGGTATCATGGTACTTTAAGTCGAATTGTGTAATCAAGTAGCGGTTTGTTCGTCCTCTGACAAAGCACTAAACACTGGAGTAAGTTAAATCTCCGAATTCTTCAGACAGATTGAACAGTATCTTGAGTGCATCGAAGTGTACCACAGTGGGATTAGTAAAATTAGACTGCTCGAATTTCTAATTGTTTCCGTCGGCACTGGTGCCGACCATTAAGCCAATATTATGGTATGGTTCTCGTTGTGTCATTCGAGTGTATTGACGCATTATTTTCTGATTTCAGATTACCGGGTGACGCGCGTGCATCAGACAGCTGGTGAGAAGCCAGGAGCGGAACTATTGGATAACGTTATTGGATAACGACATGGAATATACTGTGAAGTGACGGTGTTTATGTACCAACACACGCGTTACCATGAAGCCCCCACAAGGTCTAGGGATATACCGTGATAGGTGCGCGTAAGGTAGAGACATCGAATACTCTGCGACGATGAATATTCACGTGACCTGTGACGTCATCACGACGACGGAGCCGCCCAAGTGCACGCGGTGCGGCGGACACATTAAGCCGCCGTCGTGGACGGGGGCGCCAACGGTCAGGGCCCCGGACTCTGGCGTGACGTCACCACAAGGGCGGCACGTGGCCACCGGAATGGGCATGCGGCGCCACCTACCGGGGGAGGGTGCGCGCAAGTCGTACCAGCCGCCGCGGGGGGACGCCCGGGGTCACGTGGTGGGCACCCAGCAGAGCGTGGCCAACACGATGACAGCCCAGCGCTCCTGCCCTCAGATCCGGCGTCCCAAGACCCCCCCGCCCAACCGCCCGCCCCGCGGCCGACCCCCCGCGCCCCCTGTCGGCAGACCGCCCTCTCACGGTGGCGGCGCGAACCACGCCAGGGGGCGCTCGCAGGCGGCGGGGCGACCGCCGTCAGGTGGCGCTGCGCACACGGCGCGCCGCCAGGAAGTTGGCGACCGGAAGCGGCGGTCGGAGCGGGTGGCGCAGGAGTTGGAGACGCGCCTCATCCTGTCTCGGCGCCTCAGCCAGAGCGACACCTCCCTGGACCGGTACGACTGCGAGCTGGATGCCTCCCCCGCCCCGGCGGCCGCCAGCACGGCGACACCCAGCGCCAGCGCCAGCCACGGCCTGGCGGACCAGAGGGGGGAGCCCAGGGTGCCCGACACACGCCACACACAGGATAACCCCAGCGGACCAAAGCAGGGCAATCCGGAGACCACGAGTCCCGGTCCGGCCAGTTGTCACTTGTGTCGCGCCGCGGAAATCCAGATGCGGATGGCGAAGGTCAAAACGGACGCCGAATGTCAAACCCTAGGTGACGACTTAGAGGACTTGGCGGACAGGGTACAGCCGCCGTCACCGCCGTCACCGCCGCCGCCACCCTCAGCCTCGTCCCATGCGAACCGTAGTTACGGGGGAGTAGCAGTCGTCCAGCTGCCGCACTCCACCGTCAAATCCCCCAAACAAATCCGGTGTCCGCAGCCCGTGTTCACGGACTGTGGCCCCCCTAGCCCTACCGATCGACGGAACGGTCCCGCGCCCCACCCCGCCAGGCGACCCCTGACGCCGGGACTGCCCGCCACCGCGGCGCCCGTCATCGACGTCAAGCTGGTGAAGGACGACGACCCCGTGCTATCACCATGCCAACCGCTGCGGCAGTCGTGCCGGGGTGGGCGCGGGATGGGTTCCGCCACGCCGTACCGGGGCAGCCTCAGCCGGTCGGCCGAGGATCTGGATCGCTTGGAGATCCTGATGCAGCTCAGCGACGTTCCCTACGACTACTTCCTGAACAAGGACCTCCGTAGCTCGTTCTTCGAGGACGGGAGCCTGAAGCGCCAGACGGTGTACCTCAACAGCGACGTGCAGACCCTGCTGAAGCACCCCAAGCAGGGCGGCCAGGAGCCCATCTACTCCCTGCCGCAGCCCGCCAGCTACGGGGAAGACACGCTGAAGGCGGTCAAGGCCATCACAGACAAGTACGACACCAATCAGAGGATGAAGCTCCAGGCCCTGTCCTTCCGGGGCGGGGACCCCCCCAAGCTCCGGGGGGCCAACCCCAAGGCGACGGCGGCATCGGCCGCGGCGCCCGCCCCCACCATCTCACCCCCCGCCACGCTCAGCCCACACGTTACCGCCGGCACCACGATCGGCACGCCACCTAGTGGCAGAGTTAACGCGGGTCCCGACAGCGTCGATGGGGACTTCATCATCCGGGTATCGCCGCCGCGCCTGCCTGAAGGCACCACTGACCTTGGCCTTGACGACGCCGCGGGGCACCCTCTCGCGGGGGAAGACGCGGGGGAAGTCCCACGTGACCTGGTGGAGGTGGCGGCGGACACGCTGGCGGCGCGTGACGTCATCCGCCTGGAGATGTTCTACAAGAGTCGCGCCACGGAGGTGACGGTGTGTCGCTGCGTGGCCGACATGTACATCGGGTCGTACGGCGGCCAGGGCGCCGACACCGTCACGGACTGGGCGCTCCACACCACGGGGGTCCCCGTCCTCGTCCTCAACACCGGCGCCGGCTGCCGGCGGCGCGAGCTGTACATCGTGCTGGCCGAGCCCGAGACCGGCTTCCCGCTGTGGAGGGACAAGGTGAACTACATGACGAGCTACACGGCGCTCGGGGACACCGACCACGTGCTCCAGCTCTCCAGCAGCCTCCGCAAGGTAGTCAAGCTGAGCATGTTCTGCGCAGACTCCGCGCGCCAGTTCCTCGCCTCTTTCCGCGACATCACCGCCGATCCCAACGATGACCTCTGGAAGGTCAGCACGAAGCAGGATCACCGCAAGTCCGGCAAACACTCGCGCCGGAAGAAGTCCTTCCGGAAGGAGGATATATCCCAGCCGTGCAACTTCATCCACGTGACCAGGATTGACCCCAGCGGCTCCAGCCTGCGCGCCGCGTATCCGGACATCTTATCCGGCAGTAACAAGCCGTAAAGCCTCGCCAGGCGGCGCCACCACTCAACACGTGGGGCTCGTTTTGCGCGGTTCCCCTGAGGGCCGGGACGAGATATAAAGACCAGCCCCAGAACGTAAGAAAGCGCTTCGGTAACTTGGCTAAGTGGCTGGAGATAAGGGCTGGGCAGAGTATTGAAAGTGAAGGCGGCGTCAGTCTGTTGTTAATGACCAACGGGTCAGTAATCCGCCTTACGAACCAGATGGGACTTTTACGACAGACTGCTGATCGCCCGTCCCATGTTGTTTGCCAAGAAGCGAAATTACTGTGTACGCAAAATAAATATGATTCATCCCAGAAGGCCGCGTGCTAAGTCTGTGTATGGTGTGGTGTGGGCCGGCCCAGCCACTCTCCTGTCTGTGTGTGTGTGGTGTGGGCCGACCCAGCCACTCTCCTGTCTGTGTGTGTGTGGTGTGGGCCGACCCAGCCACTCTCCTGTCTGTGTGTGTGTGTGCCGACCCAGCCACTCTCCTGTCTGTGTGTGGTGTGGGCCGACCCAGCCACTCTCCTGTCTGTCTGTGTGTGGTGTGGGCCGACCCAGCCACTATCCTGTCTGTGTGTGTGTGGGCCGACCCAGCCACTCTCCTGTCTGTGTGTGGTGTGGGCCGACCCAGCCACTCCCCTGTCTGTCTGTGTGTGGTGTGGGCCGACCCAGCCACTCTCCTGTCTGTGTATGGTGTGGTGTGGGCCGACCCAGCCACTCTACTGTCTGTCTGTGTGTGGTGTGGGCCGACCCAGCCACTCTCCTGTCTGTGTGTGTGTGGTGTGGGCCGACCCAGCCACTCTCCTGTCTGTCTGTGGGTGGTGTGGGCCGACCCAGCCACTCTCCTGTCTATCTGTGTGTGGTGTGGGCCGACCCAGCCACTCTCCTGTCTGTGTATGGTGTGGTGTGGGCCGACCCAGCCACTCTCCTGTCTGTGTGTGGTGTGGGCCGACCCAGCCACTCTCCTGTCTGTCTGTGTGTGGTGTGGGCCGACCCAGCCACTCTCTTGTCTGTCTGTGTGTGGTGTGGGCCGACCCAGCCACTCTCCTGTCTGTCTGTGTGTGGTGTGGGCCGACCCAGCCACTCTCCTGTCTGTCTGTGTGTGGTGTGGGCCGACCCAGCCACTCTCCTGTCTGTCTGTGTGTGGTGTGGGCCGACCCAGCCACTCCCCTGTCTGTCTGTGTGTGGTGTGGGCCGACCCAGCCACTCTCTTGTCTGTGTGTGTGTGGTGTGGGCCGACCCAGCCACTCTCCTGTCTGTGTGTGGTGTGGGCCGACCCAGCCACTCTCTTGTCTGTCTGTGTGTGGTGTGGGCCGACCCAGCCACTCTCCTGTCTGTCTGTGTGTGGTGTGGGCCGACCCAGCCACTCTCCTGTCTGTGTGTGGTGTGGGCCGACCCAGCCACTCTCCTGTCTGTGTGCGGTGTGGGCCGACCCAGCCACTCTCCTGTCTGTGTGTGGTGTGGGCCGACCCAGCCACTCTCCTGTCTGTGTGTGGTGTGGGCCGACCCAGCCACTATCCTGTCTGTCTGTGTGTGGTGTGGGCCGACCCAGCCACTCCCCTGTCTGTCTGTGTGTGGTGTGGGCCGACCCAGCCACTCTCCTGTCTGTCTGTGTGTGGTGTGGGCCGACCCAGCCACTCCCCTGTCTGTCTGTGTGTGGTGTGGGCCGACCCAGCCACTCTCTTGTCTGTGTGTGTGTGGTGTGGGCCGACCCAGCCATTCTCTTGTCTGTGTATGGTGTGGGCCGACCCAGCCACTCTCCTGTCTGTGTGTGGTGTGGGCCGACCCAGCCACTCTCTTGTCTGTCTGTGTGTGGTGTGGGCCGACCCAGCCACTCTCCTGTCTGTGTGTGTGTGGTGTGGGCCGACCCAGCCACTCTCCTGTCTGTCTGTGTGTGGTGTGGGCCGACCCAGCCACTCTCCTGTCTGTGTGTGGTGTGGGCCGACCCAGCCACTCTCCTGTCTGTCTGTGTGTGGTGTGGGCCGACCCAGCCACTCTCCTGTCTGTGTGTGGTGTGGGCCGACCCAGCCACTCTCCTGTCTGTCTGTGTGTGGTGTGGGCCGACCCAGCCACTCTCCTGTCTGTCTGTGTGTGGTGTGGGCCGACCCAGCCACTCTCCTGTCTGTCTGTGTGTGGTGTGGGCCGACCCAGCCACTCTCCTGTCTGTGTGTGTGTGGTGTGGGCCGACCCAGCCACTCCCCTCTCTGTCTGTGTGTGGTGTGGGCCGACCCAGCCACTCACCTGTCTGTGTGTGTGGGGTGTGGGCCGACCCAGCCACACCCCTGTCTGTCTGTGTGTGGTGTGGGCCGACCCAGCCACTCTCCTCTCTGTGTGTGGTGTGGGCCGACCCAGCCACTCCCCTGTCTGTGTGTGGTGTGGGCCGACCCAGCCACTCTCCTGTCTGTGTGTGGTGTGGGCCGACCCAGCCACTCTCCTGTCTGTCTGTGTGTGGTTTGGGCCGACCCAGCCACTCTCCTGTCTGTGTGTGGTTTGGGCCGAGGTATTTGTGATGGCAGAGGATGGAGGAGTAAATCGGGTCTCCACCCTTAATGAAACTCATCATATGTATATTTTGTTACTAATGTAGTACTTTAGAAGTAAGTTATGTTTCTGTGTTGTCCAATGTAAAATGGTCACGTGTCCACTGACAAGGACGCGTACCTCAAATCACATGACCCGCGAGACTTGGCATATCACCGTGACCGGTATGAGTCTGTGCATAGTGCTATGTGGGATCTCCAGTGCCAAAACTCTCATGTCTGATAGTTTAATAAAGTAATATGCAGATTTCATGTGCAGAGGTATTTACAATACGCATAGAGGTAACTTAGCCAAGGTATTTTGGTGTGAGCCTTTACATATTGATCTGTGTGCTGTTGAAAGGCGTTCAATAGGCAGATTGGTCGAACTGCAATAAAGTATACATAGATTTCTATGTCCTGTCGTTGTCTTCTTCTGTGTGTAGGACGATTATATTCAACTCCTTATATAATCCACTTGTTAACTATACAAACATTAATCAATATGGAGCCGAATAGTGGTATCCCAACTAATTGACACGGCGACTTGACAGTGATTGGTTTTCATTTTTTTATTGGAAATCTCGGTCATGAAAAGCTAACTTCGTATTAATGTTTTCACATTAACTTCAGTGACCAAATTGAGTTCACTGCCAACGTACACTACGAACCTGTACACCATTAAAATGATTTGAAATGAGAACGGACAGGTGCGCTTCCTAGTCCATCTTAAGTTGCAAGACCAATTGCTGCATACAAGACAAAACATCATTCTATTACGGCAGAGGAAATTGGTTTTTAAAACTCCACCACATCAGTCTTTAATTACTGATCTCTCTTTCCTCCATTTTTCGCTCGTGCACCTGTTTGTTGCTTGTCTCTGACGCACGTTTACGTTAAGAATTACCTTCCCTGATACTGACACAGTGGCGCGGCGGCGGGGGCCAGCTGGCAGGGCTACCAGGGCATGATCAGCTAGCCGAGGCACTAAATCCGTTTTACTGTGAAAGTCGTTGCCCTCTCGACAGAGGAGATGATTGTGTCGACTGATTCACGGCGATGCTCGACTCACGCCGGTATCTTACGGATATCGCGTTTCTACCAAACCAGCTTTTTACAAGACAAAAACCCCGGATTCTGTGGGCGAGCGATGAGATGTTTGCGGCCGATCCGTTAATGATGACAGGTGCACGCAGAACTGCACGGTGACCTTATGATGACAGGTGCACGCAAAACTACACGGTGAACTTATGATGAGGCCATTCCACTGAATAGCTGCTCCACAAAACACCAAACCATATGAGTATCTGCGCTGTGTCCCCGTGGCCATCGATGGGGTCATAGAGTACCAACTGTCATATTTTGTACTGACGAAGTGCAACCAACTTCTAGGTTTACTACGTTAGGACTACCACAGGACTACCTTAGGACTACCACAGGACTACCTTAGGACTACCACAGGACTACCTTAGCACTACCACAGGACTACCTTAGCACTGCCACAAGACTACCTTAGGACTACCACAAGACTACCTTAGCACTACCACAGGACTACCTTAGCTCTACCACAGGACTGCCTTAGGACTACCTTAGCACTACCACAGGACTACCTTAGCACTACCACAGGACTACCTTAGCACTACCACAGGACTGCCTTAGGACTACCTTAGCACTACCACATGACTAACTTAGCACTACCACAGGACTACCTTAGCACTACCACAGGACTAACTTAGCACTACCACAGGACTACCTTAGCACTACCACAGGACTACCTTAGCACTACCACAAGACTACCTTAGCACTACCACATGACTGCCTTAGGACTACCTTAGCACTACCACATGACTAACTTAGCACTACCACAGGACTACCTTAGCACTACCAAAGGACTAACTTAGCACTACCACAGGACTACCTTAGCACTACCACAGGACTAACTTAGCACTACCACAGGACTACCTTAGCACTACCACAGGACTACCTTAGCACTACCACAGGACTACCTTAGCACTACCACAGGACTGCCTTAGGACTACCTTAGCACTACCACATGACTAACTTAGCACTACCACAGAACTACCTTAGCACTACCACAGGACTAACTTAGCACTACCACAGGACTACCTTAGGACTACCACAGGACTAACTTAGCACTACCACAGGACTACCT
This sequence comes from Arenicola marina, assembly GCA_964019135.1. NCBI lineage: Eukaryota > Metazoa > Annelida > Polychaeta > Arenicolidae > Arenicola > Arenicola marina. Next base: position 38,121,386 of record OZ025256.1, on the reverse strand, counting down.
TAGCACTACCACAGGACTACCTTAGCACTACCACAAGACTACCTTAGCACTACCACAGGACTACCTTAGCTCTACCACAGGACTGCATTATGACTACCTTAGCACTACCACATGACTAACTTAGCACTACCACAGGACTACCTTAGCACTACCACAGGACTAACTTAGCACTACCACAGGACTACCTTAGCACTACCACAGGACTACCTTAGCACTACCACAGGACTGCCTTAGGACTACCTTAGCACTACCACATGACTAACTTAGCACTACCACAGGACTACCTTAGCACTACCACAGGACTACCTTAGCACTACCACATGACTACCTTGGCACTACCACAGGACTACCTTAGCACTACCACATGACTAACTTAGCACTACCACAGGACTACCTTAGCACTACCACAGGACTACCTTAGCTCTACCTTAGAACTACCACAGGACTACCTTAGCTCTACCACAGGACTACCTTAGCACTACCACATGACTAACTTAGCACTACCACAGGACTACCTTAGCACTACCACAGGACTACCTTAGCACTACCACAGGACTACCTAATCACTACCTCGGCATGACCCCAGGATTACTTTAGCACTACCTCAGCATTGCCACAAGACTACCTTAGAACTACCACAGGACTACCTTAGCTCTACCACAGGACTACCTTACGACTACCACAGGACTACCTTAGCTCTACCACAGGACTACCTTAGGACTACCACAGGACTACCTTAGCACTACCACAGGACTACCTTAGCAATACCACAGGACTACCTTAGCCCTGCAACAACACTACCTTAGCACTGCCACAAGACTACTTTGGCACTACCACGGGACTACCTAATCACTACCTCGGCATGACCCCAGGATTACTTTAGCACCACCCCAGCATTGCCACAAGACTACCTTAGCACTACCACAAGACTTGCTTAGCACTACCTTAGCACTGCCACATGGCTACTTCAGCACTACCTTAGCACTGTCACATGACTACCTTAGCACTACCACAGGGCTACATCCGGACGACCTTAGGACTACCACAGGACTACCTTAGCACTGCAACAACACTACCTTGGCACTACCACAGGACTACCTTAGCACTACCACAAGACTACAACAGGGTTTCATTGGCACTACCTTAGCACTACCATAGCACTACAACAGGGTTACTTTAGCACTACCTTAGCACTGTCACATGACTACTTCAGCTCCACCTGAGCACTGTCACATGACTACCTTAACACTACCACAGGGCTACCTCAGCACTACCTCCGGACTACCTTAGCACTACCGCAGCACTGCAACAGGACTTTCACACAGCTGACTAAGTGCACCCGACATTTAGGGTTACTGCGTTACTACCATGACTTAATTAAAGCAATATACTTACATGCGCCATCTTAGATTTTGTACATTTTAAAATCAAGACCAAAAATATCTCAAAATTATGATGCATATATGTTTTATATCTCTGTGAGTCTGTAAAACAACAATTTCAACATTACATAACATAACGTACGGACGTGATAGCGAGCCGCGGTCGACATCACACACAAAATACCGAACAGAGAACAAAAGCCGGCTACCAACTTCTGCTCCGGTGACCAAACTGCTTCTCTCCCGATAGCCCACAGGCTTTCAGGATTTAAATGCAAGACAAAATATACTTATTTGACATGGGGACGAGATTGGGAATACAAAAAATTACAGAATATATCGCTTTAACACCACTCATCTTGTAAGTATGACCCAAATCCCTCGTTACGCCGTCGCCGACACTACAATGCCGCAGTGGAGGTTCCCTTCTGAAAAACAAACGTGAGGTAAGACTATTCTAATTGTTACGGCCATTTATGATTGCACTATGCAGTGCTTGGGGCCTTGGGTGCCTTATGATTTAAAGTGCCGGTCACGTGACGAGGTTAAAAAAGACAACACACGAGGTCGGCAACCTTTCCGTTAACAAAACAAGTTTCTCTGTTTTTTCTCTTGTATATCACCCTAGATGCCCAGCGTTGTAAGTATTTTTTCTATTGTTTGTTCAACAAAGCTATGGACAATCTTTTGATTATGTAATGTAATTTCTTGGTCATTTTAGGTTCGATTATTTCGATGTTTCACCTGCACACGTTTCTGACATTTAAGGGACGTAGTTTTTGAAGTCGTTAGGGGGGATTGTACATGGTCATGTATATTTTTTTTTGTGTTATGTATCTCAGCTTCTGTTTTGGTATACAAGCTACCCCTTCTTGTGACACGTATTTATATATTTTTTTCCAGATTAAACCGTGCTATACGTGCTACAATAAAGCTACCATGAACAACCGTCACGCATGAGTACCCACGGGAAGTTTTTCTTTATATCGAGCACGCGTATGATACGTGAGGCAAGCCTAAACTGCACACCCCCCCCCCCCCCTCCCCCTCCCTCTCCCTCCCTCTCCCTCCCTTCTCCCCTCTCCCTGGCACGCATCACGGTGCTCAGGCTGGGGACACATTCAAAGCTGAAGGATGGCATGTCACCCCCCCCCCCCCACACACACACACACACACACACACGCACGCACGTACACCACCACAACGTGCTGTAGCCTTATTATAAATACGTAGAGAGTTCAGTTATTGCAATGGGATGGGGGGAGTAGGGGGTGAGCGTATATTATGCCAACACACAGCGCTTTGTCACGGATTTGTGTAGATGAGGAGCCTCTTTTAACAGTGAGCAGTCATGTATGACATGCCTGCAGTAATTAGCTGGAACGGTTCACGGGTAAGTTGTAATAAATATTGAACCACCAGTATGTGAGTGCGGTAGAGGTCTGCACCGAATCAACAACCAGGGAATAAATTATCAACAGATACCCGATCAAACCCATTACATACGTACCAGCGATCTATAGTTGTCTAAACAAGTCTGCAGGTGAGTTTTGATATTTACAAATCATAACGCGATTTACAAATGATTAAGATAAATGAGCGTATTATGTAGGTTTGGCGTTCCATACCCCGAGCCAGCATGCATGCCGTTGGCGTTGGCCGCCAGAGGGCCCTGTCACCGGGCTAAGTGTAAGCCTGTGGGACGACGAGGCCAACGACTGTATACTACGATGTGACCACCATTCGATCGTTTCACAATATAGAGAAGACGTAATAAATTAAATTACTTTCTGTATAATGCATTTTGTAATTCGGCATGCATTTTTGTTTCGCCTTGACCCCATTCCTGCTATAAAGGCGTGCGCCCAAGGCTGCCTGTGCTCTGGTCGGCAAGGACCATAGGAAACCATCGGTGCATGTGTTAGCAAACACCATGCAGAGAGCCAGGCAGGCCTGCTGCTCACTGAATGTTTTCATACTGCCGCTCACACCAGAAGCCAGCGCGGAACGGACAGTTCAAGGTCAACAGGCTGGAGGAGCGGGCGGCACAGCTGGTGAGTAGATGTAGTGGTTTTTATAACCTCGGCAATGCCTTGGTGATAGGGCCTGCCGCCAGACGTTGTCATGTTCTGATGGTCGCTAGATCAGTATTTTTATAACTGTATAATAGCTGAACCGGCCATGTGATGTTAGGATTCCAGAGGGAGGTCGGACGAACAGTGTCAAAGAGCAATGATATAGCTGGTATAGGTCTAGATGCCAGCAATCATGCAGTGACAGCTACATTGAAACTATAACTGAAACGATCTGCTTGCCTGGGAAGTGAAGCTGGACTGATGCCACCCCCCTCAGGGCAAATGGACTTGGCTCGTTATTCCGTCTACTGAGGAACCATGGCTTCGGAAGAGTTCACCTGTGAGCTGCACTCACTCATTATAATAATCGATTCTATGTCGCTATGATGGCATGTTATATCTGGAGTCTTCTTGTATCAACAGACTTCGACAAGAGCTATATATCTATATATATATATATATATATATACCATATGGGATATGGAGAGGTATAGAGGGGTGAGGGGAGGTGTAGGAGACGGCGGGGACGACTGACGTGTAAATCCGCTTTTAAATGAGGCCTACATACACCAAGGACCTGGCCGGCTGTCATGCATGGCGGATGTGTGACAATAACACTATATAAACCTGATAATAAGATGTAACAAAATATATTGTAGCATTCAAGCATTAAACGTCATGTAATGGCCTACATGTGTGAATTCGTCCGCTGTGTGGCGCCCCGTTCCGCTGTGTTTTGCACTGGGAATCTCTCCAGGATCGATGAGAGACTGTCACAGTGACAGGTAAGCGAGGCTCCTTTGTCCATCCAGTACACCTACATAAACGTCAGGCTGAAGAATGGTTCGCTCATCTGGACGTGTAGCAAGTAAAGAACCCCGATTTGCAGTATTCCGAATCATATTCTTAACAGTTTAGTTTAGTTTTAGTTTAGTTTTACTTTAGTTTAAAATACACACATAAGACACATATGGTGTCAACGTTTATTATTTCGCCTCTTTGAATACTCTCGGAGGACGTGATAATTAAGTCACGTGGATATATATGAATATTCGCTTTCTTTATAATGCTTATTGCTATTCATCGTCGAAAAAATGCGTTGGGAAATACTTCGAATTTGATACAAAACATTATGTTGCATCGGTAAGCGAGAGTACAGTTCGGGAGGCGTGCCTATAATCACAGGCACAGTAAATCAGTGGAGGGTGGGGGTGGGGGTGGGAGGAGGGGGGGGGGGAGTGGTAGGGGGGTAGGGGGCCCTACAGCGTATACAAAACACACCAGGTGTCCATCTCCCGCTGGAACTGGGCGACAGGCACCCGCTTCAACCCCCAATATCGCACCTTTACCGCCCTTAACGGACCACAAAATCAAATTCTGGTTTCTAAGTAATTTATTAATTCCACCAATCAGTAAACGAGACCTGTATTGCCGTCTAGTCGGTACAAATACAGAATTGTGCAACGACAACAACCAACTCCAGCAATGGGCTAGCAAACATGGCTGACATCGCGAGATTTCACCTACGCTGGCCTTGGGTAAACCCATACGCCATTCACTTGCCCGGTATACACTTTTGCCGCTTTATTGGCATGCGACAAAGAGCAATGATACAGGAAGGCTCACTCAGTAAGGCTGAGCTACAACTTGGTAATCCGCCACTAAGATGCATGGCTTTGACTTATTTGCAGTATATTCTTTTATTAATTACTTTATTAATTTGCATCTTTGATCGACATGGATTATTGAACTTAGGCTTTGAATGAGTTTTGATGTGTATGGTTTTCTCAGGCCAGTTTGGGACCGGCATTATTGGTAAAGTATTCGTTGACTTTATTCGCAAATCGAACATCATCAGGTATCACAGTTAGACTCGAGGGGTCCTAGTTTGACAAATGTCCAGGGACAGCTAAGCCAGTGTTTGCGATTCCTTATATTTTGACAGATCGGTTTAGTTTATAGGCTAATGGATTTGGTATTAATGAGATTATCATGCTCGATGTGTTTCACAAAGTTGCCTGCATATATTTTGATTTAAATTCAATGATTTAGTCGTGTCATATCACTGATATACTGCATGAATTGTACGCATTGCTGGCGTGTATTTAAATAACCTCCCACAAATGTTATTTCATAACGTTTATTCAAGAAAAAATTGACAATTATGGACCTATTTTGGAAAAGCTGTAGTTTAATGGGGTTTCTTTTCTATTGAAACAGTTTGTATATTGGCTTGTCGCCTAAGGCCAATGCGATTCAATCATGAATAACAGAAAAGCACGGTGACCTATTGCCTTTAATGCGTAAATGCAGGCTTCATTCAGATCACGAAATAACTCAGACAAACGACATTTCGTTCTTACATATTCAAACCGGTCCGAAGCAACGGTCCTGTAAACTGTCCGTCATTAGCACACGTCGGCAGTGACACTCGATGTATATTTAATGTTCCCTTTTAGGGTCACGTGACACGGGCGATGGCGGCGGACCTGTTGACCGCGGTGTTGTCGGCTGTGGTCATCGGCGGGGTCCTGGCGGCCATCTTGTTATCGTGGCTTGGAGGCTCCCAGCCCGACTACTCCGTGTTCTATCACAGCGGCAAGTGGCGCCGGCGAGTCGGCCGGACCACGGAGTGTAAATACATCGTGGGTAACGCATGCTATACAGATGTCGATATCTGCTCATATGCCCAAGTGTTGGTGTCGAAAGTGGAGGTGACGGAGATCGTTATGCGCGAGGCTGTGACGTACCTCTCGCGCCGCCACCCCCTTCTCCGCGCCAGGCACGTCAAGCGACGTGGAATACATTACTTCCAGGAAATGGACGAGTTCACAGTGCCTTTCAGCGTCTGTCATGACCAGACGTGGGAGGAGGCATTTGAAGGTCAATTGTTGTCGGGTTATGACACAGACGCTGGTCCGTTATGGCGGGTTGTGTTTCTGCCCAATGTCACCTTGAACCAGGATGCAGATCCAGCGTTTCCCTTCCAGTATGGTCTTGTGTTCGGCATTCATCACGCTATAATAGACGCCACTTCTTTCATGCACTTACTGGAGGACCTCATGGGCTTCGTTAACAGATTGTGTACATCCGGCCGCATCGACCAGCAGGAGGCTGAGAGTCTCCCCGTGCCTCTCCCCATGGAATGCTTTGTCCCTGGACTTCACCTGACCTGGCGCGACCGCGTCGTCATGGCTCTGTGTCGACTCGGCCTTGCCAGCTTCATGAAATACATGACAGCGTCTGAAATGGCATCGAATAATGTATGGATTGAAAAGTTTGGAGTTGAAATTCTCCGCAACCCCACCTGTGAGGTGAGGACGAGCTTTATTCCGATGATATTTGGACCGGAAGTGACGCGTAAATTGCGCTCAAAATGTCGGGAACACGGTACAAAACTGACTGGTGCCCTCCAGGTTGTCATGGGCGTGGCACTGGGCGAGATGCTGCAGGACGGGAACATCAGGGAGCAGACCACCATCTCCTGTTGGCCGACGGTATCGCTCGGGAAACTTGTACCGAGGTGGCAAGCTGCGACAGCCTTGTCCTGTTTCTCATTAGTCCATATGGATGTCAGGATCAACAAGAACTGGCGGCAGGAGTTCTGGAGTACCTCCAAGAGCTGCTCTGAGAGTCTCCACCGGGATCTGCCTGCTCAAAGCCTGGACTTCCTCAAGATGTTGGGTTGGCAAGGTGTCTTCGCTGGGGTTGGAGACAGAGGTGGAGGCGGGCCCGGGGTCACAGGTCACGGACGGGCACCCTCACTCATGAACTTCACCAACGTGGGAGACTGCAGCTTTCTGAACCCCATGGACAGCATGGTCAGGGTTAAGCTCCGTTTCTCAGCCGGCGCCCATCACAGATTCGGTCCGATATTTTTCCATTGCATGGGTACAATTGATGACGTCATGGGGTGGGGTGTTCTATATTATCCTAACATCACACCTAAACATGTAGCCGAAGAACTCGTTCGTAGGATCAAGGTCGTGCTGCATCAAATACTGGAATAGCGATCATAGCCTATAACCTGTATAGTATAGGACGCCAGGTGGACCAGCTACACCGCAAACAATACAATTATGTGTATTCAGACTTTACCTAAAGGATTAGATTCTGTGTGTGAACATTTCCGGATTTCATGGGAATTCCAACGCATTGAAGACTGACGAAAGCTTGTACCGCACGGTAGATATGTAACTCTGGGTTTAACTCCTGAATTGACAATGCTCATTTCTTACTTCCGTGCTTTTTTTCTGGAGGGGCCGCCTCGATAGCTCAGTGGGTTACAGCGCTGGCATTCAGCACTCTGGCCGCCTGAAAGCCTAACGGCACGTGGATCGGTGGTTCGAGCCCTGCTGTGGCCATGTCTGTGTGGTCGCAGGATAAAGAGCCCATGTCCTTCTTCGCAAAGGGTAGGGGATTACCCCGGGGACATGGCTCCCCTCTCCGTTAATTCTCCCAATAGACGCGAAATGACCAAAAGTGGTTAAAGCGTCGTGAATACACAACCAACCAACCGTGTTTTTCTCAAGTTTCTCACTGGATCGGCGCCTGGATAGGAAATAAATGGTGCCAGATTTTTCTTCATTTAAACACCATTTATAAATGGTGCCCGATTTTTCTTTTTTCTTGATTTAAACACCATTTATCTATCATGTATTTATAAATGGTGCCCGATTTTTCTTTTTTCTTGATTTAAACACCATTTATCTAACGTTTACTCCCCTGCAAAGGATATCCATCGAGCAGAGTCACTTCAACAAACATAACAATAAAATTACATACTTCAATTGTGACCATTACTAAGCTTAATGATAAGCTCAATTCAATAAAATTATAAATGATAATATGTCTATTAGCTTAGACATATTTTATTGGCAATTGGAAAATAAATTGCTCAGACATACATATATACATAACAGTTGCGTACATCACAATGTAGTAGAAATTCCATAACAAATACATTGAGGCATAGCATTAAAAACATGATATTTAGACGTGATATTTCAAGGGAAACGTTTGGATTCTGCAATGTAGTCGTGAACTGCTTGAAATATATAACGGTTGTCGTCAATTGATAGCGACGGATTACCCAAAAGAATGGTACTAATTGACACTGACGATAGAACATGGATTTTTCGAAATAAAATAACTGCGGTTGTCAGTTATATTCTCGGACACCGTTTTATGAATAGTTAAAATTGCTACTTTAAATACCTTTGGGTCGCGCAAGCTGCGTGTGGTTACTCGTGATTCGTTCCGCATTCGTATTGTGCTAGGTAGAAATGATTGGTAAAACGTTGACAACCTTGTATTAAATTGCGTAACATTAAGTGAGCTAGCACTACGTAAACCATATTGAGTGCGGTCGGGCACGGACATAGGAAGTAAACTGCACACATAGGCAGGTGCCTGGTTATAAACAAAATTGTGAAACAAAATAAGTACATCATGATTCGTTTATGTAAGTGCATAATCGTTCGAGACATACAGCAATAAAGTTTTCAAACTAATCGGACTTATAACCTAGGCTTATAGCAACCCTCAGTATTTCAGCTGTATTGTTAAACAGGATAGAACTACACACTTCGCATGTGGGAGAATGAATTAAACACGGCTCTATGGTTATGGTTAACAGCTCCATGGATCAGGGCAACTGGAGACCAAACAATTTTTGACAAAAAAGCACATAACACTCCCTGTGTTTAAATGGCTATGTGTGGGCACCAGTTCAATATCAGTTTGGGAAAGGGCCTGACATGTGTTGCTTATTGATGAATTAATATATTTAGGTTAAATTGATATCGTCTTTTAAACCATAACAGAGATTAATGTTTGAAATTGCTAAGTGTTGCGTTTATAAGTTTATTCAGTGCATAGTTTGCCACACGACGGGAGAGTACCCTGATAACCCACACCCGGGAACCAGTCATGCGGGAATGGTGCGTCACCTATCGGTAGAGATTGCAAAAATGGTGGTGACCTTGACCTGAGCGCCAGAGAAGAAATGATCAGGCACCCGCTCTTACTTCAGTTATAGGCGGTATCATCTTATAAATTATCGGTGAAATTCGTTCCTCTGGTGCTCATCTCCAAGCTGACTGCTTAGAACCATCGTAAGCACTGCGCCAATAACGGAAGCGGTAAGAGACATGGGTCTCATTGCGCTCCGGTTTGGCGCAACTTATATGACGCGTTATGACTTGGAACCACTTTTATGAGGCGTTATGATTTTGTAAGCTTAAAGCAATATGCTTACATGCGCCATCTTAGATTTTTTACATTTTAAAATCAAGACTAAAGTATCTCAAAATTTATGATGCACATGTTTTTACATCTCTTTGAGTCTGTAAAACAAACATTTCAACATAAAACTGCGCGGTTTATTTTTATCGCGCGCGGACGTGATAGCAAGCCGCGGTCGACATCACACACAAAATAGCGAACTGCGAACAGGCGCGTAAGGATATAAAGCCGGCCACCAACTTCTGCTTCGTTGACCAAAATGCTTCTCTCCGGATAGCCCGCAGGCTTTCAGGATTTTAACTCAAGATAGAGTGTACTTATTTGACATGGAGAAGAGGTTGGTAATACAAAAAATTACGGAATATATTGCTTTAAGCCTTAGCCTTTTACTAAACCACTTCCAAGTATACATTTCCTAGTTGGTACTAAAGCCATTTTCCTAGTTGGAACTAAAGCCATTTTCCTAGTTGGTACTAAAGCCATTTTCCTAGTTGGTACTAAAGCCATTTATCTACTGGAATTAATTTGCAATGTCTCTTATGCCATCAATATTAATATCTGGACTCGCCAAAATAATTTAAACTGCGAACGATCCATTTCCAACCCCCCGCCCAGAGTATAGTAATTTGTGACATCCAAAAGATGAACCGGTTTGAATGCGCCTCGCTCGCTTCGTCTGCCCGCGCCACTCTGTTTGAATGTATGTGCGGCAGGAAAAGCGTCTAACTGACCGTTTCTTAGTTTAAAGCAATATGCTTACAAGCGCCATCTTAGATTTATTACATTTTAGAATCAAGACTAAAAGTATCTCACAATTTATGAGGCCTATGTTTTTATATCTCTTTGAGTCTGTAAAACAAACATTTCAAGATAAAACTGCGCGGTTTATTTATATCGCGCGCGGACGTGATAGCGAGCCGCGGTCGACATCACACACAAAATAGCGAACTGCGAACAGGCGCGCAGGAATATAAAGCCGGCCACCAACTTCTGCTCCGTTGACCAAAATGGTTCTCTCCGGATAGCCCGCAGGCTTTCAAGATTTAAATGCAAGACAGAATGTACTTATTTGACATGGAGAAGTGGTTGGCAATAAAAACAATTACGGAATATATTGCTTTAACTTTAAGTTATGATGATTATGTAGATAGGCCTAGATCTACAATGGTGAAAAGGTGTTTTTGGTGGTGGCTTGAGCAACACAAACGAATTGGTTGCTAGCGGCCTACCTCGGGGGCGGCGGATATTTTGAAAAGTGCAACGGCGGAGGGGGGGGGGGGGGGGTTAGCGCCCCGACCGAGCGGGTTTTGGAGGTGAAAAGGGGAGGGGGGGATTTATGTCGGCCTAAAACGCGTGATTTCAGAACATGTTTCACTTTGTATAGTTATACTTGTGGAAACCCGAATATTTCAAACTATATTTATAAGTAGTTTTTACCTACATGTCTGCTGGACACCAAATTCATATTTTATATAATCACAAGGAATATGTGCATCTTTTTTAAAATCTAGATATATATCGTCCTAATAAGCATCAGGTGCTATGAATGAAGCGTTTGCGAGGGGCTTTTTGAGGTTTTCTACTTTAATTTATAGTTCCTTATCAATCACCAATTGTGTAAATTCTAATGCATGCAGATGGAGATCACTGTCCCCGCCCGGTTCGCTGTATGGATCAGCTAACTGCACAAAGTTCCGATGTCTTCAACAACAAATAATTTAGGGGGGAAAATCGACACCGGACGCTATAGATCCCTCCTTCCAGACCCCTGATTATGTATGGTACCAAACGACCACGTGACCTCGGTTGCTCTTCGTCTGTATGGGGGTCATGACGGGACACGTACGAGAGGTCGCCGAGAGTACGAGAGGTCGCCGAGAGTTCAGCGCGCGGCCACTGCAGGCGGCAGCTTGCTGATTATCACAATGTGGCCTCACTAAGCGGTAGTCAACCTCACCCCACGGCCTCACAAAGGCGCATGCGCACACTGGTGGATTGGGTTATTCCGGCTGTCCCCTGTTTGATCTTCAGAAGAGGAATGAATGTCAACCTGGGAGTTTGCTGTTTTTCGGTGTCAGCATAGCGCGCAATCAGAGGTATAGTTCTTCAGTTCGGTTGTAAACCACATGCATTTGGGACGTCGTGATATTGCAGATTACTTGCTACCAACACACAGGGACACATATCACACTGTTACTGGAAGTTCGGAAGTTACACGTACGAACAACATCTGACCTCAATTGTAGGGCCCCATAGGGGCTTTTTCGACACGGCGACACGGCGATTGTTAAAATCGACAACGCGACATTGGGGTTGTCTTAGAATCGACATGCGACATAAGACTTAGCGACACGCGACATGGACCTTTTCCTAAAATCGACACGCGACATCGACCTTTTCCTAAAATCGACACGCGACATCGACCTTTTCTTAAAATCGACACGCGACATCGACCTTTTCTTAAAATCGACGCGCGACATCGACCTTTTTCTTAAAGTCGACACGCGACATGGCTACCCCCCCTCAGGGGCCCTAATTGTGTCTCCGGTGTTTGCATTAGGTATTGGGCTCAAGGGTGTCTAACCGTATGATATGCTATACAACGCTAAAGGTAATTAACTCATTCGTTCCTAGCGTCCTATAAATATGACGTTCTACGTGCTGAAATGTAACACATATCTATGCAACTCGCCATGTCTATTCATCATTCAATCGGGATATTACTAGCAAAGGACGCGATGTTGTGTTGCTCAGAAAGTCGTCAGTCCCTCAAAGGACACTATATCCACATTGGTTAATATAGGCACAATAGGGACCCTATATATGCAGTACATTGATGGATTATATTTATGTGGATAGCCCGCGACCGGAGCCATAGGCCGGCGACCGGAGCCACAGTCCCAGCCGGAACCGTAGTCCAGCGGACGGAGCCATACCCCGGAGCCTGGATCACTAGTCCAGCATACGGAGCCATAGCCCGGAGCCTGGATCACTAGTCCAGCATACGGAGCCATACCCCGGAGCCTGGATCACTAGTCCAGCAAACGGAGCCATAGCCCGGAGCCTGGATCACTAGTCCAGCATACGGAGCCATAGCCCGGAGCCTGGATCACTAGTCCAGCATACGGAGCCATACCCCGGAGCCTGGATCACTAGTCCAGCAAACGGAGCCATAGCCCGGAGCCTGGATCACTAGTCCAGCATACGGAGCCATACCCCGGAGCCTGGATCACTAGTCCAGCAAACGGAGCCATAGCCCGGAGCCTGGATCACTAGTCCAGCATACGGAGCCATAGCCCGGAGCCTGGATCACTAGTCCAGCATACGGAGCCATAGCCCGCACCCGAAACCATAGTCCAGCGCATGGAGCAATAGTCCGGCGCAGAGAGCCATAACCCGCGTCTTAGCCCTGAGCCACAACCCGGAGCCTGGAGCACTAGTCAAGTATACGGAGCCAAAGCCCGCATCCAGGGCCATAGCCCGGAACCATATAGTCGCACGGAGCCATAATCCGGAGCCTAGAGCCCTGGTCCAGCATAAGGAGCCGGCGCCCGCGCCCGGAGCCATATAGCTCGCGTCCGGAGCCATACCCCGGAGTCGGGAGCACTAGTCCAGCATACGGAGCCCTAGCCCGCGCCCGGAGCCATATAGCTCGCGTCCGGAGCCATATAGCTCGCGTCCGGAGCCAAATAGCTCGCGTCCGGAGCCATATAGCTCGCGTCCGGAGCCATATAGCTCGCGTCCGGAGCCATATAGCTCGCGTCCGGAGCCATATAGCTCGCGTCCGGAGCCATACCCCGGAGTCGGGAGCACTAGTCCAGCATACGGAGCCCTAGCCCGCGCCCGGAGCCATATAGCCCGCGCCCGGAGCCATATAGCTCGCGTCCGGAGCCATACCCCGGAGTCGGGAGCACTAGTCCAGCATACGGAGCCCTAGCCCGCGCCCGGAGCCATACCCCGGAGTCGGGAGCACTAGTCCAGCATACGGAGCCCTAGCCCGCGCCCGGAGCCATATAGCTCGCGTCCGGAGCCATATAGCTCGCGTCCGGAGCCAAATAGCTCGCGTCCGGAGCCATATAGCTCGCGTCCGGAGCCATATAGCTCGCGTCCGGAGCCATATAGCTCGCGTCCGGAGCCATATAGCTCGCGTCCGGAGCCATACCCCGGAGTCGGGAGCACTAGTCCAGCATACGGAGCCCTAGCCCGCGCCCGGAGCCATATAGCCCGCGCCCGGAGCCATATAGCTCGCGTCCGGAGCCATACCCCGGAGTCGGGAGCACTAGTCCAGCATACGGAGCCCTAGCCCGCGCCCGGAGCCATATAGCTCGCGTCCGGAGCCATATAGCTCGCGTCCGGAGCCATACCCCGGAGTCGGGAGCACTAGTCCAGCATACGGAGCCCTAGCCCGCGCCCGGAGCCATATAGCCCGCGCCCGGAGCCATATAGCTCGCGTCCGGAGCCATACCCCGGAGTCGGGAGCACTAGTCCAGCATACGGAGTCCTAGCCCGCGCCCGGAGCCATATAGCCCGCGCCCGGAGCCATATAGCTCGCGTCCGGAGTCTTAGCCCTGAGCCACAACCCGGAGCCTGGAGCACTAGTCAAGTATACAGAGCCAAAGCCCGCATCCAGGGCCATAGCCCGGAACCATATAGTCGCACGGAGCCATAATCCGGAGCCTAGAGCCCTGGTCCAGCATACGGAGCCCGAGCCCGCGCCCGGAGCCATATAGCTCGCGTCCAGAGCCATACCCCGGAGTCGGGAGCACTAGTCCAGCATACGGAGCCCTAGCCCGCGCCAGGAGCCATAAAGCTCGCGCAAGGAGCCACAGCCCGGAGCCTGTGTCTACTAGTTCAGCATACGGAGCCATAGCCCGCGTCCGGAGCCATAGCCCAGAGCCATAGCCCGGAGCCATAGACCGAAGCCATAACCCGGCGACCGGAGCCATAGACCGCGGCCGGAGCCACAGACCGCGGCCGGAGCCACAGACCGGCGACATAGCCCGCATCGGGCGCCACAGATCGCGCCCTGAGCCATAGCCCGGAGCCATAGCCCAGAGCCATAGCCCGGAGCCATAGCCCGGCGACCGGAGCCATAGACCGCGGCCGGAGCCATAGACCGGCGACATAGCCCGCATCGGGCGCCACAGATCGCGCCCTGAGCCATAGCTCGGAGCCATAGCCTTCACCCGGAGCCATAGCTCGGAGCTATAGCCTGCCCTCGCAGCAACAGTCCAGCGCACAGACCCATAGCCCGCGACCAGAGCTATAATCCAGCGCACGGACCCATAGCCCACGACCAGAGCCATAATCTAGCGCATGGAGCCATTGCCGCGACCGGAGCCATAGTCCAGCGCACGGAGTCATAGCCTGAAGCTATAACCCGGTGCCTGGAACGCAAGTCCAACTCACGGACCCATAGCCCGCAACCAGAGCCATAGTCCAGCTTACGTAACCATGCATAGCCGCGACCGGAGCCATAACCCGGAGCCCGGAGCAATAGTCCAGCGCACGGAGCAATAGTCCAGCGCATAGAGCCATAGCCTGCTCCCTAAACTACAAGAAATGTTCTTAAAATAAACCGTAGAGTGATTTTACCTGTACCCTGCTGTTCCTAGCGTACTATATAGGACGCCCAATATTTTGATGTTCAAATAAAGCAAAAGCTTTCAGATTGTCTTTTGGTCTTTCTTGATGATAATAAACGGCAAAAAAATTAACACTTTGTCCACGCGGTCTATTCCTGTGTAATAATGGAACATGGAATTAATGGATTTCAATTCATAAAAAGTCTTTTCTCTGACGCTAGGTATCAAGTGATTTATATCATTTAATACTATGTCAGTATTTTAGTAAAATAATAATTGCTTTCTATTATATATATGGCTTATCTGCTTTTAGGGTCACGTGACACGGGCGATGGCGGCGGACCTATTGACGGTGGGGTTGTCGGCTGTGGTCATCGGCGGGGTCTTGGCGGCCATCTTGTTATGGTGGCTCGGAGGCTCCCAGCCCGACTACTCCGTGTCCTATCACAACGGCAAGTGGCGCCGGCGAGTCGGCTGGACCGTCGAGCGCAAATACATGACGGCCAACCCTCAATTTGAAGATGTCGATCTGTGCTCCTTTGTTCAATTTTTGGCGTCCAAACAAGCGTTGACCCAGCGGATTCTGTATGAATCGCTGCAGTGCCTCTCGCGCCGCCACCCCCTTCTCCGCGCCAGGCACGTCAAGCGACGTGGAATACATTACTTCCAGGAAATGGACGAGTTCACAGTGCCTTTTAGCGTCTGTGACGACCAGACGTGGGAGGAGACATTTGAAGGTCAACTGTTGTCGGGTTATGACACAGAAGCTGGTCCGTTATGGCGGGTTGTGTTTCTGCCCAATGTCACCTTGAACCAGGATGCAGATCCAGCGTTTCCCTTCCAGTATGGTCTTGTGTTCGGCATTCATCACGCTATAATAGACGCCACTTCTTTGATGCACTTACTGGAGGATCTCATGGGCTTCATTAACAGATTGTGTACATCCGGCCGCATCGACCAGCAGGAGGTTGAGAGTCTCCCCGTGCCTCTCCCCATGGAATGCTTTGTCCCTGGACTTCACCTGACGTGGCGGGACCGCGTGGTCACGACTCTGTGTCGACTCGGCCTTGCCCGCTATATCATAGGCTTCAGCTCCCCATCACCCGTGTTAGAAAATATATGGATCAATAAATTCGGAGTTGAAATTCTCCGCAACCCCACCTGTGAGGTCAAGACAAGCATTATTCCGATGATATTTGGACCGGACGTGACGCATAAATTGCGCTTAAAATGCCGGGAAAACGGTACAAAACTGACTGGTGCCCTCCAGGTTATCATGGGCGTGGCACTGGCCGAGGTGCTGCAGGACGGGGAAGTCAAGGAGCAGACCACCATCTCCTGTTCGCCGACTGTATCGCTCAGGAAATTGTTGCCGAGCGTTCAGGTCAACACCCCGGTAAGTTGCTTCTCCTTCGTGTCCATGAATATCGGGATCGACAGCAACTGGAGGAAGGAATTCTGGAGCATCGCCAGACGCACATCGCGAAGCCTCCATCAGGACCTTCTCGCCAAATGCCTGGATCTACCCCAGTTGATGGGGCGCGAGGCTATTTTCGCCGAAGCCGGAAGTAGGATCAGAGGCTGCTCGGAGGATCTGTGCATGACCTCCGACCGTTTCCGGTCGCTCATGATCTTTGCCAACCTCGGCGACTGTAGCTTTGTGAACCCGTCCGACGGCGTGGTCAGGGTTCGGGCCCGATTTGCTGCAAGTGCCCAACACAGAATAGGACCTGTATTCAGTCACACCTTGAGTACAATTGATGACGTGATGGGATGGGGTCTTGTATACTACCCTAACATCACACCCAAACACCTGGCCAAAGCAGTCGCTGAGCGAATCGAAGGTGTTCTGAAGCAAATACTGATTGAGTGATAAACGCCCAACGATTCTGGACATCAAATCTATATACTCTATAATGCGAGTTGACATTTTTCTCATTTTGATACTGCTTTCTGTGTGGGTCTTTTGTTCGACCTTGACCTTGCTTTGAGCGGCGGATGACTAACGGCAGATGCGCGGGGGTCATTACAATAGCTGTCAGTTATCATCTGACAATGACAGTGACAACGACCCGGTATAATGAATATATAATGAATATTGTCCCGTATAATAATATGGTACATCTTGTGTGGGGTAACTGTGGCGTTCTTGTGTCATCATGGTAACTGTGGCGTTCTTGTGTCACCATGGACACGACGACCGTATTTCGCTTTTCAAACGTTGCAGCTTTAGCCAAATTTGTCTAAGGGTCTTGATGGCAATTCTTGCCAACAGCAAAACAGTTCCTAAATGTCCGCAGTAACATCTTTTAAAATAAATCCAGCCGCTGACCACCGGGTTTTTGGAAGGCGAGTGAGGGGAACAAAGAGTGACAACCACTTAGGAGCCCGTTCTACGTTAGTGTTATTGACATTACGTTAAAGGAAATAAAAAGATTAGACCTTGTAGCTGACCCAATCGTTTATTTGCTATCCATGCGTCAATCCTCCGAAGCGCAGATTTGTGACGCCCCAGTTGGTCGCAATAAATTTTTGAAGTGACCGCCTGTCGACAAAGCGCAGCTTTCCCAGGCGCAGCCCTCTTGGTGTGCGTGGCGCTAGCCAATCAGAGAGCGAGACCAAAACCGGAAATGGCGAAACGGGCGATGTTATCAAACTTCACTCATATTCAACACACTATAAAACACCGCGGTTTATAGTCTAAGCACTCATATTAGACGGATACAATCTGTTGAATTTTCAGTTGCTAAATCGAAAGTGGTTCTCGGGCTTAATTTCTAGAAGAAATGGTGTACTGTGCGGCTTGGAATTGTAACAATTCCAGCGCGAAACGAGGCCACGGTATATCTTTTCATGCGTTTCCGCTCGCCCCCGGACAAGCGAGATAACCCCAAATTCAACTGCATGTGGGCGCCACATGTATAATCACCCATGACGTCACGCTCTGTGGCAAAATGGCGCGGCGCTTGAATTTACGGTGGACAGGATTGCAAATTTATTTCTGTGAACCCGTTGTTCTCTAAGACGTGTCGTGTTTTGCAAAGTTGCTTTCAGGACCAAAACATTACTAAGCCCTCACGATTATATTTACGTTTTTACCCGCTTTAAGGTCATTGTGTGCCTCATTTGTGCAAAAAAAATGGCAGTAGTTATCGATAGTTTCTGAAATATAGGCCTAACGGATTTTCGTCGTCCTAATTTCTTAACACATAAGCGAACTGCTATAATTCGCTATCGTTGGCAGAATTTTTTTTACACCATCTGCGACATCCGAACTTTATTCACACCGAACATATTATTAATTAAGAGGAAGATGCATTATTGACCTATTCATTAAACGGCCTTCATTAAAAGCAGGCGCAATTCCATAGTCAGTAATTTAGTCAAACTGGCTAGTCCAAGAATATAACTAATTCCTATCATTATTACTAACAATATTGTGATTAACAACGCAATACATTGATTCACGGTTGGGATTTTAAGATAACGTTGTCTCAGGAATATGCTTTTTACTTAATGGTTATTTTGTGAGACATTATTTTGATCAGCTTTCGAAGCATTCATTAGCATGCAATACCGTACAGTTGGATATGCACTCTCAATTTGTTGTTTACCCTTGCTTTATCCAAGCAATAAAAAAGGGTTTACTTAATTGAGTAGATATGTATCGGACATGGCAGTTAGCAAACCTCTACTCAGCGATAACCATTTTTATAACACTTTGAACTTTGGATGTGAATTCTTCTGCCACACTCCTCTTGGTGATGTGGGGATAATAGTTGAGGGTCCAGCTCAAGCGGCCATCAATGGTGACGACATTGCTGAAGAAGATCGGTCCGTATCTGTGCTCGGCGTTGCCACAGAAACTGGCGCGGATCCTCACCTTGTTGAAGTCACGGTTGATGTAACTGCATTCCCCCAGGTTCGACATACTGATTAGACAAAGATAGCGACCCAAAGTCTTATCAGCATTGTATCTACTAAGCGACGATTTCGAAAGATCTGTTGTCGCAATTTTACGCGTATTTTTCAAGATTTTCATGCCTTCTTCGGCGATGTCTTTGTGGATGTCTCTTGTACATTGCTGGGCGATGTCCCAGAACGTCTGCTTCCACCCTGCTGTCAGTGGGAGACCCGACTCCCTGAAGGTCATGTAGGCTGCAGCCGAACGCACAGGGAAGTAGCGTGGGAGCAGCTTACACATCGAGATAGTGGTGCCGTATACTACAACGGTGTCCCTGGATATCTCCCCATCCTGCAGCATTTCGGCGAAAACGATGGCACAGATAGTTTGCAAAGCGCCAGCCACAGTTGCATTTGCTTTTCGGCATTTAGATACCAGTTTTCCAGTAATCTCAGGGCCCAGGACCATGGATATGACGCACGTCTTGACATCGCATTGCGGGTTGCGCCAGATTTCTGCTCCGAACTTCTCTAACCATATGTTGGCAGGAAATTTCACTTCCGGTTGAATTCGAACTCGCCAAGAACAGAGTCGGGAGAGCATGTTATTCCACCATGTGACCTTGAGTTGCGGCAGGAGGTAATCCACGGCCAGCGGCACTGGGAGGCGTTCCTCGTGGGTTTCTGTTCCTTGCTCGGCTTCCTCCAAATACTTCACAACGTCTTCCATCAGATACATCGCCGTCGTCCCGTCAATTATAGAGTGATGGAAGGTAAAGAGCAACATGAACTGATGCGGGAACTCTGTATCTGTGACGTCAGGACGTGTCACTTTTGGTAGGTGCACCACTCTCCATAACGGGCCAGTGTCTGTTGGGAAGTTTCTCAACAGTTGTTCTCCGACAAGTCTTTCCCAATTGCTTTCCACAGACGTAGTGAATGGAAGAAGGAACGCATCCATTTCCTGGAAATAATGCCTTCCATCGACCTGCAAATACCTTGCTTTTAATAGCGGATGTTTGTTTGCTAGTCTGGACAGAGCTCTCTCGATGACCCGTGGTTCGACCACAGATCTGGACACTAGTATGTGTGGGAAGCTGACAATATGTACGTCTTCATAGCGCTGATCTTTCAAAAAATATAGTTCGAAGGCTCTTCCGAGAGGTCTTCGCCATCGGCCTGCGTGCCACGTGACCAGAGAGCGCCCTCTGGCGGAGGAGAACCACCATCCTAGCCCCACTGACAGAAGCAGGCCTCCACCGACCAGAGCGCCAACTTCCGGCCGCGACAGCATCCTGAATGCGAGAAGATGACAGTGACATTTGGTGCTGTGAATCTTGCCACAAGGCATTGGTTTGCGCGTACCGAGCATAGCGTTAATCAGACTACGACAAGGCAGTATCGCATGAGGTACAGGCAGGCGTAATCTGGTTCTCGATTATATTTGCACTGAGAGGGAGAACTATTGACGTTCGACAAGCTATTGATCAAATTATTGAAATCAATCGTGTGCGATGTACTTGAGTAAGGATTCCCGCTGAAACCTTTCAATTTGACTCGTTATCGTTATCTGTTTACGCCGCTGTCCTTAATCTATATACTTACATATATATGCACGATACGGTTTCAGGAACATAAAAACAGAACGTTTACCTTTCAGAATACGTCAAGATATCAGCGCCGTTCGAATAGATTCAGCTTCAATTACGTACGCGGAGGCGAGTGTTGAGTACAAACCAGTGTGCTTGTCTAACGTAGTTACATAGTTACACCACGCTTGAACGTCCGAATGTCTGCTATGACTGGATGCTTACCTGTGAGATTGCTCGTCCGAATGTCTGTTATGACCTAGCAGTCACCTGCGAGATTGCTCTTCTCCCTTTCAGGACGTTTGCCCACGTGAACACGCGATGAATCTCACACTTGAGTGAATGTACTGTATGTCAGCAACAGGACAGGACTGGCGTTTGTCACTGAGCATCCCACGTCACACAAGTCACAGGGGCGATCACATTTATATCTCGTTCAGATGAGTGTTGTATGAGAAGCCAAATGGAACATAAGGCGACAACTGGGCTGGCTCCCCGGGTTGGCTCTCTGGGCTGGCTCTCTGGGCTGGCTCTCTGGGCTAGCTCCCCGGGTTGGCTCTCTGGGCTGGCTCTCTGGGCTGGCTCTCTGGGCTGGCTCTCTGGGCTAGCTCCCCGGGTTGGCTCTCTGGGCTGGCTCCCCAGGCTGGCTCCCCAGGCTGGCTCCCCGGGCTGGCTCTCTGGGCTGGCTCCCCGGGCTGGCTCTCTGGGCTGGCTCCCCGGGCTGGCTCTCTGGGATGGCTCCCCAGGCTGGCTCTCTGGGCTGGCTCCCCGGGCTGGCTCTCCGGGCTGGCTCTCTGGGCTAGCTCCCCAGACTGGCTCTCTGGGCTGGCTCCCCAGGCTGGCTCTCTGGGCTGGCTCCCCAGGCTGGCTCTCTGGGCTGGCTCCCCAGGCTGGCTCTCTGGGATGGCTCATCAGGCTGGCTCTCTTGGCTAGCTCCCCGGGCTGGCTCATCAGGCTGGCTCTCTTGGCTAGCTCCCCGGGCTGGCTCCCCAGGCTGGCTCTCTGGGCTGGCTCCCCAGGCTGGCCCTCTGGGCTGGCTCCCCAGGCTGGCTCTCTGGGCTGGCTCCCCAGGCTGGCTCTCTGGGCTGGCTCTTCGGGCTGGCTCCCCGGGCTGGCTCTCTGGGCTGGCTCCCCGGGCTGGCTCTCTGGGCTGGCTCATCAGGCTGGCTCTCTTGGCTAGCTCCCCGGGCTGGCTCCCCAGGCTGGCTCTCTGGGCTAGCTCCCCAGGCTGGCTCTCTGGGCTGGCTCTCTGGACTGGCTCTCTGGGCTAGCTCTCTGGGCTGGCTCTCTGGACTGGCTCCCCAGGCTGGCTCTCTGGGCTGGCTCTCTGGGCTGGCTCCCTGGGCTGGCTCCCCGGGCTGGCTCCCCAGGCTGGCTCTCTGGGCTAGCTCCCCAGGCTGGCTCCCCGGGCTGGCTCTCTGGGTTCTGCTCTCCAGGCTCTCCGGGCATGCTCTGCTATACCTAATAATATTTCGCGATCGGCGCTTCATAGAATTTGCAAGGATACCGCACTGTCCAAGCACTATAGGTTCAGCATATATATACACATTAGGTGAAGAGCTTGTGCCAAGATCCAGCTGAAGTGCCCTCCACAGCTTTATATAGGCCTTTGATGCAGGTTGCGAATCTCATCTTTTTTATTGACAACCAAGGGCCATTGACACGACACAAGCACTACGTTAAACCCCCACTCGTGGCGTCTTTCTGGGTGAAGTATAAGGCTTACCTCCAGTTTGAGCCACTTATATGCACATATATGCGCTATATTATGGGTGGCGTACCCCCCCCCCCCCACCCCCCTTCCTCCTCGAGATCCGTGATGTTATCGTTTTATCCAACTTTATATTTATTCGACGAACAAGCGATTTTAAATTTCAGTGAATGCACTTACTTGTTCATACAGACACTTATCATACGACCCGGATTGGGGGAGGGGTGGGGGGGGGGGGTGTCGGACTTGCATCCTCGCCTAGTAGAAAAGAGAGGGCAGACCCCAAGACTGCCCCCCCCCCTCTGGCCTATTTCGCGTATATAGTTCAACCGGCTACGAGACATTGTCGGCTAAAATCGCCCATGGTAACCATCATTTACATGGTAATATTAGCCGACTATAAGCCCTGTAGTCGGCTAAACTGTGTTCGTGAAATCCGCCACTGGATCCGCCCATGCATAACCTACATATTTTAATAGTATATGTTACAAAGTTGTTATCCGAGCCAATGTTAATAGTGTAGAACAATTAAGGCACTTCTCCAGTTTCTATCATACAAACTGATAAAGCATTTATATAACCCCTCTTTACGGTACCGCTTTGTGTAATTCAACAAATTTAAGCCGTTCCATTCCATGTTGCTGTGTTTAAGTTGTGCGTATGTGCGTTTGTGGCTTTGAGAATGTAGTACCATTTTATTTTAAAACATTCATTCTAAGCACATTAAATATGTTTTGAACGAGATGTATCGTTCTTGTTTTTATATAATATGCCATCAGATGCACAGAGAATATAGTGTTCTCATAAAGCTGGGGTATTCAATCAATGATAACAGGTAAACACGCTGACCTACCTTTCTTGATGGATTTGATGAAAGCCTTCGTGCCGTCTGTTACGCGTGCAATCACGCACTGATTCAACTACGCTAAGCCCGGTGTCAAAGTTTAACACCGTGCAATAAAGGGAAGCATGGTGGCGAAAGTAATAACCAGTTCTGCTCTTCTTTAATTTATATCATATCGGATATATCAGGGACGCTGCTTTGGTCAAGACTATTTCCACCAACAGGAATTTATTTTTGAGATATATTATTTCGATACAGATACGAAGTTCTAAGACAGTGCGCGATAAACCAGCAGGCCACTATTATATAAATACACATAACGAGTTTCGACCAATAATCATTGCGATATGTTTGATCAGCTTTTTTAATGCTGTTTTTGACCAGATAACCTAGTTGCACTTGTACAGTATATGTGCCAAGAGTGCGTCATAGGATTCATTATATTTGGGGGGATGGGGGGCAAGGGGGGTCGTGAAAAATAGATTTCTTTATTCCCAGGTCACGGTGAATTGAGAATTCCCCGCATACAATCTAAGGGGCAACGGTGAAATGAAAATCCCGTTCCCGAGAAACGTAAATACCCGTTGCCCCCCCCCCCCCGTTAACGTTTCAACGTCTAACGCTAGCGTTTCAACGTTAAATGCTAACAATTATCTAACGCGTGGTCGGGGTGAGTCTTATGGAGCTTATTCTTCATAAACCTCATGACTGAATGAATTAACCTGTGATATCTCGGCCTCTGTCTGGTGGATAAAAGAGACCAAGAGTCTCGGGCCAAACGATTCATTCCCTGTGGTCAAATGCGGTTGGTTTTCGAAACCCGTCAGTTCCGGGTGTGAACGGCGTCCATTCGGGCCTGGGGCCAGAAATAATACCAATCTCCTTCATTCAAGCATCCCAGGTGGGCTTTAATGTCATACTATATGCCATTGCATATACAGTGCGCGCCACTTAATCGCAACAATTCTTAACACCTTTGTAGCTTTGTTGTTATCGTCAGATTAAACGTCCGCACCAACAAACCCAAGCCACATGCTTTGTTATTTTTTTAGTCTCTTTGCATTCGGGTGATTGGCATTGAGCAACGTGTGGCATGTTGAAAAAGAGACGTGATGAGGGCGATAATGTTCATAATCAAAGAAGTGAGCCTAAGCTCATCGCCCTGCAACCTGTTAACTGTTCGGGTCATCCCTTTGATTATGGAGAAGATAGGACTAGGAATTATGGAGAAAAAGTTATTTTTGTGAAATTTATTGCAAAATGCATATAAGTTAGCTTCATGTGCAATGAAATGTGTCTAAATATCTTTGTTCTTGGGTTGTTTGCTCTTCGCTGTGATGCGAGACGTAATAACATACGAGATGCTGCTGTCGCCTATAAAGTCTTCAGGCACCAAATACGGCTTCATTATACGATCATGGCCAAAAGAAAGCAGACAGACCTCTCTCGTCGACAAGGTCAATCAGTCATCGCATCGCATCAGGCTTAGCAAATACACGTGTATCTGAAGCGCATATAGAAGTAATAAGTGTACATGCATGGTTGCTTACTCAGGACGCTTTAACCACTTGTGGTCATATCGCGTCAATAGGAGAGAGTGGAGCCATGTTCCCGGGGTGACCCCGTACTCTTTACGAAGAAAGACAGGATCTTTATCCTGCGACCAAACAGACATGGCCACAGCAGGGCTCAAATCACCGATCCACGTGCCGTTAGGCTCTCAGGTGACCAGAGCACTCAATGCGAGCGCTCTAGCCCTCTGAGCTACCGGACCGGCCCCCCATGTACATACATGTACATGTAGTCCGTTCTGACCAGTCAAAATCGCCAACTCTGAGTGAAACTTTTTTTGGTGACAAACAGAAGTTGCAATTAGGCGGAGTGCACTGTAGTGTTAAAGATCAGACCCAGGACTTTCGGCATTTTAGATAAATTATTCTAAATCGTATCTAGGACATCACGAACCATATGCATAAACTTCGTACCATAAGTTATCGAAATGTGATCTGGGCTTCTGAAATTCCCTGAACGAACTACTGCATTCCCCCTAGTTCTGTTTCATGCAGAGTTCATGGTTATAGGCAGGAATAAGAGCTTGCACGACCAGAAAAAACTTTCACACGCAAAAATTGAAAATGAATATTATCGAAGATATATTCGCAGTTTGGCTTAAAAGGCTGGCATTTTCCGGGTTACTGGTATGGTATCGGACAAATGGATTGGATTCAGATTAATCCGAAGCTAGGTTACTTTAGAGCTCGATCGAGGTCAAAGGCGTGAAGCGTTTTGAGCCGGTGTTAATTTATTTTGAACTATTTGTTCGCTTAAAGCAATATATTTCGTAATTTTTGTTCTACCAACCTCTTATCCATGTCAAATAAGTATATTCTGTCTTTAATTTATATCCTGGAAGGCTACCCGGAGACAGCGAATTTGTTTTCCGGAGCAGAAAGGGTTGGTGGCCGGCTTTATAAACATGCCTACCTGTTCGCTAGGGTAATCAATTAAACCGCTTCACGGCGAAAATTCAGAAATTTTTCCGCGTTTTATTAGGCCCCTTCGGTATTCTGTAGGAGGTCGACCGCGGCTTGCCACGATGTCCGTGCGAGACATAAATAAACTGCGTAGTTTTGTTAAAATTGTTGTTTTACAGATTCAAAGAGATAAATAATACATGCATCATAATTTTAAGAACCTATTAGTCTTGATTGTAAATTGTAAATAATTAAAGATGGCGCATGTAAGTATATTGCTTTAACAGATGACCATGTCCTACTGTGTCGAGCAGGGCGACTTAACGGCCAGTTCGTGCGAAGCTATCAAATGACAAACATAAAAACATGTCTTTTGTTCATTTTTTTTTTATTTTGGCGCTTGTGATGCAACTTTATTTGCTCAATGGCACCTCACAGCTTGTCTAGTCGAAGAGACCTGGAACAAAATAACATTCAAGAATTTCACTAAAACATTCCAAATTATTGTGTGGCAGTTTTCTAAGAGTGATCACCTCCATACCAAAATGGAATAGAACCTTAATTTCTTGACGACGAACATTTTTGTTTGTTTTAAGGCCGATAACGTAATCATTCTTACCGTGCACCTCAGACCAAATTAGAGACTGAATTATAAAAAACTCCTTTTGACCATGAAATGGGTTTGCTTGTCCCATGTGACTATTACAAAATATGTCTTTGCCGCTAAAATGATCATGGCAACTTTCCAAAGGAGAGATATATCGCAAAGTCTCAGGAATAGTGCGTGGATTCTTACTCCACTACTTATCGGTCTCTGTGGTGGGAACAAAATTAAAATTGGTTTTACCGAAAGTCTGGTGCTACCTAAGCTTAACCACAAACCTAGTTGGCGCGGAAAAAGTTTCTTTTGGCAATGCTTGGAAACAAGTCGTTACTTACCGAAACCCATGTCCTCATCAGACTCATCGGCGGACTCTTCCTTCGCCTCCTTCTTCTCCTCTGCAAATACAGACATCAGTAGGTCAAGGAACTGTTCATTCTCTAAGTCTTCAGTGCAATTAATCTAAGCCGCGCGCAAGCTGAAACGCTTGCTAGTTCATACTTAGAAGCTGCTTAAGAAGGCATTAGGTTCCTATTCGTTTCCACCGTCTCACACAAGGGAATTTACTAAATTTTCAATACCAATATTCTTGTACAGAAATTAACATATTAAATTAACATATTACTGGTAGTCTTAAGGCCCGCGGACTGTGCTCAAATGTGCGCCAATACAATGCTAACTTGCGGGAGTGCTGGAGCGTTAGACTCCTAATTTTGCGCCACAGCCTTCTAAAACGTGGAATCCCGCGTCCTAGATTCAACACTGTTAGCCTGATACTGACCTTTCTTCTCCTCTGCCGCAGCGGGAGCAGCACCGGCAGCCGCTGGGGCAGCCGAGGCACTGCCAATGTTGGAGATCAAGGCCTTGATGTCAACACCAGTCAGGGCACGGGCAAACAGTGCTGCAGAAAACATAAGCAGATGAAAGGTTAATTATAGGGTTACTTATTTTAAGCAGTTCGGATAAGCAGTGCTCAGGCCTCAATCCTGTTTTTTTCAAGCAAAAAGAATTGTTCTTGTCAAATGACATTATTTCACTATTTCAGTCACAGGAAGCATATATCACCGGTAGTATATGACAAAAAATGCTTCTGGATATACCACTAATGCAATCAAAATAGAAAATTTCGTAAACAAAATTTCCACCTACCTCTTATTGAGCAATTCTACATCACACTCAACCATTCTTGCAAATTTTCCATTTAAAAAATGAAAATGCTAAATTTAGTGCTTACATGGCCAATAGGGCTCGATATTAAGTCCAGCAGCCTGGCAGATGGTGTTGATCTTCTCAGCCTTAAAAAAGAATAGAAAATGAACCTTAGGACAATGGAAGTTCAATAAATATTCCACACAGCTTTATGTATATACCGTAAACTGCCTATTTGAAGTCGCACCCCAACTTTGGCCTCAAAACCGGGTTGGCAGGCACCCAGAACCATTTCCGGAAAACTACATATTATAAGCCGCACCCGGACTTTGACCTCCCAACCCCCCAACCTGTATCCCTGCTTAATCCCGTCCCACCAACGAAACCAATTAATTGTTTATACAAGCAGTCCCGACTACTAACAACATTTACCTCTCCCTGTCCGATTGCAGCTCTTATCAAGTGTCACACCAGTGGCTGGCTCTCCTGGCTCTTACTGCATGTTTATGAATCACTGTCATATCTACACAGTATCAAGTTCCTGTCTGGCACAATTAATTTATTTCATTTGGTGCGAGGCCGGCGGCAGCCGTATCAATTTACACCACCTGAAACCTGGCCTCTGATCATTGGTCTACAATAGGTAATAAATAACACAACCGTAAGTAGCTAATTGTCAGTCTTGATTGCCACGGTAACACAATGCCGGGGAAAAGAACATCTTACGACGCAGCTTTCAAGTTGAATTATCCCTAGACTTGTTGACTTGTATGATGTTATGATGCAATACATTATTTTGGCAACACCGATAATTTTCATATTACCCCCCCGCGGCTTGTCTCGCCACGCTCACTTGAAATCGGCAAAAGGTCCTATTTAAAGCCGCACCCTGACTTGGGACTCAAACCTGCAAAGTGGAACCTCCAACTTCCTAATATAAGCCCGAGGCTTCAAATAGGCAGTTTTACGGTAATGAAAACATCTCTCAGAACCTTTGTTCATTGCTAATTTATGACACCGAATTCAGTGGTTGGCACTGCAGCAACAGACCCATGGTTGCTGTCATGGTTGTCAGTGCCAGGCAACTGGGAAAATTTAGCTCTGAAGAACGCAGGCCTCGCTACCACTCGGCCAGGGTACAAGTGCAGCCTGCAAATCCTCAGCGATTTGAAACCCCTCCTAGCTTTGTCTAACTCAGTCTAAGTTCTGTCAAATGTCCTGTTAAATGAGACGAATCATACCGTATAAATACTTATGTTACATTTATATATTAACCAAGCCATGGTCACTCTAGTCCCATATGAGATGGTTGGCTAAGGAGATAAGAGCTAGCCAGTGTCACATGCAGAAATGCCCCCTTACATAAAATACATGATATTGAGAACCTCTCTGCTCTGTGTGTTCGTACAGTGCCATTATGATAGATGCACAGGAGCCATCTCTGCATGGGACACCTGACACAATCTGTCTAGTCTGGGACTGCAGATTACACAGTTACAACATTACTGTCATGTTTGCTAGCCCATATGGTTTTCAAAGATTTATAATGCACTTCAAGTACATTCGCATTTGAGCTAACCACCATATTTGTTTATCATTGCGCACAGCGTGAAAGTAGAAGCAGCAGAGTAAATCACCTCAGATACCTTTATTATATGAGTAAAGACGTCAACTGAAAGGTTAAGTAATAGATTAAGTTGCATAGAATAAGGATATACACATGATACTCCCAGAAAGTAAATAAAACTTATTTATTTTTAATAATCTGTTTGATTTTGGTGGCAGCTTCAATGCGCTGCTTCGGGACCCTAGGGAGTAGCCCCGTTTGACGGCGTTAATGGTTACGGCAGACTGATAGGCCGTCCTTACCGCCACGGCGTAGGTCGCCGTATTCAGTCTAAAAAACAGTGAGATGTCCACTTTACAAGTTGCTGGAGGTTTTGACACCAAACACTCACCTCTAATTTTTAGTTGTTTAAGTTCAGGAGCATTATCCTCAAGGAGTGTCTGACTGAAATATGTTTGATGCAACTAACACTAGCTCAACTCATTCATTTTGTTCACTAACAAGTTTTCCTGGCTAGCGTTGCCGTCTTCTTGTGTTGTCTCGTCCCACGAGATCGCTAGTTCCTTCCGGTCAACGTCCTCTAGCGAACTGGCTGCGCATTTGTCAAAGACCTGGTTCCCGTTCTGTTTATCAACAGTGACAAGTGTCTACTCACCTGTTTTCTGTACACCTGACAGAAAAACATGTGTCACTGTAAATAAACAGAAAGAGTGTTGGAACCAGGTCTTTGGGAAATGCGCAGCCAGTTCGCCAGAGGGCGTTTACCGGAAGAAACAAGTGACATCTAGCGGCCTCGTGAGACGACACAACACAAGACAACAAAACTTGTTAGCGGACAAAATAAAAGAATTAAGCGAGTATTAGTAGTAGGAAACTTATTTCTGTCGGACACTCCTGGAAGATAATGTTCTGGAACCTAAAAAAGTAAGAATTAAAGATCAGTGTTTTGTATATAAACCTCTAGCAACTTATAAAGTGGACCTCTCACAGTGTTTGGGACCAAACATGGGGACCTACGGTGTGGCTGTTATGGACATAGAACAATATAAAATCCATAACAAGCCATCTGATGGGGCTACCCAGGGAGGAGCTTGTGACTCCTGGGTCCGTCAGGGCTACAATAAATAATACATATTTTTCTTGTCTTTCTTTCGCCATGTCACAGTGGCGGAGCAAGTTTGTGTAAACTTCATGCTGTTCAATGCATGTATAGAAGGCCAACATTGAGTGCACAGAAACAAAAGTTTAACACTTGTGGAATTACCTTTCATCACTTTTAATGGTAGGCAAATTACTGATAAGGTCAAATAGCTACATGATGCAGACACCCCACCAATTCCTGGCCTCATGTGGGATGCACTTCATGGCTCTCTCTTGGCACAAGAGGCAAGCCCGCTTCTCTAGGGGCACAACGGTAACAATGTTAAAATCCTTCGACATTAGTAGGGAATCGACTGTAGCTTTTATTATAATGTGTGCTTGAACAATCATAGTGTTTACATATTCTATATACATTGTTCTATCATCTGACATCAATAAAGTGTGCCAACACTAGGTTGTTTCGGTTATATTTTCGCGAAGAAATGTTGGAGCACACAACTGTTTCCGACCACCTGTTTGGCGGATGCCGGTACCCGTGAATGCAACTTCGTTCCTCCTCTCCGATAGCATATAACTCTCCGCTAGAGGGCCTTGTCAGTCACTCACTTTGAACTTAAGGACAACAGCAGCAGCCTCTTTCACAGGTCATTGACTATTACAAAGTTTGGGGCCCAGGCTACAAATGGTGATGGGGTTCGCCAGGTGGCGCTGCATACGCATGGCAGATGGTAGGGAAAAGTCACATGCTCCAACATTTGTTCACGAAAATATGACTGCAACGATCTAGTGATGACACACTTTCTTGATGTCAGAAGATAGAACAAGGCATATAGAATATGCAAGCACTATTATAATAAAAGCTACAGTTGATTACCTACTAACGTCAAAGGATTTTAACATTGTTACCGTTGTGCCCCTAGAGAAGCGGGCTTGCCTGGGGGTACTTGGGCCAAGGCTCTCTTGCGCATCGGGTACCAGCACGTACGAGTCATGTATCAGCGCTAGGGACAGTGCATCTGCAACTCCCATCTCCTGGCAAACCAAGTAGAGCCGGGGGCGGGGGTCCAGAAAGATAAACTTTAAAGTTGCATGTCGAGTTATGTGCCGCCAAAACTAAGCCCAGGCGAAATTTATATCAAAATGTGCAGAAAACTCGATTGCTTCATTATATAAATTTAGAAACCTGATAAACATCGCCGTTTTGGCTATGGTGTGACAAACGTGTCTATCCCCGGACACCACAGAACTCAGTCGCGGCACTGCTACTTATACCAAAGCATCGCGAAGCACACAAACTGATGACGATTACCACTAAAATGAAAACTTGTGGTAAATTGATATCACGGGCAAGGCTAAGAGACACTATTTGGCAGTCTGGCATGGGTGGAGTTTGTCGCAAGTGCCCCCAGGAAAGCCCGCTTTCTAGGGGCACAACGGTGTCCATGCAAAGTTCTTTAGACGCCAGTCGGGAATCGACTGTAGCCTTTATCATAATGTGTGCGCGTTTAATCATAGTGTTTACGTATTCTATATACCTTGTTTTATCTTCTGACATCAAGAAAGTGTGTCAACACTAGGTTGTTTCGGTTATATTTTCGCGAAGAAATGTTGGAGCACATGACTTTTCCCGACTAACCGTCCGCCATATTTGTTTTGGGCGAATGCTGGTACCTGTGAATGCAGCTTGGTTTCTCTGCCCCGTTAGCATATGACTCTCCGCCAGAGGGCGTTGTCAGACGCTCAGTTTGAACTTAAGGACAACGGCAGCGCCCTCTGTCACAGGTAATTCACGGTTACAAAGTCTGGGACCCAGACTACGAATGGTTCAAATGGTGGCGGGACTCACCAGGTGGCGCTGCATACGCATGGCGGTTGGTCGGGAAAAGATGTATGCTCTAACATTTCTTCGCGAAAATATAACCGAAACAACTAGTGTTGACACACTTTCTTGATGTCAGAAGATAGAACAAGGTATGTAGAATATATAAACACTATGATTGTACGCGTACATATTATGATCAAAGCTACAGTCGATTCCCGACTGGCGTCTAAAGAAATTAGCATGGACACCGTTGTGCCCCTAGAAAGCGGGCTTGCCTGGGGGCACTTGCGCCAAGGGTGGAGTATAGACAAACGAAATCATGAAAGATTCAAGGACTGATTCTTATTTGTATTTTGACCTCTTTAGTTTTGGCGGGAAACAGCTAGACATGCAACTTTAATTTAGTCCATTAATAAGTCGCACCGGTGTATAAGTCACATACCTTTACTGCGAGGAAAAAAATTCTAATTCGTTGAGACTTATACAGCAGAAATTACGGTACTTCATGGCCTTCCAGCCCGTGGATAAATCGGGTAGGCATACAACAGGGCCCCCTACCGACCCCCACCTCCAGTGATTTCAGGACACATGACATGGGAAAATCGAAATATTCAGTGCATCAATCAGTCATGTTGTCATAATGACATCTAAGGGTTCCCAGAAGGCTCAGCTTTTCCAGTACACTGTCACTGGGTACAGTGAAGGATGTTAGAAGCCATCACAATATACCGCCAAATAAAAAACCATACCAAAAGAAAGCCTCAAAAGCATGTGTTTGGAATTTTTGTAATTCTTGCCAGCATACTTACAGTGACTGGAACATCATCATCAACGAGGATGAGAGCAGAATAAATGCACGCAAGTTCATCTCTGGAGGCCATTGTTATGGTTTTAGTGTTTTAAACACTTGGATGGCTTGGAAATATAGTGTAAGTCGCCGGATAGGCCTTAGCTCGGTCGAGAACCGTACACTTCCCAAAAACCAAGATGGCAAAGAGGAAGTCGTGTTGCTCAAGCGTCTGCAACTTCCGCCCTATCGCTTGGGGTTAATCCCACACGTTTCTGACACTGTGAGTCATTTTACGAAACAAGTCAATCCAGATATAAGCCAAATAGAATATTTGTCTGAATATTGATCTTAAAGTGAGGTAAATGTCGAAAACTGTTCGCAAACGCCTTCAAATGACATTGGTTTGAGAGTTTATTTCTATCTATGCCGAACTCGCGCACCGGAAGTGACTATGTGTTTATTTGCCGAACTCTGTCTATCACCGGTACCGGTACATTGCAGTGCACTGAGGAGGTTCTGTCATTCCTGTCTGCAGCTCCGAACGTGACTACGTCAACAGTGAGATGTCTTGGTCTCTTCTTGCACTGGGCCTTCTGGCTACAAGTTTAAATCTATGTGCAGCTGTACCTGAACAGCTATACGCACTAGAATACAGTGCAACTATGTTTAAAGAAAGGATTCCAGAGACTCCTCACTTTGTTATGTTTTATGCACCTTGGTAAGTTTGCCTACTCTCTGTCTCTCACTCAGCCAGTCTGAGACTGAGGCCACTGTCTGTGTCTGACTGTACTCTAGGGCTCCTGTACTACTCTGTAGTACTGTACTGTTGCTGTTAATGTTATTACCAAGTCAATGTTACATTGTCAGGCCTAAGTGCATCTAACTTGAGGCTTTGACTAATACAGTCTAAGTTTTTCAAATGACATGTTAGGTAAATGAGGCAAATCATACTGTATAAGTACTTAGGTTACATTCATAGTTATACAGATTTTCAGGCAGTAACGTATCACAGGCAGTAGCGCATCACTTCACTCTTTACCATTGAATGGTTTCTATTAAAGCTATTTGACGCTCGTCTTTACCGCCAGGTGGCATGGCATGAATCATTGGCCCAATATCAGAAGCGGTACTCAGAAAATGCTAAAATAAGCTATGAATTATTATACCACACTATAAAATATATACAATATTAAATCGTCTACAACCTAATTTCAGATTTTTGAGACCGACCTTGCATTCAAATACCTGCTTCACTCTCAAAACAGGCAGCTAGATGGTTACTGCTTAAAATGCTCCGTTACTGCCTACTGTAATACCATACAACATAGACTATGGTCGTTGCTGGAGTATTAGCAAGTTCACTACACATGAAAAGAGCCTACATTTCTGAAAAGAATGAGCCTAAGATGATGCACCAATTCATTAGAATACATTCTCAATCAAGCCTTAGACAAAAGTGGTCCGCTACTGCCTGACAAGCTGTATTATCCAAGCTATGCATACTCACTCCAAGGAGATAGAACTAGCTGGTGTGACAGGCAGAAATGTCCCCCCATGCGAAGATGTCCCCCTTATATAAAATACATGATATTGAACCCTCTCCGTTCCATGTGTTCATACAGTGTCATTGTGATAGATACATGCATAGGACACCTGACACATTCTATATCTAGTCTGGGACTGCAGATTACACAGTTACAACATTACTGTAATGTTTGCTAGCCCATATAGTATTTAGAATGCATGGAAATAGAAGTATTATTAAGTTATTTGGAAGAAAATGACTTAAAAAATATAAATAACTAGATATAGATCAATCTACATTACCATATAATTTCATTAACATTTGATAGGATATCTAATTGTATCCTTTTAATGAATGAAGTTGCCCCAAATACAATGAAGTGGACTGACTCAATTTATTCCATGTACAGTGCAACTTTGAAAAGTGTAAAGTTCCTATTTATATTGTCTTTTGATGTCAGTAATATTTTAACTGCTTAGTATGGAGTATATATATTATAATGATATATTTTTATACTGTAATCTGGTACATGATGAAGATTACTGACTTATTTTTAACATGGGGTATTATTAATGTTATGATAAGCCACCCACCCCCTCCATAAAGCATGTGATGATTATTGAACAAGAGGGATTGATTTCTTTTATGTTCTATAATTTTTTGTGATGCTATTCAGGTTCATTCACAGCTATTGTAAGGTACTGAAATAGCTCTTAGCCTCATAGCCTCCACTGGGTAATATGGAAATTTTCATATCCAGTATGCTGCCACAACCAAAAACTCACCCATCTATGCCAGAATCCACAGTTTAGCCCACTATTTTTCAAGTACAGTTTAATCCCTGAACTTAAATTTATGAATTTACAGTTTTCTTCTCATTATACAACCTTTTCTGGGACTGGATAATGGGGTTATACAGAGTAAAGCTATTTGTGCATATGGGAAGAATGTATTGCTATGTAAAAATGATTTTGTCCCTTGATATTATGCTGTGTAATTGAGGGATCATATTTTTGTCCTCCACCAATATTAAAGGCTAAGACCTTTCAGCTCAGTAGTAGCCCCTGCTGGATTAAAGGCCACATGCTTGGTAGGCTAAGACCTTTCAGTTTAGAAGTAGCCCCTCTGGACGAAGTGCCACATTCTTGGTGGGCTAAGACCTTTCAGTTTAGTAGTAGCCCCTGCTGGACAAAGTGCCACATTCTTGGTGGTCTACGACCTTTCAGTTTAGTAGTAGCCCCTGCTGGACAAAGTGCCACATTCTTGGTCAGCTAAGACCTTTCAGTTCAGTAGTAGCCCCTGCTAGACAAAGTGCCACATTCTTGGTGAGCTAAGACCTTTCAATTTAGTAGTAGCCCCTCTGGATGAAGTGCCACATTCTTAGTGAGCTAAGACCTTTCAGTTTAGTAGTAGCCCCTGTTGGACGAAGTGCCACATTCTTGATGAGCTAAGACCTTTCAGTTTATTAGTAGCCCCTCTGGATGAAGTGCCACATTCTTGGTGGGCTAAGACGTGTCAGTTCGCCTATTCACTGTTGAGAACGTTCATGACCACAATGTGTTAATGTGAGTCGATGATAGCAAGACTTCAGCGTTTATAACTGAGTAAGTATTCTCCAACAGGAGGGTAAGACAGGATTTCCGGGATCTATGCTGCTCTGACAGGCGGATGGATAGACCTATATATCAGCTTCTTTCCCGCCGACGGAGCGATCGAGTTCTCGCCAACTCCATCCCGTGTAATCGCAGGATAAAGATCCCATGTTCTTCGTCGCAAGAGTAGGGAGCTAACCCCAAGGGGCATGACTCCACTCTCCCTTCCTTCTCCCATTGACGCGATATGACGAAGTGGTTAAAGCATCCTGAATATACAACCAACCATCCCGCGATTCCTGTTTGAGCGCGGACGGAGTGGATTTATGTATTTCGGCGCTCGTCGAACTGTTGACAGTAGCTAATATGTGTCTAAAGGACTACTGGCGTGACTTCTTAAAGTTAATGCTTCGTGACACTGTACTGGCTCCCAAAGAACCCTTCACACTTTGGGGTACATGCTCAGGATGCAGTGCATCTCTTGGCAATAAAACACCGCCCACTGTAACTGCACAGGAAAGGCACGCCATGTTGTTTCTTGCGATTCTCACAACGGAAAATTATGCAGAAAAGGGCCGCGCGGGAAAGAATACCAGCAACAGAATACGACGAGGCTAAGTCGGCTGATTCTGCCAGGGTCGGATCCAGATATGGTGAAAAAGGGGACGGGGGGTGGGGGGGGGGGGGGGGGCGGTTCCGAGTAATGGCCTAGCTTTTAACAGCATATGTTAAATGGTATAAATTTCGGTCCTATAAGGAATCGCCCCCCCCCCCCACTGGATCCGCCCCTGTCTCCATAATGCAGAACTCGCTCTTTCTTTGCCAGATTACACGTATCTTCACGTCGCCGACATTAGCTGCAATCACCGATTACTATCGTCGCGCAATTGTGTGCTTCAACTGAGCGGAATAGTTCTCACCTCCAGTGTCTTAGTCCCTAACATGTATTGATCACTGTTTAGTATCTTTAAGAGTCCTTACCATTCAAACAGCCTCGCGCCTTCACTGTAGTAAAAACTAACCGATCAATATTTGCCTATTGTAATCGCCTTCACCATTGAAACAGCCGCGCAGCCGTTGTGTCTGTGAGACCTGTCGGGCATATCGCGGTCGGCGTGAATATTGCTGTGGGCCGCTAGTATTCACAGGTGTCGGTATCGTATAGATCCTTCTTCCAGTATTGACCCGTTGGGACAATTTCCTGTCTTGAGTTTAAGACGCCATCTGGCGTTCTAGTCGGGTAGCGGACGTTCCCTTGGCCATAAATAATACCATATCTGAATGCATTTTAATCATTGAGCAAAAAGTCAGTCGTATGGCACGGCCTTTAATTGGAGTTTGGTCTGAATTAACTGTAATTGACACAATATATATAATTACAACATTATATTGACTATACATTGGGCTGGGTAATTACTGGCACTGACAATGACAAATGTCTTTCGGGTGAGAAATGCTTTTGTTTGTGATCAATATCGTTCTCATGGCAATCTGGTATGATGTCCTCAGGGACAGACATTAACTTTGGATGTCACCTGTCCTGTCGGGCACGTGGTGTTGACATTGACCTGCCCGCCTGGACAGTTACATGTCTTGTCAAATTGAGAAACAACAACCTTTGTACAACTAAGAAACAATTAATCTACTGTGCTAATTACAAGGATTTCGACGAGTCTGCAACGTTATGTTCCGAAAAGTGAACTCCTATTACTGAACGCACAATTTTCCGATGTTATATATATATTGTTAGGGCCAAACAACGAAAGCTACCGTGCAGTTATTGTTCGCATTGATCAGTGGCTGCTGGTTGTTTGCTTAGTAAAACTGCTGAACGTTGCTGAATAGCGAGAGGTCGCAGTCTAAATTACATGATTGTTTGGCGGGGAAGGGTTTCATTCCGATCACCATGACGACCAGTGATGAGATTCTCCCCACGTTTGGTGATTCTACGACTAATGGAAAGATTAGTCAATTCGCGCGGCCCCGCCGTTTGGCTTGATTACACTTTGTTGTAATGGCATCTTTAACTTGTGATAGTGATGGATGGTATTGAATGTGGAACATAATCTGATAACCGGCGCCTTGGGGATGTGAAACGTGTCAAGCAGACGGACACTCTACGCTGTATCTTAAGACATAAATACGAAGGGTACGGGTTAGGAGATTGTTATGCCACCCACAGCTGACAAAACTCAAACTGAGTATTGATCAATAGAATTGATATGTAATACCGCTATCATGAAAGTACAGTTGGTTGAGCTCGGAGAGGTCTCGTCGATTTATCTGTGACGTATAACGTAGGCTGTTGGCAGCCAATAAGCACGCGCGGCTGCTGTTCCAGCCAATCACGAAGTGCCATATAATTGTAGTGTAGCGGCACGTGGCGGCGATGGGAAGGTGGTGTCAGCGTCCCTGACGTCTTCCCGCCACGGACACGTCTCCTTGCTGCCCGCGGCTCTCTAAAGACACTCGCCACGTGCTGGTTGCAGCTGTGTGCCTATATCCCCACCCTCACCCTCCCATCCCACGGTCTCACCCATCGAGCCGCTCGAGTGTCTTATTCATGTCGATTCCGTGAACAAGTCACGCTGTGCCTTTAATCGATGCGAGATCAGAACATATGTTTATAAATTTATCTATATATACATATATAAGTTATAGTTATATATAACTGAGTCGCCAGATGGCTGGGCAGATGTGGAAAATATATTGGTACGCGGGTGTGTGTAATGTGGACTGTGTATCGACACCACTAACGTCCAATTCGCAAGAACAGACGCAGAGCCAGGGGGTGGGGGGGGGGGGTGCATTAATAGTTTAAGAACATGATTCGTGTGCCTTCGAAATTTAAAAGGGACCCTTTCACCCCCCGGACCTGGCATCCATTCCACGTTGCTCGTCACTCTTATGATGACGCAGTTTAACGGATGAAACCAAAAGAGCACATCACATAGCTTCTCGAAATCGAGGTTCTATGAAGCGATGATAGGTGAGAGACAGGGGCTTTCTGAGCAGTGCCTGGCAGTGTGCCTGGGGTCTCAACATCCACCGCTGTACCCCCTCTCCCACTGGTCTACCAAAACCCCGTTCATCAGTTTTGATGGCGGTCTTGGCCCGGGCGTGACTTGACGCCCCATGCTTTGGGTATCTTGGTTGTATAGCTGCCAGATATGGGCATGTTTGTACACATAGGTCTATATATACGGGGAGTAGAATTTTTCTTTTTACGGTCTTTATGTTGCTTTAAAATTATTACGGAAAACCGCCATCCAGTTTGCTCTTCAGCCGAGTCTTCCCAAGCTGGAAACGAAACTTATTGATTGTATGGCAGAGGTACGAGTACCTGGGTTTATATGGGGGGAGGGGGGGGGGGGCTCAAACATTGGGGCGGGTTCCCGGGTTTAGTGTTCCACACATCAGACCGCAGATCTAGATAGGTCCTGGTTTCGAATCCGGGCCTGGGCGCCAGCTGATCTGGAGCATATGTATTCCATTCATCGTATGTATGGCATGTGGTCCTTGAGCTGATCATTGTCTGTTTGACTGGATCGCTAGTTTATTCGAGGAACTCCGGGTCCTGGGTGAACTGGCCAATGTGGTTATCACCGTGTAGGAAACGATGCTGGCTTCCTTAGCTCGTGTGAGGTGTTATAATACATAGTACGTGTCTGAAAAAAAACAGCTGTTATATCGGATGTCTGTCGTTCTGTTACAGGTGTGGCCACTGCAAGAGGCTTCACCCAACCTGGGAGGAGCTGGCAAAGAAGTTCAACGTGGATGACAAGAAAGAAACCGCCATCATTGCCAAGGTGGACTGCACCATGGAAACCATCCTCTGCTCAGACCAGGGCGTCACCGGCTACCCCACGTAAGTCACGTGACAGAGCCCGCCTCTGCTCAGACCAGGGCGTCACCGGCTACCCCACGTAAGTCACGTGACGGAGCCCGTTCTCTGCTCAGACCAGGGCGTCACCGGTTACCCCACGTAAGTCACGTGACAGTGCCCGTCCTCTGCTCAGACCAGGGCGTCACCGGCTACCCCACGTAAATCACGTGACAGAGCCCGTCCTCTGCTCAGACCAGGGCGTTACCGGTTACCCCACGTAAATCACGTGACAGAGCCCGTCCTCTGATCAGACCAGGGCGTCACCGGTTACCCCACGTAAATAACGTGACAGAGCCCGTCCTCTGCTCAGACCAGGGCGTCACCGGCTACCCCACGTAAATCACGTGACAGAGTCCGTCCTCTGCTCAGACCAGGGCGTCACCGGCTACCCCACGTAAGTCACGTGACAGAGCCCGTCCTCTGCTCAGACCAGGGCGTCACCGGTTACCCCACGTAAGTCACGTGACAGAGTCCGTCCTCTGCTCAGACCAGGGCGTCACCGGCTACCCCACGTAAGTCACGTGACGGAGCCCGTCCTCTGCTCAGACCAGGGCGTCACCGGTTACCCCACGTAAGTCACGTGACAGATCCCGTCCTCTGCTCAGACCAGGGCGTCACCCGTTACCCCACGTAAGTCACGTGACCTGACCTCTCACGCCAACGGTCACGTGATATCGCTTGTGACGTGGTAGGACAGTGTCATGTTATTCTTTGGCGCCACAGATGTTTGCCCTGAAGTTACACGTCACCAAGACACGCATTCAACACTGGTTCTGTTAATGCTGCTAATGACCTCCGTAAGCCACAGGTTGCCATTAGTATGCAGGGACGGAGGTTGGGTTACAACAGTCAATACCTCACAGGTCATTTATTGTCATGGCTCGGTGAGAACTTAGACAGCCACCCACCCCCCCCCCCCCCGGCGAGGGCCGTGCAATGGCGACATACACTGTAGCCAACCAGCCCCCCTTACATATGTGTCTCTGTCTCGTGGCGAAGGAGAAGGAGCAGAAAGTAAACGTGACAAAACTGTCGATCGGAGCGATCGAAGCATTCGGGAATGGTCGAGCCCCGGATGAACATTCCCTGGGATGGTTGCTCTAATGTTGAATCATATGTCCCCTGTGCTTTCTTTATTAAACTGAACCTTTGACCCACGGACCACGTGGTGACAAAAACGTCACAAATGTCGTGCGTATGGAATGGACATTTGACGCAAAACAGTGAGCCGATGTATATCATTGTAAACCTCACATCTCAGTTACTTGCTACTGTAAGTTTCCCGTGAGAAAGACGTTACACATTTTCCATGATATGAGACTCTCACGTCGATATCTAATAATACGACAGGCAGACACTCGCGCCATCTGGAAGCACGTGTCTCCGTGAAGATTGATTCGCGTTGTCGCCCTGCAACCAATGTATTTACCGAACTTGCAACCAAATCGACCAACAGATGTTCAGCGTGATTAGTGGGGATCCATTATCTCCAGGAAGAAAGTCGATCGGCGGCGGGGGGAAGTTGGGCACATGTGGTAATATCATAAGGCGATATCACAGTGAAAACTCATCAGCAAACTGTAGGGAAGAAAATTCCGATGGCGGTGGTGGGAGACTTGTTCTGACAGGACAACAGGGTTTTAGATATGGGAGACATTACCATAACAACCAATAAACGGCTGGTA
Organism: Arenicola marina; assembly: GCA_964019135.1. Taxonomy (NCBI): domain Eukaryota; kingdom Metazoa; phylum Annelida; class Polychaeta; family Arenicolidae; genus Arenicola; species Arenicola marina. The sequence goes on along the minus strand of OZ025256.1, from coordinate 38,079,859 downwards.
CGTCGTGCTCAATTTATGACACGTGTTCATGACCCCAGAAACTGATGCCGCCCCCCCCCCCCCACACACACACAACTACAAACCCCGGTATCCCTGGAAAACTCCCAAGACACACATCTGCATCCCAAGACACACATCTGCATCCCATGACAGCATCATCCCATGACAGCATCATCCTATGACAGCATCATCCCATGACATCATCATCCCATGACATCATCATTCCATGACAGCATCAGCATCATCCCATGACAGCATCATCCTATGACATCATCATTCCATGACAGCATCAGCATCATCCCATGACAGCTACATCCTATGACAGCATCATCCCATGACATCATCATCCCATGACAGCATCATCCCATGACAGCATCATCCTATGACAGCATCACCCCATGACAGCATCATCCTATGACAGCATCACCCCATGACAGCATCATCCCATGACAGCATCATCCTATGACAGCATCACCCCATGACAGCATCATCCTATGACAGCATCATCCCATGACATCATCATCCCATGACATCATCATTCCATGACAGCATCAGCATCATCCCATGACAGCATCATCCTATGACAGCATCATCCCATGACAGCATCATCCCATGACATCATCATCCCATGACAGCATCATCCCATGACAGCATCATCCTATGACAGCATCACCCCATGACAGCATCATCCCATGACAGCATCATCCTATGACAGCATCACCCCATGACAGCATCATCCCATGACAGCATCATCCTATGACAGCATCACCCCATGACAGCATCATCCCATGACAGCATCATCCTATGACAGCATCACCCCATGACAGCATCATCCCATGACAGCATCATCCCATGACAGCATCATCCTATGACAGCATCACCCCATGACAGCATCATCCCATGACAGCTGCATCCTATGACAACATCAGCTGACCGCCCCCGGTCGACAAATAGACGTATCCGTAGACTAGTTATCGCTTGTCTAGACGATTCCTCGCGTTCTAAACTAATGCACGTTTCCCTCTACAACAATCGTTTTTGCCTAGATATATACCCGCTCCCATGAATATTCCCAGACAAAACCGCGTTTCCCGAGACAATCGCTTCACTAGACAAATCATCGCTTCACTAGACAAATCATCGCTTCACTAGACAAATCATCGCTTCACTAGACAAATCATCGCTTCACTAGACAAATCATCACTTCACATCACTTCACCAGACAAATCATCGCTTCACAGACAAATCATCACTTCACTAGACAAATCCTCGCTTCATTAGACAAATCATCAGTTCCGCGATCTCCTAGACAAATACCCGCTTCGCTATATACCGTATCTCCTCAAAGGAGAACCACCTCCCGAGTGTGTTCCCTGTCAGGAACCCCTGACTGTGGAGCACATTCTGTTGAGGTGTGTTGACTTTCAACAAACAAAGGATCAATATTACAGAGTAGAAACTATGAAAGAACTATTTAATAATATACCCCAGCAAAAGATTTTAGTTTATTTATCTGCAATAAATCTAGTCAAATGCATATGATATCTAGTCAACGTTTACGGCCAAACAGTGCAAACGATTTTAGATTATTTAACTACAATAAATCTAGTCAAATGCATATGATATATTCTACGTTTACTGCCAAACAGTGCATTTTGCTGTAATTATTGATCTAAAAAGCTTGGTTTTAAAAACTTATATTCTGACAATTTTTGATTTTACCGTTTCGCCATTCTTCACTTTCATGGTTTCATGACCATCTACTCAATCATTTTACTTGATATCTTCAGGGTTTTATTAATCTATTAATCGATTCCACAAAGACTGCATTCATGGTTTTGTTCATATCACGTGTATTGATTTTCAGGGTTTTAATATTGACTAATATTGACCAATATGGCACGATATAGCCTTCCAGGTTGAAAGTGCCGTTAAGCCCCAATCAAATCAAATCAAATCGCTATATACCGTAGTTGCTCGAATAAGCGCCCGTTTGAATAAGGTATACATGTATTCCCCCTTCTCTAGGCGTGGATAAATCCTCATTTCACAGGAAGTTACAGTCAGGGCTACGCCATTTGGACCAAACAACGACCACCCTTCACTGTCGCCGTCTGTCAGTGTTTGGACCAAACAACGACCACCCTTCACTGTCGCTGTCTGTCAGTTTTTTGGACCAAACAACGACCACCCTTCACTGTCGCTGTCTGTCAGTGTTTGGACCAAACAACGACCACCCTTCACTGTCGCTGTCTGTCAGTGTTTGGACCAAACAACGACCACCCTTCACTGTCGCTGTCTGTCAGTGTTTGGACCAAACAACGACTACCCTTCACTGTCGCTGTCTGTCAGTGTTTGGACCAAACAACGACCACCCTTTACTGTCGCTGTCTGTCAGTGTTTGGACCAAACAACGCCCACCCTTCACTGTCGCTGTCTGTCAGTGTTTGGACCAAACAACGACTACCCTTCACTGTCGCTGCCTGTCAGTGTTTGGACCAAACAACGACTACCCTTCACTGTCGCTGTCTGTCAGTGTTTGGACCAAACAACGACTACCCTTCACTGTCGCTGCCTGTCAGTGTTTGGACCAAACAACGACCACCCTTCACTGTCGCTGTCTGTCAGTGTTTGGACCAAACAACGACTACCCTTCACTGTCGCTGCCTGTCAGTGTTTGGACCAAACAACGACCACCCTTCACTGTCGCTGTCTGTCAGTGTTTGGACCAAACAACGACCACCCTTCACTGTCGCTGTCTGTCAGTGTTTAGACCAAACAACGACCACCCTTCACTGTCGCTGTCTGTCAGTGATTGGACCAAACAACGACTACCCTTCACTGTCGCTGTCTGTCAGTGATTGGACCAAACAACGACCACCCTTCACTGTCGCTGTCTGTCAGTGTTTGGACCAAACAACGACCACCCTTCACTGTCGCTGTCTGTCAGTGTTTGGACCAAGCAACGACCACCCTTCACTGTCGCTGTCTGTCAGTGTTTGGACCAAGCAACGACCACCCTGCTCTGTCACTGTCTGTCAGTGTTTGGACCAAACAACGACTAACCTTCACTGTCGCTGTCTGTCAGTGATTGGACCAAACAACGACCACCCTTCACTGTCGCTGTCTGTCAGTGTTTGGACCAAACAACGACCACCCTTCACTGTCGCTGTCTGTCAGTGTTTGGACCAAGCAACGACTACCCTTCACTGTCGCTGTCTGTCACTGTTTGGACCAAACAATGACTACCCTTCACTGTCGCTGCCTGTCAGTGTTTGGACCAAACAACGACTACCCTTCACTGTCGCTGTCTGTCAGTGTTTGGACCAAACAACGACTACCCTTCACTGTCGCTGCCTGTCAGTGTTTGGACCAAACAACGACCACCCTTCACTGTCGCTGTCTGTCAGTGTTTGGACCAAACAACGACCACCCTTCACTGTCGCTGTCTGTCAGTGTTTAGACCAAACAACGACCACCCTTCACTGTCGCTGTCTGTCAGAGTTTGGACCAAACAACGCCCACCCTTCACTGTCGCTGTCTGTCAGTGTTTGGACCAAACAACGACTACCCTTCACTGTCGCTGTCTGTCAGTGATTGGACCAAACAACGACTACCCTTCACTGTCGCTGTCTGTCAGTGATTGGACCAAACAACGACCACCCTTCACTGTCGCTGTCTGTCAGTGTTTGGACCAAACAACGACCACCCTTCACTGTCGCTGTCTGTCAGTGTTTGGACCAAGCAACGACCACCCTTCACTGTCGCTGTCTGTCAGTGTTTGGACCAAGCAACGACCACCCTGCTCTGTCACTGTCTGTCAGTGTTTGGACCAAACAACGACCACCCTGCACTGTCACTGTCTGTCAGTGTTTCTGTTGCATGTGATCACGTCGATGATGCGACGTCGCCAAGACAACTGGCGCCACCCAACATCCGGGACTTTTCCTGCAGATGACCACGTGGTAATGCTTGTCTTTCCAGACTTCACCTGTATAACAAGGCGCTCACCCCTGTGGAGAAGTACAAGGGCCAGCGAGAGCTGGACACAATGGACAGCTACATACAGAAGACCTTGGGGCAGACGGAGGAGGTACGTGTGGGCCAGGGGGTGGCTGAATGCTGAATCATACAATACATTAATGGAGTATATAAGTTATATGAGTGCTATCGAGTTAAAGATGATGTCCCGCTATTGTCAGTGGAAAGTTACGATGTCAGTTGCATAACGAAAAAAATCTCATTTGATTATTGCTTGCTTGTTTTTCTGCAGCATTAACCATGTGACAGTTTTATCATTGGCAAAATATATGGCGAAAATTCATTAACATAATCCATAATTTAGTTAACGAAAAGGAATTTGATATTACAATTGGTAGCGTCTCTCGGCGATATCATTCACACCTGGATATAGCACTCTGCCAGGCTGCAAACCAATTGGTTGCGGGTTTGACCCCAATCTGTGTCTACGGCAGTTTTATCCTTCCATTCCATGGTCCAAGGGGTTCGTTGTCTCAGTTCAGCCTGTGTGTGTAGTACCAAGGTGGCCTAACATCCCAACCCATTGATGTGGCCTGAACAAAGGGAGGATGTTTAACATACATGTATAAGCCACGTCTAGTGAATGATGGCACCGGACCCTCATGACCCGGGGTTCACCCCGTGGCCTAGTGGGTGGGCGACTTCCGCTATGTCGAATATGCCCTACTCGGTCAGCCCAAGCGGCCTGGTTTGAATCCCTATCCAATTTTTCATGTTTGCGCAGGATAAAAATCTCATTTTTTCTTTGCAAAGTGTAAGGTGTTACTCCCGTAGCCAGGGCTCCTGTTTACCTTGAACCTTCCATTTGTGATATTTCCTACTTAAATCACTCAATGACTCTCCTGTCTTTCCCCAGCCGAAAACCGCCGAACCGGCCTCTGTGCCGGTGCCCGACGCGCGTCTCCCGGTCAAGGGGCTGTGGGACCTCTCTGGAGCGGACTTCGACAAGCACGTGGAGCGGGGACATCACTTCGTGGAATTCTTCGCTCCCTGGTGCGGCCACTGCAAAAAGCTGGGCCCCACCTGGATCAACCTCGCCAAGGAATTCGAGAAGGACGAGACCGTCACCATCGGCAAGGTAAGGCCGCCAGGAGGCCACCTCTCACCTAGTTAATTAGTTAATTTACTTCATTATCCGTCCTTGACGCGCAGGCTGTGGGCGTGGGACAGATAGGGTTATGCCCACGTGGGATTGTTGCGGAATATACATCTTTAATCGTGTTCGTCTTTGATGGTACATTATTATGTATGTATTTCTCAAGTAATTCTTTTACTTATGTTGTTTGTGAGCCAATTAATGTATTTAACCGTCTCCCGCCCTACTGCATAAACTAGTTTATAGTTACATTCCTGTGTCCTAGAATCGTGTTCGTTGAACATCTGGGAATAATATAGATTAAGCTGTTTTCCTATGCCATAAGCCATGCTTTATAACCTAGTATCTTCTTGAGCCCTTTCACGGCGGACTCTCCACATTTAAGTCATACGCAGTCATGCATGTGAATGGACTTTGGTTTCCAGGTTGACTGCACCAAGAGCCCGCTGGTGTGCCAGAAGCAGGGAGTCAAGGGGTACCCGACACTGCTGTTCTTCACCAATGGCAAGATGGTAAGACACTGCGTTAGGCGTCCAACATGTTACAAGATCAATGAGCTTCCTTCAATGGGTGGCCAGGCTAGGTCACTCCTGTATATTGTCGCTTTCTGTAGTGAACGCGAATTTCCGTGTGACGACGTTTTGCTGCAACCACTATGGTCACGTTGGTATGTCTGCTATTTTAGACCGCAAAATAACGTTAAAAGCGTCAGATATCCTCAAAATGTAATACAATATTGTCAAAATAACGTTAAATTATATCAGATGTCGTTAAAATATAGTGCAATAATGTTAAATTGTGTCCGATATCGTCAAAATATAGTACAATATTGTCAAAATAACGTTAAATTATGTCCTATCTTCAAAATAGTACAATATTGTCAAAATAACGTTAAATTGTGTCATATCGTCAAAATATAGTACAATCTTGTCATAATGACGTTAAAATGTGTCCAATATCGTCAAAATATAGTACAATATGGTCAAAATATAGTACAATATGGTCAAAATATAGTACAATATGGTCAAAATATAGTACAATATGGTCAAAATAACGTTGAAATGTGTCAGATAGCGTTAAAATATACACGACTTGCGTGCATAGGCCAATGGCAACTGTATCACTTGCGCGTAACAATGGGGAGTCTGCCTGGCCCAGTGTGGTGAACAGGCTAAGCTGCAGCGCCACAGGTCTTGGGTGCGAACCCTGCACATGGGGCGAAGTTCATTGGCCCTGGAGGGGTCTTGGCCCAACGTAGCCTTCGCGTGCGCGAAAAGGCCTGAACAACACGCATTTCATTTGCTTATCTTGTGGCTATGACCTGAGAAACTGACCACCGTGTTACCATAGATACTGACCGCCATGTTCCCATAGATACTGACCGCCATGTTCCCATAGATACTGACCGCCATGTTCCCATAGATACTGACCGTCATGTTCCCATAGATACTGACCGTCATGTTCCCATAGATACTGACCGCCATGTTGCCATACATACTGACCGCCATGTTGCCATAGATACTGACCGTCATGTTCCCATAGATACTGACCGTCATGTTCCCATAGATACTGACCGCCATGTTGCCATACATACTGACCGCCATGTTGCCATAGATACTGACCGCCATGTTGCCATAGATACTGACCGCCATGACCCCGTAGATACTGACCGCCATGACCCCGTAGATACTGACCGCCATGACCCCATAGATACTGACCGCCATGTTCCCATAGATACTGACCGCCATGACCCCATAGATACTGACCGCCATGTTCCCATAGATACTGACCGTCATGTTCCCATAGATACTGACCGCCATGTTCCAATAGATACTGACCGTCATGTTCCCATAGATACTGACCGCCATGTTGCCATACATACTGACCGCCATGTTGCCATAGATACTGACCGCCATGTTGCCATAGATACTGACCGCCATGACCCCGTAGATACTGACCGCCATGACCCCGTAGATACTGACCGCCATGACCCCATAGATACTGACCGCCATGTTCCCATAGATACTGACCGCCATGACCCCATAGATACTGACCGCCATGACCCCATAGATACTGACCGCCATGTTCCCATAGATACTGACCGCCATGTTCCCATAGATACTGACCGCCATGACCCCATAGATACTGACCTCTATGTTCCCATAGATACTGACCGCCATGTTCCCATAGATACTGACCGCCATGTCCCCATAGATACTGACCGCCATGACCCCATAGATACTGACCGCCATGTTCCCATAGATACTGACCGCCATGTTCCCATAGATACTGACCGTCATGTTCCCATAGATACTGACCGCCATGTTGCCATACATACTGACCGCCATGTTGCCATAGATACTGACCGCCATGTTGCCATAGATACTGACCGCCATGACCCCGTAGATACTGACCGCCATGACCCCGTAGATACTGACCGCCATGACCCCATAGATACTGACCGCCATGTTCCCATAGATACTGACCGCCATGACCCCATAGATACTGACCGCCATGACCCCATAGATACTGACCGCCATGTTCCCATAGATACTGACCGCCATGTTCCCATAGATACTGACCGCCATGACCCCATAGATACTGACCGCCATGTTCCCATAGATACTGACCGCCATGTTCCCATAGATACTGACCGCCATGTCCCCATAGATACTGACCGCCATGACCCCGAAGATACTGACCGCCATGTTCCCATAGATACTGACCGCCATGACCCCTTGTAGGTTGAGAAGTACCAGGGAGCGCGCGACCTGACCCCCCTCAGGACGTTCGTCAACCGCAGGAAGCTGATGAGTGACCCCAACGCCGGCCGCACGGACGAGAAGGTGCCGGAGAAGGTGGAGCAGCCGAAGGTAAACCACTGACAGGGACATCGTGGGGAGAGGGGGTGGCCTCCCCAGATACTGCACAATAAAGAAAACCTGGTTTCCCCGTTGAATTTTTCTCCATGTAACGGTAATTTCGGCCTAAGACTTTTTTCTAAGACTATATCATGATATTGGCATTTTACCGTTTATCATTGGCAATTAGGAACCCCCAAATTCACAATTACTCTATTAACGGCAAAACCGGTTCATTTAATAGTTTGATGCAGGTCAAGCGAACGTCTCTAATGCCCGGGGCGCCTAATCTGAGGCACCTTTCATCCATTCATCCTTCACCGTCTCGGGGGGGGGTTCGTTGCCCCAGTTTCGCTGTGTGAATGCACAGATTACAGCGGCCTACAACCCCAACATGTCCTTTCCAGGGTGGCGTGGTGGTGCTGGACGCTGTCAGCTTCCGCAGCCACATCCAGCAGGGCGACACCTTCATCAAGTTCTACGCTCCCTGGTGCGGCCACTGCAAGCGACTGGCGCCCGTCTGGGACGAGCTGGCCGAGGCCTTCGCCGACCAGAGCGGCGTCTCCATCGCCAAGGTAACGAACGCGGGGACACACGCACGTGGTCATGGACTACTGTCTGCGCCTCATACGTCAGCCAGAATGAGGGGAAATACCCTGGCTGTATCTGTGACGCCGTTAGAGCGAGGGTTAAGCGAGATAATGCAGACAGCTGGCAAAGATAATCGTGTCTTTTTTTTGCCATCCAAGGCACCGATGCGGGGTTTATTACGTCTTATTTTTAAACATGTATTGTTGACGGCGAGATGTATCCAGCGATAATATCGTGCTTTTAATGGCATAGCAATTTGAGTTAATGCAGTTGGACGGGCTGTCGGGGGGGGGGGGGGGGGGCGGGGGGAGGAGCGGTAAAAATGGAGCGTCTGCGGTTTTGAGGTTTTAGCATTGGATTCCGGAACCATCAGTCTGAACAGAACAGTTGCATTTCGTGATTCCAGGAACCAGTGTAATTTCTTAGAGCGCCCACTTGTTTCTATGGTGTCCAAAGTGACCTCGCGGCTTACGTCACAGCGGTCTGTTTTAGGTCGACTGCACTGAGCACAAGTCCGTGTGCCAGCTCTACTCTGTGAAGAGCTACCCGACTCTCCACTGGTTCTCTAATGGCCACACGGTAAGTCACGTGGTGAATGAATTCAAAAGCTGAACCCTGACGTTGAATCAGTGTATTGACCATTATGTCGTCTGCACATTAGATCAGTGTATTGAGCATTATGTTATCTGCTCATTAGATCAGTGTATTGACCATTATGTCGTTTGCACATTAGATCAGTGTATTGACCATTATGCCGTTTGCACATTAGATCAGTGTATTGACCATTATGTCGTCTGCACATTAGATCAGTGTATTGACCATTATGCCGTTTGCACATTAGATCAATGTATTGACCATTATGTCGTCTGCACATTAGATCAATGTATTGACCATTATGCCGTCTGCACATTGGATCAGCGTATTGACCATTATGTCGTCTGCACATTAGATCAGTGTATTGACCATTATGCCGTCTGCACATTGGATCAGCGTATTGACCATTATGTCGTCTGCACATTAGATCAGTGTATTGACCATTATGTCGTTTGCACATTAGATCAGTGTATTGACCATTATGTCGTCTGCACATTAGATCAATGTATTGACCATTATGTCGTCTGCACATTAGATCAGTGTATTGACCATTATGTCGTCTGCACATTAGATCAGTGTATTGACCATTATGTCGTTTGCACATTAGATCAGTGTATTGACCATTATGTCGTCTGCACATTAGATCAGTGTATTGACCATTATGTCGTCTGCACATTAGATCAGTGTATTGACCATTATGTCGTCTGCACATTAGATCAGTGTATTGACCATTATGTCGTCTGCACATTAGATCAGTGTATTGACCATTATGTCGTCTGCACATTAGATCAGTGTATTGACCATTATGTCGTCTGCACATTAGATCAGTGTATTGACCGTGCTCCATGTTATGACCACAGCAAGACAAGTACTCGGGCGGCCGCGACCTGGGGGCGCTCAAGTCCTTCGTCCAGAAGAAAGTCGAAGAGAAGACGGTAAAGAAGGATGAGCCGGCCGAAGAGAAGAAAGATGAACCGACTGAAGAGAAGAAGGAAGAGAAACCCGCCAGCGTGGTGAGCTAACAGTCCTCGCACTACCTCTTATCTATGTGTCAACCGATTATAGCAGGTTTCATGGGGATATTAGATAAAAACACCACAGAATCAATGAAAATATGAGCTGGTTGTGTTCAGACTCAGTGTTAATCGTGTATTTCTCGATGTTGTTGTGGTGAGTGAGGGAGAGACGGTCAGTGTATCTCTGCCCCCCCCCCCCTCCATCCGCGCTGCCCGAGCGCTCTGCGCAACATCTCTGCGCATCTATCTACTCACGGCGGTCAGACTTGATGGGGGTCGCGGTCGATGAAGTGATTACGCCCTGCTATGATAACCACGTTGACTCGTTAGGGTCAAGGTCACTGTCCACGCCACCCGACCTTCATCCACCGCAACTGTCCTTATGATTGACGGTATTTCAGTGACAGTCAGGAAGCCACCGACTCACTAGTTATAACCTTATGTCAATGACATATGTGAAGAGTTGACCTCGCCTTCATGTCCTGTCTATAGTATATCTCTGTCTTATCTATTTGCCACTTCCTATGATTTGTTGCAGGAGAGCGTTTTGGTTCTCAAAGATGATGATTTCAAGGATGCCATCAAGAAGGGAACATCTTTCGTCAAGTTTTATGCCCCATGGTAAGTCTTGTTCAAAAAATTCTCATCTGTGGTCTTATCATCGATTTATGACGCTTGATTTACGGTTATGGATTGGTATACGTTACGATTTGCCTAAACTAGAAACTTTCGTTTGAAACCCTACCCTAAACACTTAAACACTGTTAAAGCCCCCCTCCCCATCCCCCACCCCCCAACCCCCGCCCCCCATCCCGTACCCCCCCCCCCCACCCCCACTGCACACATGTAAACTGACTGTTGTCTTTGTCGGCCGCCAGGTGTGGCCACTGTAAGCGTCTGGCGCCCACGTGGGACGAGCTAGGCGGCGCCTTCTCCACCAACCCCGCCGTCAACATCGCCAAGGTCGACTGCACCACCGAGAGGCAGGTGTGCAAGGAATTCGAGGTGAGTACACTGGTAGAGGTGCGCAAGGAGTTCGGGATGAGTACACTGGTAGAGGTGTGCAAGGAGTTTGGGGTGAGTACACTGGTAGAGGTGTGCAAGGAATTCGGGGTGAGTACACTGGTAGAGGTGTGCAAGGAATTCGAGGTGAGTACACTGGTAGAGGTGCGCAAGGAGTTCGGGATGAGTACACTGGTAGAGGTGTGCAAGGAGTTTGGGGTGAGTACACTGGTAGAGGTGTGCAAGGAATTCGGGGTGAGTACACTGGTAGAGGTGTGCAAGCAGTTTGGGGTGAGTACACTGGTAGAGGTGTGCAAGGAGTTTGGGGTGAGTACACTGGTAGAGGTGCGCAAGGAGTTTGGGGTGAGTACACTGGTAGAGGTGTGCAAGCAGTTTGGGGTGAGTACATTGCTAGAAGTGTGCAAGTAGTTTGGGGTGAGTACACTGGTAGAGGTGTGCAAGCAGTTTGGGGTGAGTACACTGGTAGAGGTGTGCAAGCAGTTTGGGGTGAGTACACTGGTAGAGGTGCGCAAGGAGTTTGGGGTGAGTACACTGGTAGAGGTGTGCAAGCAGTATGGGGTGAGTACACTGGTAGAGGTGTGCAAGCAGTATGGGGTGAGTACATTGCTAGAAGTGTGCAAGTAGTTTGGGGTGAGTACACTGGTAGAGGTGTGCAAGCAGTTTGGGGTGAGTACACTGGTAGAGGTGTGCAAGCAGTTTGGGGTGAGTACACTGGTAGAGGTGCGCAAGGAGTTTGGGGTGAGTACACTGGTAGAGGTGTGCAAGCAGTATGGGGTGAGTACACTGGTAGAGGTGTGCAAGCAGTATGGGGTGAGTACATTGCTAGAAGTGTGCAAGTAGTTTGGGGTGAGTACACTGGTAGAGGTGTGCAAGCAGTTTGGGGTGAGTACACTGGTAGAGGTGTGCAAGCAGTTTGGGGTGAGTACACTGGTAGAGGTGTGCAAGGAGTTTGGGGTGAGTACACTGGTAGAGGTGTGCAAGCAGTATGGGGTGAGTACACTGGTAGAGGTGTGCAAGCAGTATGGGGTGAGTACACTGGTAGAGGTGTGCAAGCAGTATGGGGTGAGTACATTGCTAGAAGTGTGCAAGTAGTTTGGGGTGAGTACACTGGTAGAGGTGTGCAAGCAGTTTGGGGTGAGTACACTGGTAGAGGTGTGCAAGCAGTTTGGGGTGAGTACACTGGTAGAGGTGCGCAAGGAGTTTGGGGTGAGTACACTGGTAGAGGTGTGCAAGCAGTATGGGGTGAGTACACTGGTAGAGGTGTGCAAGCAGTATGGGGTGAGTACATTGCTAGAAGTGTGCAAGTAGTTTGGGGTGAGTACACTGGTAGAGGTGTGCAAGCAGTTTGGGGTGAGTACACTGGTAGAGGTGTGCAAGCAGTTTGGGGTGAGTACACTGGTAGAGGTGCGCAAGGAGTTTGGGGTGAGTACACTGGTAGAGGTGTGCAAGCAGTATGGGGTGAGTACACTGGTAGAGGTGTGCAAGCAGTATGGGGTGAGTACATTGCTAGAAGTGTGCAAGTAGTTTGGGGTGAGTACACTGGTAGAGGTGTGCAAGCAGTTTGGGGTGAGTACACTGGTAGAGGTGTGCAAGCAGTTTGGGGTGAGTACACTGGTAGAGGTGTGCAAGGAGTTTGGGGTGAGTACACTGGTAGAGGTGTGCAAGCAGTATGGGGTGAGTACACTGGTAGAGGTGTGCAAGCAGTATGGGGTGAGTACACTGGTAGAGGTGTGCAAGCAGTATGGGGTGAGTACACTGGTAGAGGTGTGCAAGCAGTATGGGGTGAGTACACTGGTAGAGGTGTGCAAGCAGTATGGGGTGAGTACACTGGTAGAGGTGTGCAAGCAGTTTGGGGTGAGTACACTGGTAGAGGTGTGCAAGCAGTATGGGGTGAGTACACTGGTAGAGGTGTGCAAGGAGTTTGGGGTGAGTACACTGGTAGAGGTGTGCAAGCAGTATGGGGTGAGTACACTGGTAGAGGTGTGCAAGCAGTTTGGGGTGAGTACATTGCTAGAAGTGTGCAAGTAGTTTGGGGTGAGTACACTGGTAGAGGTGTGCAAGCAGTTTGGGGTGAGTACACTGGTAGAGGTGTGCAAGCAGTTTGGGGTGAGTACACTGGTAGAGGTGTGCAAGGAGTTTGGGGTGAGTACACTGGTAGAGGTGTGCAAGCAGTATGGGGTGAGTACACTGGTAGAGGTGTGCAAGCAGTATGGGGTGAGTACACTGGTAGAGGTGTGCAAGCAGTATGGGGTGAGTACACTGGTAGAGGTGTGCAAGCAGTATGGGGTGAGTACACTGGTAGAGGTGTGCAAGCAGTATGGGGTGAGTACACTGGTAGAGGTGTGCAAGCAGTTTGGGGTGAGTACACTGGTAGAGGTGTGCAAGCAGTATGGGGTGAGTACACTGGTAGAGGTGTGCAAGGAGTTTGGGGTGAGTACACTGGTAGAGGTGTGCAAGCAGTATGGGGTGAGTACACTGGTAGAGGTGTGCAAGCAGTATGGGGTGAGTACACTGGTAGAGGTGTGCAAGCAGTATGGGGTGAGTACACTGGTAGAGGTGTGCAAGCAGTTTGGGGTGAGTACACTGGTAGAGGTGTGCAAGCAGTATGGGGTGAGTACACTGGTAGAGGTGTGCAAGGAATTCGGGGTGAGTACACTGGTAGAGGTGTGCAAGCAGTTTGGGGTGAGTACACTGGTAGAGGTGTGCAAGCAGTATGGGGTGAGTACACTGGTAGAGGTGTGCAAGCAGTATGAGGTGAGTACACTGGTAGAGGTGTGCAAGCAGTTCGGGGTGAGTACACTGGTAGAGGTGTGCAAGCAGTTTGGGGTGAGTACATTGCTAGAAGTGTGCAAGTAGTTTGGGGTGAGTACACTGGTAGAGGTGTGCAAGCAGTTTGGGGTGAGTACACTGGTAGAGGTGTGCAAGCAGTTTGGGGTGAGTACACTGGTAGAGGTGTGCAAGGAGTTTGGGGTGAGTACACTGGTAGAGGTGTGCAAGCATGAGACACTGCCTGAAGTATCCCTATGTTTAAATATAACTGCTATCATTATTTATTGGTGTAGACTGTGACTGGACCTCCGGTTTTACCATATTTCCACACATATTGCCTTGCCCGGGGCCTAAGCCGCCCACGCCACCACCTGTTGCCCTCCACTACTGGCGTGTGTGATGCCCACGCCACCACCTGTTGCCCTTCACTACTGGCGTGTGTGATGTTGACGGGTGATGTGTTCTGTGGCTCCAGGTCCAGGGGTTCCCCACTCTCATCCTGTTCCGTGACGGCGAGAAGGTCAAGGACTACAGCGGCGGCAGAGACATCAACGCCCTGCGCGCCTTTGTCACCGAGAACCTGCCCCACGACGAGTTGTAAAGGGCCGCCCCCCAGCCCGGGCCGCCCCCCAGCCCGGGCCGTCCCCCAGCCCGGGCCGTCCCCCAGCCCAGGCCGCCAAGAACCACGTGATTCATTGACCAACGCATCACACATCACAACACTGCATCGCCACAACCCAGACTGCTCAACACCACGTGGTCGAGGAAGGGAACTCTACGTAAACCAGCATGCGACATCTCAACCAAGGCTGACACGAAACAAGTCGAGATACCAGATGCGAACTAAACTGTCTAAAGGGTGCTCTGCTAGGCCAGCCCGAGCGACCGGTGCTTCGCAGTTACACCCGAAGCGTCTCCCTTCCTTGACACTTCCCATTATCGCGATATGATCTACGGTTAAGGCATGCTACTTAAATCAAGCAGTCAATCTTACACAACTGGATGCTAGAACAACCATACCTGACACCAGTGCTTGGATTTAGTATGACGATATCTACCAGTAAGCCAGTACTTGTGTACAGTACTCCATTATAATACTTGTGTTCATTCCTCCAATGCAGTACTGGTTGTAGAGTACTCTATGCGGTTTACCGGTAGTCCCATGGGGCACTACGTTGCGGTACTTAAATCAGTTAAGATGTTGTCTCTGGCTACCGTATGAACGGGCGATAATACCATCAATGTGAGAAAAGGTTTCCTTCATAAGCCATATATGTGGTGTAATATACCGTTGATAGATTAATTCCTAAAGGATTCACGTGGTTGTCAATTGGTCATGAGATTACTATTGTAAGCTGTACTTGGGCAGTTTTAGAATGATATTTAATGTTTTGTCTGGTGGCAATACCACGTCACCGCGGCCCATGTGTGGTTATCTTTAACCCAAGGGATATGTTAACTGGAGCCGAAAGATGTTCTTCTGAAATCCGTTTAAATGTGGGGAAGGTTCATTGTGTTTTTTTCCTTAAAATATTTTGTTACAAATTAACTAATATGATAATATATTATCAGTAATTTATCAGTAATTTATCAGTCAATTTATGCCTTTGAATCTCATCTTAATCCATGAACCGCCTTCCCTTGTCGTATGTTTGAGCTGTTGTAGCGTCGTTGATCACGGTAATTTCTCTCTTTTGAGTCGTGTTGAGTTCAGTTTTAATGTTATGTGTGAACGTTACGTGATATCTCGTCAAGGTTACTTTTTTTTGTCGTCATTGGAACAAGCATCGAGGTGCAGCTGAAGTGATAAACAAGTGATTTAATATTAAATATATATTATAGATATATATTTGTTCTTGTGCCTTTTTGTCGGTTTTAACTTGAAATCGCGTTGGTTGCCAGGCGTTGTAGCTCAACATTCCTACCACGTGCTGTCTGTTGTGTCATAATAAGTATTGAGTAATAATAGTAAGGATATAATGTATTAACAGTGCCAGTGTGTTGTGTGCCCTTGTGAGTATTCTAAACAAATACCCATGCTCGATGCGATACGAATGTAACTATAGCTTTGTGATGACATGTTTATCCTTGAGATCGAGGTACTTCGGAGAGCAATAACCATGTTGATGCGTCCTGAGCGTGCAGCGTTCGTGTGTGAGTGACGAGAGAGGGCGCTATTCGCGCGTATCATTCTTCGTGACAGAGGTCGCTTTCGTCGACACTAAATCATCTTGGTCTGTGAACAATAATCCCAGGGTGTATGTTACCGAACCTTTTCGTGGTGGTGGGCGAGGTGGTGTAGTTGCTTTTTGTGTGTCAGGGAAGTATTTGTGAAGCGGTCTTTTCAACTGTAATGAGATTGCGTAGTGATGGAAAAGTATATATACTACAGAAATAATTCCTTCGTGTTTTTAAACCCTTTCAAAATTAAGAAGACTGGTAAACTAGGTACACTAATCAAACACCGCGGTCACAAGATGCACTGTCCTTAGGATATTTGTCCAGTTTGCCTGTTCGCTGTTGTCACGTTAATAGTTTACAGACGTTTGATGGTGTGGCAGTATGGAAGGTGTGGTTTCTCTGACGCGTACACTCACCATTACATACACTGTCTGAGTCGCTATAAGTACGCCTGGCGTGGCCATTATGAGCGATGAGACAAGGATTGTATCACTCTTAGCTAGTTCGTGTCCAGGGAATTTGTACATAGGATATTTGATAGGAAATGCTGCCGACTACCGCTGAGGATTGTAAGCATGCGTTGTGAATGCCCCGCTTTCATGAAGCAGTTGTCGGGAGAAAATAAGGTGAAAGGGTTCACAATATAGTCACAGTTTACACTTAATATATAAATGATATATTATTATATATGTATATATATATATATATACCTTGTTGTGAGTGCCAGGCTCGAGTTATCACGTGACGCTACATTATCGGCCAGTCGGCGACCGGTGGCTCCCTGTGACGTCACGCTACATTATCGGCCAGTCGGCGACCGGTGGGTTCCTGTAACGCCTCCTCGCGCCAGTCGCCAGCTCGGATTTAACACTTGTGAGGTCTCACGGATGGGAAAGCTATAAAAGGTCTTAAATTAATCTGTCACTGTTTGTCTTTGTGTGCTTTGTTTCTTCACTGTTTCAGTATGCTATGAAGCTTTCCTTTGGTGTACCAAGCGGGATGTATGCTCAACACAGTATTAGATTAACAGACCAACTGGATGCACCCCCCCCCCCCCAAATTATAAGATATGACCTATAATATAAAATGTATCTCCAATGTCTGTGTGGGTTGCTTATCGTGAGGCGTGGTATCCTGCGGTAGTTCTGGCTCGATGGCCGCGTCCATTGCCCTCTGGGCGGTGCACCAGCTCATTGTGTTTTTGCAAAAATGAGAGATCGGTATACTATTCGACGACTTGTTTGTTATGTGCGGATGGACAACATTTGCTGACGAACACCATGCTAAGGGTTCTGGGATCTTATGTGTATTTCTGTTCATGTCCAGTTTCACCATACTCTACCCGATGACTACTACTCGCTGTATGAAGGTCAAATCTATTTTTGTAAGTCGTCGGGCCGTCTGCTTTGTTCACGACACCTACAGATCCGTGACCTGACGTCCGTTGTTATGACGTCAGCCACTTGGCTCCTTCAGTGACGTCAGTCAGTGTCCACGGTGCACTGACGTCACGCGTGCACTGAAGTTTAGTTCACTGAAGATTAATATACTGACGTTACATGTGAATGGAAGTTTCAATGTTCAATGTGAAGACCTCTTGGTAGAAGTTTCATGCTTGAGGTCTCGTGGGACTCATCACGTGTTCTCTCGCTGTCTGTCTCACCATTCACCTCCATGTTAGAATCGAACAACGAACTTGTTTGTCGCGGGTGACTTGTTTTAAGAATACTGAAATAAATTGGACATTCCCGTTTGAAGAATGTTTTTGTTACTTGTCCGAATTCGTACGTCCGTCGCTTATGGAGCAATTTACGGCCATGTATTTTAGATCTACCACAGAAATATGTTAATAAGAACTTTCAAAAGACAACCACATGTAAGCTTTCTTGCACAATAAAAGTAGGAATCTTCAGTCAGGATTCAGAATGTTCTCTCTGTCCGGTTCAAGGCCGACCATTATATAAATGATAATTCACAAGTAACGAAGGCGTAATTAGAACCTCTTGTGAGACGAACAACCCAACACCATTCCTGTGTTTCAAGTTCACTTTATTTACATGTTATCTGTAGCGACGTATATCACAATGATGGAGGTGTGGCGGCTGAACAAAGATAATGTAAATATAACCCCACTTGCCACTAAGTAGGCTTTAATTTAAACACAACGTCACTCCTCAGATAATCCCACAATAAGACGCCAATCCTGGCGCCATGGACCAGACTTCCCGATGGACGTATGGAGAATGCTTTGACTGAGCGAACCTTCAAGTTGGAGCTTTGAACGATCGAAAAGGGCATATAAACGTCACCCATGGGCAGTCCAAGCATATTATTAATGATGTGTCAAGGTTCAAAAACCTTCGTTCCAAAAAGCCGCTACCCCCCCGAGGAGTTTGTTCGGGGGGTGGGGGGCCGGGGCGACCTCCATGAGGTGTGTCGCGAAGTACTCACGTTGTGTACGGAGAGCTTGGTGCACGACATGGAAGGGGTACAGGGCTTAGAACGCATGCGCAGACGCCTGCCCACACACCCCACACACGCACACACACTACTCTTCCCAGGTTTCCAGAGAGGCTCCAGCGTAGATGACGTTCCTGGCGGATGACGCGTGGGTGCGGCCTAACCCCCCACGGGAGGGACGGGGGGTGGAGCCCTGTAGATCCCTGCATAGAGCGCTGACCCACAGGGCTGGGTGCCCCCACAGAACAGCCAGCAGGGGTGGAGGGTGGAACCCTGTATAGCGCGTTGACCCACAGGGCGGGGCTAAGGGGTGGGGTGGGTGCTCTCAAGGGCTGGGTTGTCCCTGCTATTTGACCTCCGACACGATGTGTTTCGTCCTCTCCGGTACGTAGGGCACTGTGCCCGGCTTGCTGTGCGCCCGTCTGTTGCTCTCCCTGTAAACAACAAACAATAACCATGCCGTAATTCATACTCCACCAACGCTCCAGCTTCCGCCAGGCAACACAATATTTCAAAGCGAACAGCCATTAATTAACATGCCTTGTTAGCTATTAGCCATTGTTTATCCCAGGCTTCCCGCGTAGTAATAACTGATACATCATAATATACATATTGTGATAGACTAAGTCATCACCTGTACTCAAGAGGCCAGAAGGTGACAGGTAACACCATTAAAAATAGAGGTAAGAGGTAACCACCAAAGGGTGTGGTTTGTGCGGTCACACCACCATGATAAAGGTAAGCTAGGCCAGCCACGCGTGGTTTGTGCGGTCACACCACCATGATAAGGTAAGCTAGGCCAGCCACGCGTGGTTTGTGCGGTCACACCACCATGATAAGGTAAGCTAGGCCAGCCACGCGTGGTTTGTGCGGTCACACCACCATGATAAGGTAAGCTAGGCCAGCCACGCGTGGTTTGTGCGGTCACACCACCATGATAAGGTAAGCTAGGCCAGCCACGCGTGGTTTGTGCGGTCACACCACCATGATAAGGTAAGCTAGGCCAGCCACGCGTAGTTTGTGCGGTCACACCACCATGATAAGGTAAGCTAGGCCAGCCACGCGTGGTTTGTGCGGTCACACCACCATGATAAGGTAAGCTAGGCCAGCCACGCGTGGTTTGTGCGGTCACACCACCATGATAAGGTAAGTTAGGCCAGCCACGCGTGGTTTGCGCGGTCACACCACCATGATAAAGGTTAGCTAGGCCAGCCACGCGTGGTTTGTGCGGTGACACCACCAGGTAAGCTAGGCTAGCCACGCGTGGTTTGTGCGGGGACACCACCATGATAAGGTAAGCTAGGCCAGCCACGCCTGGTTAGTGCGGTGACACCACCATGATAAGGTAAGCTAGGCCAGCCACGCGTGGTTTGTGCGGTCACACCACCATGATAAGGTAAGCTAGGCCAGCCACGCGTGGTTTGTGCGGTGACACCACCATGATAAGGTAAGCTAGGCCAGCCACGCGTGGTTTGTGCGGTCACACCACCATGATAAGGTAAGCTAGGCCAGCCACGCGTAGTTTGTGCGGTCACACCACCATGATAAGGTAAGCTAGGCCAGCCACGCGTGGTTTGTGCGGTCACACCACCATGATAAAGGTAAGCTAGGCCAGCCACGCGTGGTTTGTGCGGTCACACCACCATGATAAGGTAAGCTAGGCCAGCCACGCGTGGTTTGTGCGGTCACACCACCATGATAAGGTAAGCTAGGCCAGCCACGCGTGGTTTGTGCGGTCACACCACCATGATAAGGTAAGTTAGGCCAGCCACGCGTGGTTTGTGCGGTCACACCACCATGATAAGGTAAGCTAGGCCAGCCACGCGTGGTTTGTGCGGTCACACCACCATGATAAGGTAAGTTAGGCCAGCCACGCGTGGTTTGTGCGGTCACACCACCATGATAAAGGTTCGCTAGGCCAGCCACGCGTGGTTTGTGCGGTGACACCACCAGGTAAGCTAGGCTAGCCACGCGTGGTTTGTGCGGGGACACCACCATGATAAGGTAAGCTAGGCCAGCCACGCGTGGTTTGTGCGGTGACACCACCAGGTAAGCTAGGCTAGCCACGCGTTGTTTGTGCGGTGACACCACCATGATAAGGTAAGCTAGGCCAGCCACGCGTGGTTTGTGCAGTCACACCACCATGATAAGGTAAGCTAGACCAGCCACGCGTGGTTTGTGCGGTGACACCACCCTGATAAGGTAAGCCAGGCCAGCCACGCCTGGTTTGTGCGGTGACACCACCATGATAAGGTAAGCCAGGCCAGCCACGCCTGGTTTGTGCGGTCACACCACCATGATAAGGTAAGCTAGGCCAGCCACGCGTGGTTTGTGCGGTCACACCACCATGATAAAGGTAAGCTAGGCCAGCCACGCGTGGTTTGTGCGGTCACACCACCATGATAAGGTAAGCTAGGCCAGCCACGCGTGGTTTGTGCGGTCACACCACCATGATAAGGTAAGCTAGGCCAGCCACGCGTGGTTTGTGCGGTCACACCACCATGATAAGGTAAGCTAGGCCAGCCACGCGTAGTTTGTGCGGTGACACCACCATGATAAGGTAAGCTAGGCCAGCCACGCGTGGTTTGTGCGGTCACACCACCATGATAAAGGTAAGCTAGGCCAGCCACGCGTGGTTTGTGCGGTCACACCACCATGATAAGGTAAGCTAGGCCAGCCACGCGTGGTTTGTGCGGTCACACCACCATGATAAGGTAAGCTAGGCCAGCCACGCGTGGTTTGTGCGGTCACACCACCATGATAAGGTAAGCTAGGCCAGCCACGCGTGGTTTGTGCGGTCACACCACCATGATAAGGTAAGTTAGGCCAGCCACGCGTGGTTTGTGCGGTCACACCACCATGATAAAGGTTAGCTAGGCCAGCCACGCGTGGTTTGTGCGGTGACACCACCAGGTAAGCTAGGCTAGCCACGCGTGGTTTGTGCGGGGACACCACCATGATAAGGTAAGCTAGGCCAGCCACGCCTGGTTAGTGCGGTGACACCACCATGATAAGGTAAGCTAGGCCAGCCACGCGTGGTTTGTGCGGTCACACCACCATGATAAGGTAAGCTAGGCCAGCCACGCGTGGTTTGTGCGGTGACACCACCATGATAAGGTAAGCTAGGCCAGCCACGCGTGGTTTGTGCGGTCACACCACCATGATAAGGTAAGCTAGGCCAGCCACGCGTAGTTTGTGCGGTCACACCACCATGATAAGGTAAGCTAGGCCAGCCACGCGTGGTTTGTGCGGTGACACCACCATGATAAAGGTAAGCTAGGCCAGCCACGCGTGGTTTGTGCGGTCACACCACCATGATAAGGTAAGCTAGGTCAGCCACGCGTGGTTTGTGCGGTCACACCACCATAAGGTAAGCTAGGCCAGCCACGCGTGGTTTGTGCGGTCACACCACCATGATAAGGTAAGCTAGGTCAGCCACGCGTTGTTTGTGCGGTGACACCACCATGATAAGGTAAGCTAGGCCAGCCACGCGTGGTTTGTGCAGTCACACCACCATGATAAGGTAAGCTAGACCAGCCACGCGTGGTTTGTGCGGTGACACCACCCTGATAAGGTAAGCCAGGCCAGCCACGCCTGGTTTGTGCGGTGACACCACCATGATAAGGTAAGCCAGGCCAGCCACGCCTGGTTAGTGCGGTGACACCACCATGATAAGGTAAGCCAGGCCAGCCACGCCTGGTTAGTGCGGTGACACCACCATGATAAGGTAAGCCAGGCCAGCCACGCCTGGTTAGTGCGGTGACACCACCATGATAAGGTAAGCCAGGCCAGCCACGCCTGGTTAGTGCGGTGACACCACCATGATAAGGTAAGCTAGGCCAGCCACGCGTGGTTTGTGCGGTGACACCACCATGGTAAAGGTAAGCCAGGCCAGCCACGCGTGGTTTGTGCGGTGACACCACCATGATAAAGGTAAGCCAGGCCAGCCACGCGTGGTTTGTGCGGTGACACCACCATGATAAGGTAAGCTAGGCCAGCCACGCGTGGTTTGTGCGGTCACACCACCATGATAAAGGTAAGCTAGGCCAGCCACGCGTGGTTTGTGCGGTCACACCACCATGATAAGGTAAGCTAGGTCAGCCACGCGTGGTTTGTGCGGTGACACCACCATGATAAAGGTAAGCTAGGCCAGCCACGCGTGGTTTGTGCGGTCACACCACCATGATAAGGTAAGCTAGGCCAGCCACGCGTTGTTTGTGCGGTCACACCACCATGATAAGGTAAGCTAGGCCAGCCACGCCTGGTTTGTGCGGTCACACCACCATGATAAAGGTAAGCTAGGCCAGCCACGCGTGGTTTGTGCGGTCACACCACCATGATAAGGTAAGCTAGGCCAGCCACGCGTGGTTTGTGCGGTCACACCACCATGATAAAGGTAAGCTAGGCCAGCCACGCCTGGTTTGTGCGGTCACACCACCATGATAAGGTAAGCTAGGCCAGCCACGCGTGGTTTGTGCGGTGACACCACCATGATAAGGTAAGCTAGGCCAGCCACGCGTGGTTTGTGCAGTCACACCACCATGATAAGGTAAGCTAGGCCAGCCACGCGTTGTTTGTGCGGTGACACCACCATGATAAGGTAAGCTAGGCCAGCCACGCGTGGTTTGTGCGGTCACACCACCATGATAAGGTAAGCTAGGCCAGCCACGCGTTGTTTGTGCGGTCACACCACCATGATAAGGTAAGCTAGGCCAGCCACGCCTGGTTTGTGCGGTCACACCACCATGATAAAGGTAAGCTAGGCCAGCCACGCGTGGTTTGTGCGGTCACACCACCATGATAAGGTAAGCTAGGCCAGCCACGCGTGGTTTGTGCGGTCACACCACCATGATAAAGGTAAGCTAGGCCAGCCACGCCTGGTTTGTGCGGTCACACCACCATGATAAAGGTAAGCTAGGCCAGCCACGCCTGGTTTGTGCGGTCACACCACCATGATAAGGTAAGCTAGGCCAGCCACGCGTGGTTTGTGCGGTGACACCACCATGATAAGGTAAGCTAGGCCAGCCACGCGTGGTTTGTGCAGTCACACCACCATGATAAGGTAAGCTAGGCCAGCCACGCGTTGTTTGTGCGGTGACACCACCATGATAAGGTAAGCTAGGCCAGCCACGCGTGGTTTGTGCGGTCACACCACCATGATAAGGTAAGCTAGGCCAGCCACGCGTGGTTTGTGCGGTCACACCACCATGATAAGGTAAGCTAGGCCAGCCACGCGTGGTTTGTGCGGTGACACCACCATGATAAGGTAAGCTAGGCCAGCCACGCGTGGTTTGTGCGGTCACACCACCATGATAAGGTAAGCTAGGTCAGCCACGCGTTGTTGGTGCGGTGACACCACCATGATAAGGTAAGCTAGGCCAGCCACGCGTGGTTTGTGCGGTGACACCACCATGATAAGGTAAGCTAGGCCAGCCACGCGTGGTTTGTGCGGTGACACCACCATGATAAAGGTAAGCCAGGCCAGCCACGCGTGGTTTGTGCGGTGACACCACCATGATAAAGGTAAGCTAGGCCAGCCACGCGTGGTTTGTGCGGTGACACCACCATGATAAGGTAAGCTAGGCCAGCCACGCGTGGTTTGTGCGGTGACACCACCATGATAAAGGTAAGCCAGGCCAGCCACGCGTGGTTTGTGCGGTGACACCAGCATGATAAGGTAAGCTAGGCCAGCCACGCGTGGTTTGTGCGGTGCGTACTTGCGCTTCTGTGACAGGTGTATGGTGCGGTGCTCCTTGGTCGCCGTGTAGATGGACTTGGGCACGTGGCGGTGGCGCTTGATGCGCTTCACTTGCGGGTGGTGCGCAAACTTCTCCTTCAGCTTGGCGCTGTAGTTGAACGCTTCCTTCTCACGTGGCTTCAACTGCCGATCACAAGTCGTCACGTTGTCACAGTTACCAGCGCCACATTACATACAATGTTACGGAGCGAAGCATTTGTGGACGTTGTTCTTAATGGCATTAATTTTCACAAAATTTCTATCGCGTTATTAGCTCAAATCTAGCCAAAGGTACCACTTACATGTAAATTGACACCTAAGTGATATATACTCAAAAACGACCGAATCATACCTTGATTTGTACTCGGTACATTACAAACTTTTAGGGATAAAAATGGTCCCAAGACATAAATCAATTGAATATGAGCACTCTTGTATATAGTAAAACAATTCAATACAGCTACAAACTTACGACTCCCAGTTTTTCTGACGCGTGTGCCTTCCACATGCGAATGTTCATTTCGTCGGAACCTGACAACAGATACTTGTTGTCCAGAGACCAACTGACGCACACCACTCGCTGCATCCTCTTTGTGTGGTAAACTTCCCTAGAGGGAACAGCGAATAAGTGCTATTTATTGGCCCCGATACCGCATACTTAAATTGTACCGAAGACGCCATAATCTAAGCATGATGTCAAATGTTAAAATGTACAGATACATAAATATTTATTACAATGTAACGATAACCATTGAATAGACAACACTCATAAGTAAGAATTGATGGTACTCCGATTTCGTTTTAGTACATTGTCGCCCATTGAATACAGGAATGCCGAAACAACCCTGCCATAATATACTGACCGACTATGCGAGTTCTCCAACTGGAATATTCTAATCGTCTTGTCGTAACTGCCAGACACGAATTCTTTCCCGGTGGGAGAATAATCCACGTCCAAAACTGTAATAAAACATAGAAGGTTTATTTTCTTCATAAGCATGTGATAATTAAACAAACAGCACGTATTGAACAAAGCCATCGCATGGATAGGAGTTTCCTCAAATACAGTAGGTAATACCTAGACGCCACCTTGACGACATCTACCCACTTCTCACAGCGGTTAACACCCTTGGCGGTTGACACGGGCTTTAGACTCTGGCATCCATACAAGACACATTAACAGAGTCGCCACGGCCGTTAGTCTATCTCTGTGAGCGTGAAGGATTGCTTCGGAATATGTCAAGTATTATTTACGTCTAAAATACAGTCAGCATACCTGCTACCTTACGGTCTTACCTGCCGTCAGCCACGTGGACAGTTATAATTCAGTGACATGTTAATACACACAGGGCGTACATTGGGGTGTTTACGGTCTTACTTGCCGTCAGCCACGTGGACAGCATAACTCAGTGACATGTTAATACACACAGGGCGTACATTGTGGTGTTTACGGTCTTACCTGCCGTCAGCCACGTGGACAGTATAAATCAGTGACATGTTAATACGCACAGGGCGTACATTGGGGTGTTTACGGTCTTACCTGCCGTCAGCCACGTGGACAGCATAACTCAGTGACATGTTAATACACACAGGGCGTACATTGTGGTGTTTACGGTCTTACCTGCCGTCAGCCACGTGGACAGTATAACTCAGTGACATGTTAATACGCACAGGGCGTACATTGGGGTGTTTACGGTCTTACTTGCCGTCAGCCACGTGGACAGCATAACTCAGTGACATATTAATACACACGGGCGTACATTGGGGTGTTTACGGTCTTACTTGCCGTCAGCCACGTGGACAGCATAACTCAGTGACATATTAATACACACGGGCGTACATTGGGGTGTTTACCGTCTTACCTGCCGAGACGTGAGAATAACTTAGTGCCATGTTAATACACACAGGGCGTACATTGGGGTGTTTACGGTCTTACCTGCCGTCAGCCACGTGGACAGTATAACTCAGTGACATGTTAATACACACAGGGCGTACATTGGGGTGTTTACGGTCTTACCTGCCGTCAGCCACGTGGACAGTATAACTCAGTGACATGTTAATACACACAGGGCGTACATTGGGGTGTTTACGGTCTTACCTGCCGTCAGCCACGTGGACAGTATAACTCAGTGACATGTTATTACACACAAGCGTACATTGGGGTGTTTACCGTCTTACCTGCCGAGACGTGAGAATAACTTAGTGCCATGTTAATACACACAGGGCGTACATTGGGGTGTTTACGGTCTTACCTGCCGTCAGCCACGTGGACAGTATAACTCAGTGACATGTTAATACACACAGGGCGTACATTGGGGTGTTTACGGTCTTACCTGCCGTCAGCCACGTGGACAGTATAACTCAGTGACATGTTAATACAGACACGGGCGTACATTGGGGTGTTTACGGTCTTACCTGCCGTCAGCCACGTGGACAGTATAACTCAGTGACATGTTAATACACACACGAGCGTACATTGGGGTGTTTACGGTCTTACCTGCCGTCAGCCACGTGGACAGTATAACTCAGTGACATGTTAATACGCACAGGGCGTACATTGGGGTGTTTACGGTCTTACCTGCCGTCAGCCACGTGGACAGTATAACTCAGTGACATGTTACTACACACAGGGCGTACATTGGGGTGTTTACGGTCTTACCTGCCGTCAGCCACGTGGACAGTATAACTCAGTGACATGTTAATACACACAGGGCGTACATTGGGGTGTTTACGGTCTTACCTGCTGAGACGTGAGTATAACTCAGTGACATGTTAATACAGACACGGGCGTACATTGGGGTGTTTACGGTCTTACCTGCCGTCAGCCACGTGGACAGTATAACTCAGTGACATGTTAATACACACACGAGCGTACATTGGGGTGTTTACGGTCTTACCTGCCGTCAGCCACGTGGACAGTATAACTCAGTGACATGTTAATACGCACAGGGCGTACATTGGGGTGTTTACGGTCTTACCTGCCGTCAGCCACGTGGACAGTATAACTCAGTGACATGTTAATACACACACGAGCGTACATTGGGGTGTTTACGGTCTTACCTGCCGTCAGCCACGTGGACAGTATAACTCAGTGACATGTTAATACGCACAGGGCGTACATTGGGGTGTTTACGGTCTTACCTGCCGTCAGCCACGTGGACAGTATAACTCAGTGACATGTTAATACACACAGGGCGTACATTGGGGTGTTTACGGTCTTACCTGCCGTCAGCTACGTGGACAGTATAACTCAGTGACATGTTATTACACACAAGCGTACATTGGGGTGTTTACGGTCTTACCTGCTGAGACGTGAGTATAACTCAGTGACACGTTAATACAGACACGGGCGTACATTGGGGTGTTTACGGTCTTACCTGCCGAGACGTGAGTATAACTCAGTGACATGTTAATACAGACACGGGTGTACATTGGGGTGTTTACGGTCTTACCTGCCGAGACGTGAGTATAACTCAGTGACATGTTAATACAGACACGGGTGTACATTGGGGTGTTTACGGTCTTACCTGCCGATACGTGATCCATGTGGACGTTCAGTGGCAGCCGTAGATTGCGAACATCGAAAGTGTAAAGACTGAAATATAACTCACAATTTTATCACAAGAGAAATACGACTGAACGAAACTCAAACACCACACCTTACTTGCGAGATAGCATTAGTGTGACGTTTTAGTTGGTCGTATATTCAAGACGATTTAACCAATACTATTCATGTCGCGTCAATGAGAAAAGGAATGGAAGAGCGGAGCCAGGTCCCCGGGGGTAACCCCCTATCATTTGCGAAGGACATGGGATCTTTATACTGCGACCAAACAGACATAACAACAGCGGCGCTCGAACCACCGACCCACGTGCAGTTAGTAGATTTAGTGAGATACCATGGGATAGTTAACTGTGGTACTATTAGAGCGTGTGGATTTAGTAAAAAAAACATGGGATAGTGAACTGTGGTAGCATTAGACTGTGTAGATTTAAGGGGATACAATATGGTAAGTGTACTGTGGTACAAATGGAGTGTGTAGATTTAGTGAGATACCATGGGATGGTGAACTGTGGTACCAATGGAGTGTGTAGGTTTAGTGAGATACCATGAGATGGTGAACTGAGGTATCATTAGAGTGTGTAAGATGCCATAGATTGTGTGCCCTGCCCGAATCACTTACTTGTAGTCCTCGTTGGCTGCTGTGAAGACGAAGGCTTCCATCGGGTTCCACGCTATTTTATTGGTCCGTAACTTTAGAATGACCTGGAAACCAAAGAAGTATTCCCATCAAACACCGCTGTCAAACTACTCAATTTCATTATAGTGACGGAAGACTTTGGATGGGACTACATCGGGTGTATGAAGTCACTACAACGGGTGTATGACGTCACTACATCGAGTGTATGACGTCACTACATCGGGTGTATGACGTTACTACATCGGGTGTATGATGTCACTACGTCAGGTGTATGACGTCACTATATCGGGTGTCACTGCTGCACTGCGGGTCACACGCAAGGTCTGCCTCGACGGTCCTACAGAGGTGGTTTCTATATCGATAACCTCTTCAGACTATGTATAATCCATATCCATACAGCGTGTATTGCATTCAAGCTCAAACAATAAATTAAAGTTCAGACCTCAATATGCTGAGATTCTATGACATGATGTGAAACATTCCAGCCTCGCAGTTAGTCCGGGACTCTGTCTGCGCCTTGTTGGGCTAACGCTGGGATCAGCCTCAAGTGATCATGTCCTTCACAACATGTCAGTGTACAGTCGCTCACCTTTCTCAAAGGCGTCGACCCTCGCATGTCATACAACATGATGCTGCGATCAGAGGCTGTGGCGGCCAGGAGATGTGTCTGGAAGCAACAAGTACTTCAGTTATCAGAGATCCTTAACATGTTAGGCAATGCAAATTATTGAGATTTCATCATTATTCATCTTCAAAGAATGTTTGTATTATTGATATGATCGTCGCATCTTGGTAATGGTGAGCGAGAGAAGATAACACGTAGCTCTTCCAACCACCCCCTGCAGACAATCTCTTAACTCTTCCAACCACCCCCTGCAGACAATCTCTTAACTCTTCCAACCACCCCCTGCAGACAATCTCTTAACTCTTCCAACCACCCCCTGCAGACCATATCTTAACTCTTCCAACCACCCCCTGCAGACAATCTCTTAACTCTTCCAACCACCCCCTGCAGACCATATCTTAACTCTTCCAACCACCCCCTGCAGACCATATCTTAACTCTTCCAACCACCCCCTGCAGACCATATCTTAACTCTTCCAACCACCCCCTGTAGACCATATCTTAGCTCTTCCAACCCTCCCGTGCAGACAATACCTTAGCGCTGCCAAACAACCCCTGCAGACAATATCTTAGCTCTTTCAGCCCCCCCCCCCTCCACCCACCCCTGCAGACAATATCTTAGTTCTTCCATCTTTCCCCAGCAGACAATACCACAGCTCTTCCAACCTCTTCCTGCAGACAATATCTGAGATCTTCCAACCTCCTCTTGCAGACAATATCTTAGCTCTTCTAACCTCCCCCTGCAGACAATCTCATAACGAATTATTTATATCATACCGAGGATACTTGATCTAGTTAACTCAGCCCATGCACTATTGCGCAGTAAGTATATGAAGCACACTTCCTCTCACCTCGACCGGGTTGAACCTGACGCTGTTGACACTGTCCACTCCCCAGGTGAAGGTGCGGATGGGTTCGGCTCTCTCCTCGTCCCAGATGTCCACCTGTTGCCCAGCGGTGACGAACACGTTGTCCTGCCAATGGTGGTCTATGGAGTGGTATACAGACTGCAAGACAAGCACATACAACAAACCTCCTTACCATGGGTCAGTTGGAGTTGAAGACCATGTGTGTATACACCTGGGTTAACCAAGGAAAGGGATCTCTGTGGCAAAACGTTCTATGACCGCTATCTGACACAATTCGCAGATTTAGATGCTGAGTAAAATAAGGACTCGAATCGGATCTGTGTGTATCAGTGTGCTGCCAACGGTAGTGATTTGTCGCACAGTTTTTTTGGGGAACAAATACATTTTTTGTTAAATTTTGAGGTTCCAACTACCACTAAAGCCGAACCATGTCACATCAAATATTAATTCTCTCGCCAAATGTTGCATGGATGTTATGCATCACATGGAAATAGACAAAATATTCAGTGATTGGATATAAGCGCGGGATAAAGGAGACCCACCTTGCCGAGGATGGTACTGACTGGCTCTTCGTCCACAGTGCCCTCCTCCCCATCCAGTTTCCACTGCTTAATAGTCTTGTCGTCACCCGCCTGCAGAGAAATCACATAGCATTTTGTCTTGATTGATCCTTCGCACACAAGACAGAAAGTAAACTAACCCATTACTTGTATCTTCAAATTGCTAAAGACATAATGGTGTTTGCCAAAATGTGTTAAATGTGAAATGAGTAAATGCCATTTACTCCTAGGAACCGCTACAGAAAATAACATTTTATATGTTGATTGTTGTCTTGGTATTGCAACATAGCTATAATAAATTAGAACTAACAATTTGATGTGGCCAGGTATCTTCGGCCTTACAGTGATACATAAGTCCCTTGCTAAACCATCACAGGGGATCGCTTTATATATGCCAGGCAGACATAAATACTGTCCCATTATAATGTTAATTAAGTTAGTATCTGGCTCATGCATATTGTAATACTCACAGAAAAGAAATATTCGCCTGATGGATTAAAACATAAACCTCTGACATATCCTTCATGAGCTTGGAAGGAGCTTAAGCACTGCTTCTTGGGTAAGTTCCACAACCGCACCTACAAGTGATAGCAAGAGTGTTCACTACATTAATGTGATGAAAACAAACCCCATGTCAGACGATGTCGGCCACAATCATAAAATCCGGCTGGTACGCTCCTTGGAATCATATCTCATAGAATACTATGATCACACTTGCGGCCTGACATGTTTAATTCACACTATGTGTTTACTTATGCAAAAACAATATGGACAGGATATAATGCCCTGTAACTTAACCTGCAATATCTTGATCACATTTAACCTTTACATTGCAAATAAAACACATTTACAAGCAAAAGCACATAACCAATAACAGCACATGGTAGTAAAAAGGCTAAAACAATACACCAATGTGCTCACGGTACAACAGTGTGCTCACGGTACACCAGTGTACTCACGGTACACCAGTGTACTCACGGTACACCAGTGTGCTCACGGTACACCAGTGTACTCACGGTACACCAGTTTACTCACGGTACACCAGTGTACTCACGGTACACCAGTATACTCACGGTACACCAGTGTGCTCACGGTACACCAGTGTACTCACGGTACACCAGTGTACGCACGGTACACCAGTGTACTCACGGTACACCAGTGTACTCACGGTACACCAGTATACTCACGGTACACCAGTGTACTCACGGTAGACCAGTGTACTCACGGTACACCAGTGTGCTCACGGTACACTCACGGTACACCAATGGGCTCACGGTACACCGGTGTACTCATGGTACACCAGTGCACTCACGGTACACCAGTGCGCTTACGGTTCTCCAGTGTGCTCACGGTACACCAGTGTGCTCCCGGTACACCAGTGTACTCATGGTACACCAGTGTGCTCCCGGTACACCAGTGTACTCACGGTACACCAGTGTACTCACGGTACACCAGTGTACTCACGGTACACTAGTGTACTCACGGTACACCAGTGTACTCACGGTACACTAGTGTACTCACGGTACACTAGTGTACTCACGGTACACCAGTGTACTCACGGTAAACCAGGGTACTCACGGTACACCAGTGTACTCACGGTACACTAGTGTACTCACGGTACACTAGTGTACTCACGGTACACCAGTGTACTCATGGTACACCAGTGTGCTCCCGGTACACCAGGGTACTCACGGTACACCAGTGTGCTCCCCTTACACCAGTGTGCTCACGCTACACTGACGGTACACCAATGTGCTCACGATACACCAGTGTACACATGGTACACCAGTGCACTCACGGTACACCAGTGCGCTCACGGTACACTAGTGTGCTCACGGTACACCAGCGTACTACAATAATCTACTATACTCTAACTTATCATTGGTTGCATGTATATTTACCTCGCCATCATATGAACCAGACAATGAGAGAGCCAGTTTGTTTGGGTGTTTACAGAGGCAATGAACACCTTCTCTGTGACCCTCCAGGGCTCCTAGGAAGGGTTTGGCGAAGACCCTCTCCAGTTTGACAGCATTCAGCGCTCTGACATATTCTCTAGGAGTCTCCAATGGGTGTAATACTGGGTCATAGTTTCTCGGAACTACAAATACACACAAATAAACTAAAATATAACATATGCATTTTGAGACATATTTAAATGAATAATTACATATATATTGCCTGTAATATCTGAATTTAAAACAATATTTTATGATAGCATGAATATGATTCCAAGGATGGCATATACCAGCATAGATTTTCAGTGGATACAGCCCACATAGTTTTTCATTATGAAATGCTTGATACTTGGTAAAGGAGGTGTTTAGATGTAAATCCCCCTTAAAAATAATCTTCTATTAGGGCATATATACCCTTCTATTAGCAGGTGCTAGTCTATATACTGTAAACTGCCTATATGAAGCCGCATACATATTTGGCCTTAAAACTGGGTTGGCAAGCCCAGACCCAGAACCATTTCCGAAAAACTACATACCCGGTATGCCACACTAGGACTTTGGCCTCTCGACCTGCCCCCCCCCCCCCCCACGTATCCCTGCTTTATCCCATCCCGCCAACTAAACCTGTTTACACAAACAGTCGCGACCACTAACAACATTCACCTCTCCCTCTCTGATCGCAGCTATTATCAAGTGTCACACCAGTGGCTGGCTCTCCTGACACTTAATGTATGTTTTTGAATCACTGTCATACCTACCCAGTATCAAGTTTCTGTCTGGCACAATTAACTTACAATTTACACCACCTGAAACCTGGCCTCTGATCATTGGTCTACAATAGGTGTGGGTGGAGTCGCGTGGCAGTAGTAAGAAATAACACAACCGTTAGTAGCTCATAGTCAGTCTTGATTGCCACATTAACACAATGCCTAGGAAAAGAGCATCCCCCATTTGTCTCGCCACTCTCACTTGAAATCGGCAAAAGGTCCTATTAAAAGCCACACCCTGACTTGCGACTCAAACCCAGAAAGTGGAACATCCAACTCCTAATATGCTCCCTTTGCAGTGCTACCAATATCTTCTGGCTTCCAATTTTTTTTATTACAGCTGTGAATAATGTATCCACATTATAATAAAAGCTACAGTCAATTCCCTAGTCTAAGGATTTTAACATTGATATTGTTATGCCCCTAGGGGTACTTGCACCAACTGAGACATCTGCAGAACTTCAACTTGACTGCAAAGCAGACAACAACCCCCCAGCAACGACTGGCCACAACCCACTCCTGCTACCCCTTCCACCCACCAAACATCTGAGAGTTAAGGAATCCATACAGCCAACTTGGTATTGTGATATCCCTCTGTGGACTCCTTCAAGGACCTACACTTGCATACAGCTATCTTGGTATTGTGATATCTCTCTCTGGACTCCGAGGACATATATTTGCACACAGGGATCAATGGTCATGAATGGACCCAGAAACTTTTGGTACCTGCCATGGCTGGGACTTGAAGCACTCACACTCCAGGACATTTGGACAATAACATCAAATGTGATGTGCCAAAGGAATAATCCTGCTGAGGCAGGTAATTTTTGGTATATTTATGTCGCACTGGACTGGTACTGAGATACTGAGTATCTAGACCATGCCAGCAGCCACCTTGCTCAAACACTGAAACAATCCAACCCGAAGGCTAAGGCAAAGCCTGGCATAGCCCTGTTCATGGTTGTTAATGCGACAAAAATCTGACAGGTTATAAACAGCCTTTCAAAGTACTTGCTGCAACTTTCAAACTTTCCTCTCCGCCGCTATAAATTAACAAATAGGAAAGTAAAAAAACCTGTGCATGGCAGCGAAGAGGAAAGTTTGAATGTTGCAGCAAGCACTTTGATAGGTAGATTAATGTGCCGATTAACCTGAAAGAAATTTTGCTGACCGACGAATGCTTCACAAACCTATATGGAATAGAAATTTGGTAATTAAATGGTGAGTGTTACATTTTCTATTTTGCCCCAAACTGCAGAAGACAACCACTATGCTCTTCCCTGTGCCCGACTGAGCTTGCACTCCATGACCCTCCAGCCCGCCTCCTCGGGAGAGGACAAGCCTAGAGGCCATAAACAAGGCTAAGCCTGGCTGTTTACGCCGGCTTTGACTGTGGGATATCTTGACCGTGATATAATTTGACCGCTAAAGAGGGGGGGCGAGTGGGGGGCAAGATGCTGGAACGATTTGCATTTGTGTCGGGGGCCTCGGTGCTCATTCCCTTTGAATGGTCATTCGATACAGTACAGTGAACAAACATAAACACGCTTGAAAAGAACACAAAAAAATACCAATTGTTTCACAACATAAGAAAGGAATGAGCACCGAGGCGTGTATGCGCAATATAGTGCTAACATTTACCACCAGATGACGCCACTTCAAGTACATTCGTACATGAGCTAACTGCCATATTTGTTTATCATTGTGCACAGCGTGAATGTTGAAGCAGCGGACTAAATTGCCTCGGATACCTTTATGATATGAGTAAAGATGTCAACTAAAAGGTTAAGTAATAGATTAAGTTGCATAGAATAAGGAAATATTATAATATACGCATGATACTCCCAGAAAGTTATTTAAATTTCTTTCTTTTTAATAATCTGTTTGATTTTGGTGGCAGCGTCAATGAGCTGCTTCGGGACCCTAGGGAGGAGCCTGTGACTCCTGGGTCCCTCGGGGCTAGTCACCTGAAAACCTAACGGCACGGGGGTCGGTAGTTCAAGCCCTGCTGTGGCTATATCTGTGTGGTCGCAGGATAAAGATCCCATGTCGTTCTTCGTAAAGAGTAGGGGGTCACCCCCCGGGACATGGCTCCACTCTCCCTTCCTTCTCCTGACGCGATATGACCAAAAGTGGTTAAAGCATCCTGAATAACCAACCAACTGGCACAAAACAGTACAATAACTATATATCTGGATAGCCATTTTTATAATGTCACATATCGATTCGCTGTGCTTCAGCTTCAGGTATATTAACAGTAATCTCTGATCCCACCTCATGCGGTGTATACTCATAATGGCCGAACGGCCAAACGGCTGAAGGATTTAAGGGGGGTGGAGGGGGATGGGGTGGGGGGGAGAGGGGGTAGGGGATGGGGGGTGTAGCGAGCCAGCAGATTAGTGTGCTCGCCTCGACGATTGGGTGTCTGCCGACTGGGAGGGGGCAGGCGTAGGGGGTGGGTGGTGGGGCTTCCTGAGGGAATATTACTTTTTGCACATTATTGAAGGTGTAGAGCCTGGATTTTTGCGGATATTCACGCAGATTTTCCCACATGGCCAATTTACCGCGGGGAGCCCCGTAATGAGCATTGATAATGCAGATTTTAATGGTAATGAGGGTGTAGAGCCTGGATTTTTGCGGATATTTACCTGGATTTTTTGCACCTGGCCAATTTACCGCAGGGAGCCCCGTAATGAGCATTGATAATACAGATTTTAATGGCAATGAGGGTATAAAGCAAGGATTTTTGCGGATATTTACGCGGCCTGAATTTCATGCACTTTCGTTTATGATTATAAATTCTCGTTTAATTTCTGGTTTTCACCCATTTACTGGCGGATAACTCGCATATATGGCCAATTGAGAACAGCATTACAAGAATCCACAACACAATGCCACATCCTTTGATAACAACTTGTTAAATTCGCCGGCTTATTACATTAGTTACGACTTCCCTGCCATCTGGAACTGGTAGCCCTTTGATAACAACTCCATAGTCACATTAGCATGCAATTGAATCCTGGCTTCTCCTTTTCCAAAGCTCTCTTTAGCGGTTGCCACTGTCTACCTGGCTCAAGGTTTCATCCCCCCCCATCAATCGCCGCGGACTAATCCCCTCACGGCTTGACCAACCCAGACCAACCAACCCCCTCCACCTATGGTAGGAGGTGGTGAGAGCGACTCGGCCGTTATGCCGTTCGGCCATTATGCATAGCATTCCCTCGCGCCCTCCCTCCCTCCGCGGTCAAACTGTGGGCCTCCAGCCTGGCAATGCCATTGCCATTGGGCGATAATAGAAGCACAATTGCAAAACCTTATCTCACCTTTGTGAATATCTTTTTTTGTTTCTCGTAAGTAATCGTCTGGATTTCTGGAGAGCATCTTTATCTTCGGCATGTTGTGTTCGGGGGGAAAACTACGTTATAAGCCGGAAAATGTCTTAAACTTTAGGTGGAGTGTCTTGTTTGCCACGTGAATATTTCACTGACGGCATATTATCTAGAGTCACATTTCACGATAAAAGCTATCGTTGGAATACAGCGAGCCGACGGACCTGAGCAGGAGCTCAATGAAAGCGACAAAACATAGTTCGGCGCATTCTACCTAAGATCTTTAGCATATCAAGCTAGATCGTTTCACAAGTAAGTACAATACTTATTAATTAACAAGAGACGATTTTCCATAATATTATGGAATATCTCGGCCCACCAGAAGCAGCCTAATTAAACGTTACACGAAACTCTTTTTTTTCTGAAAGGGAACATGTAAGCTTACTAGGCCTGTACCAGAAAGTAAACATCATAGCCCAGGGTTATATCAGATCAACATAAGGAACTTAAACAGAGGCTGACGTCCAGACCAAAGGGACTTATACAGAGGCAGACGTCCAGACCAAAAGGACTTATACAGAGGCAGACGTCCAGACCAAAGAAACTTACACATAGGCGGACGTCCAGACCAAAGGAACTTACACAGAGGCGGACGTCCAGACCAAAGGAACTTAAACAGAGGCGGACGTCCAGACCAAAGGAACTTACACAGAGGCGGACGTCCAGACCAAAGGAACTTACACAGAGGCGGACGTCCAGACCAAAGAAACTTACACATAGGCGGACGTCCAGACCAAAGGAACTTACACAGAGGCGGACGTCCAGACCAAAGAAACTTACACAGAGGCTGACGTCCAGACCAAAGGAACTTACACATAGGTGGACGTCCAGAC
The DNA here is from genome assembly GCA_964019135.1 of Arenicola marina. NCBI lineage: Eukaryota > Metazoa > Annelida > Polychaeta > Arenicolidae > Arenicola > Arenicola marina. The sequence continues at coordinate 38,042,288 of OZ025256.1, read as the reverse complement.
CAAAGGAACTTACACAGAGGCGGACGTCCAGACCAAAGAAACTTACACAGAGGCGGACGTCCAGACCAAAGGAACTTACACATAGGTGGACGTCCAGACCAAAGGGACTTACACAGAGGCGGACGTCCAGACCAAAGGGACTTACACAGAGGCGGACGTCCAGACCAAAGGAACTTACACAGAGGCGGACGTCCAGACCAAAGGAACTTAAACAGAGGCTGACGTCCAGACCAAAGAAACTTACACATAGGCGGGCGTCCAGACCAAAGAAACTTACACATAGGCGGGCGTCCAGACCAAAGGGACTTACACAGAGGCGGACGTCCAGACCAAAGGAACTTAAACAGAGGCTGACGTCCAGACCAAAGAAACTTACACATAGGCGGACGTCCAGACCAAAGGAACTTACACAGAGGCGGACGTCCAGACCAAAGAAACTTACACAGAGGCGGACGTCCAGACCAAAGGGACTTACACAGAGGCGGGCGTCCAGACCAAAGAAACTTACACAGAGGCGGACGTCCAGACCAAAGGGACTTACACAGAGGCGGGCGTCCAGACCAAAGGAACTTACACAGAGGCGGACGTCCAGACCAAAGGAACTTACGCAGAGGCGGACGTCCAGACCAAAGAAACTTACGCAGAGGCGGACGTCCAGACCAAAGGAACTTACACAGAGGCGGACGTCCAGACCAAAGGAACTTACGCAGAGGCGGACGTCCAGACCAAAGAAACTTACGCAGAGGCGGACGTCCAGACCAAAGGAACTTACACAGAGGCGGACGTCCAGACCAAAGGAACTTACACAGAGGCGGACGTCCAGACCAAAGGAACTTACACAGAGGCGGACGTCCAGACCAAAGAAACTTACGCAATATGGTGGATGATGCCACACGAAAAGTACTCGATGAAACAAGTCTGGAGAAAGCCTTGCCATATTGGTGAACAAAAAAGTATAATTTACTGACCAAGGCACTGAGCTAAAGCAAATCAATCAGATCCTTGGTCTCATTTAAAGACCATTTACCTACCTCGATGGTCCGACGACCAAAGAATTTGTTTCTATCCATGGTACGCCCACCCATAGATGGGAAGTCATTACAAGGAAAGAACTTTTTTGTGACCATGGTACGCCCCACCCATAGAGGAGACGTCGTTGAAGCCTACATGCACGTATACATGGCATATATACCAGTTGAATGGAACCGCGATCACTCTTCCCCTACTCTCAACCCATCATTTAGGCAACCAGAGGCCACGACCTAACAACATCAAAGAGGCCCCTGTCGATTTTAAGAAGAGGTCCATGTAACGTGTCGCTAATTGTCATTTTTCATATCGTTTGTATGTAATGTCATGACTGTAGACTTGTAGACCGCTTTTATGCGATGAATAATTATCATATCGACATTTGCTTCCAAAACAATGGAACCGACATTACGATGGCGTGACTGTTGATACATTATAAGTTTGCCAATAGTTTCTGTAGTCTCTGGGTACCGCTCCGGTAGAATATGAATAGACCACGAACTGGAGCTGTGCCAACGCGTATTGAGTTGCGACAGGTCGGTGGTTCGACTTGGACCATGAGAGGCACCAGAGCTCACCTCCGTTGATCATGATCATAACGTGTCCGTCAGCACACGTTATGATGATGATCAACGGAGGTTAACGTTAGCGCTCGTGATGGGAGGTACCAAGGGACCTTGCACTCTCTGCATTAGACTCACTCCGCTAGTGCTCTATTGTATGTGAAAAAGCGGAGCTTGCGTAGCGCCACCTAGCGAATGGGACCTTGGTGACCCTTGATCCCCGTCACACATGGCGCATTTCTTTGGGTCAGGACCGGGAGGCCGCCCGGTATAATCATGCTCTTCCGCACCTGTGCCGTGCTGTTTTAAACGGGGCACATCGGCATACCGAATAAATGCACGAGCACCCGAGCCGGTTGAAAGAAGTGTCGGGTGGTAAACCGATGCGTAATATGCGTATTTGGTCCACCTTTGGGATATACCCGGGTTACCAAAGATATGCGCAAATAGCGTTAGATCATAGGAGGGTTCACGCAGAGCCTGATGTGGCGCGCAGAACAAAATGGTCAGAAGTAAACACTTGGAGCTCTTGCGAGACCCGCAGTGTGTGTAATTTAAAAAACGACTGCGCTTGGAAAAAATATGCCACATACTTTCGTACTAATCATGTGCGAATTACATGCCAAGAAAGATTGGCTTAGTCATGTAGCAACCCCCTGTGGAAGCCATCCGGCTGGTCTCGCCTATCTGCCGCCGACCAGGGCTGTGCGTCCCGAGCCCCTTGCCAATGGCGCTTGGCTGGTTTGCTATCGTTAACTCTAGGTCCCCACTATGGGAGGGTCCTTCTGCCGTGTTAGGGCTAACCATTGTGTCCACATAGCTCACCTATGACACACGCCTACAGTTAGATAACAAGATGAGAAGCTTCAAAACAAGATGAGAAGATTCAAAACAAGAGTAGAAGCTTCAAAACAAGAGGAGACGCTTCAAAACAAGATGGAAAGCTTCAAAACAAGATGAGAAGCTTCAACGCACAAACTTTTTACAAGCTTTATTAATGCCATCTTCATCACATAATCAACATCCATCAAAATAAATAGCTGTAAAGTTGAAAAAGCTAAGGTTGGAAATTTGTTTACAAACGATAAAGAAAGGCGTTTTATAAATTTAAATGTTCGTTGGCCGCAATGGTGCTGTAATCGAATCTCTTTCCCTTTTCGCGTCTATTTTATTGATACTTTTAACATCAACTGTCATCACCCACAAGGACATATGCACTAAACAACTATCTGGCAACAACTTGTAAGTCCCTTTACCTGATGACATTTACACACTGGTAAGTATGTCACCACTAGAATATGTAACTTATATTTAATAATTAAAGTAGAACAGATGGCACCACGAGAATACATTACACGGTACAAAATCGGAATTATAGGTCCAGTATAAAACTGTTAATGCTATCCAGGGATGATCCACACATGCAGTGGTCACCCCTCATGCAGTCTTCTTGTGACCTCCTCCAAGAATCTTCTTTCGCTGACTCAGCATGTGTCCATAGAGCTGAGGAAACACTGCAAGCAAGATGAATGTTCTTTGTATATATAGCTGAGGAGACGACGCAAGAACAACAGAGCAACAATAATACGACGGTGAACAAGCAAGAATGCACCATTACTGTAGATACAGCAGGAATCGCTGGAAGTACATGCACAAAGACCGGTACAGAATCTATCTAAACCATACATATTAACAGTCACTAAGACAGGACATATATGATATTGACGATTAATCATTTCCATGTAACTACGTTTCGTTACGATTATCTATGATAACAGAATACCAGCAATTCATTCCATTATCATGATTATTCAGTCAGGCTCAGAAGCAGGTAAGTAATACAATTTGGAGGCTGACAGGAGTCACTAAAGCATTGACAGTGGCGACCTTACCCGGTAGGTACATAAACATGGCCAATATCATGTAGGAGTAGTAGTCGAAGGAAAAGTTGATTCGGTTCGGCATTCTCAAAGAGTAAAGTCCAGACTCCTTCACGTAGGGCAGGGCAGTGTAGATAGAGAGCAGTTCACCCTGCATTGTAAGGAAAGCCTTAGATATACTGCAGGTGTAGCTATGACAGGTCTACTTAGCACAATAAACCAGGTCAGTCTTTTCTTATAACATGTGAGGATTTAAAATAATATCAATGCACATAATACACCAGCAAGAATAACATTTACACGTCCATAACAAATATTTCTTTATGCAAAGAGACCTTTAACAAATATAACGTAATGTAACGTAATATAACGCGTAAATACAATCATTACTGCTTGTGGTTAGTTGAACGTTTGAACGGTTCACGATTTTAATTGTAATTAAATGCACACGAACAACTAATGTAACCAAGTACGTATAGCTATCAGGGGCGTGCGCAGGAATTCTTGAAACCGGAGACACAATATATTGTTCCAAAAAAGCCTAAAAAAAATGCGTGTAAAAGTCAGAGATAGGTTACCGTGGTGACTTTAAAAAAAAAGGGGGGGGGCAGATATATCTTAGGGTCTAAAAGGGGGGGCACGCGCGGACTCACCGTGACACCAATGGGGTACAGCACGATGAACAAGGTGTACCTGGAAGGAACAGTAACTGAGAGTCACACCATCCCCACAGGAATCAATAAATAATATGTAATAGATAGATAGTTTATTGGTAACTTCAGGCACCAGGCCCCTCGTACAAATACAGAACACAAAAATAACATGCAACCGACTAGAACAAACTTAATTAGAGAGAATTAGGCTAAACCTAATAATATGTAATAATATATACCAACCTGAGAACATAGACGAACAACACAGCGTTTAGAGCTGGTGAATAAACAACTGTTTTGATTGAACACTAAATAAGCTTCAGTTATGTGCTGGTAGCACGCAATGCTCACCTGCACCACTGCAGAAAGTAGGGAATGCTGTCGAACTGGGCAAACACGTAGTATGCATAGCGTATGATCTCGGTGACACACCACGCCAACAAAAACATGGACACACCAATGCTGTCTTGTACCTGAAATACATATCAAGAAATCTTTATGCCAACAGTTGCATACTTCACGATATTTCGCAGATTGAACATACAAACTGTCAGGTTCCAAAAATCCACGCCAAAACATGTACTACTATAACTCATTAAGACATCAGTGGGACTGATCAGGAAGGCTTAACTTCTAATGGTAAATTGATTTCTTGGTTTGTTGCAGAGAGCCAACGAGGTATAGGAAACAGGGATATAAATCTGTACGGACAAAATATGCGCTATCAAGCACCCCCTCCCCGGCCCCGAAATACACTGGCATTCATCGGTTACCGCGGTAATATATATTGATATAATCTTACCTCTGGTACACTATGAGCAATTCCCCAGGTAAGAAACAGACGGGAGAAGACTTGAAATCCTGTTAACACAGGATTTGATCGAACAAACCCCACAATTGTATGAAGTATCTGTAAAGAGAAATGAACATATGGTAGTCATCTTCGGCTAACTTAAAATGCAGCAAAGTATTACTGTACTCATGTATATTTAGGTTTTGGAAATTGGCTAGGCATACGCTCTGATCTTGCTAGTGTCAAGTTTTAAAGAAATATATGTATAATCATATATCTTCATGATAAAAAGGAAAACAGTGCACATCTTCTTCTCATTACAAAGTACATTCGAAATCTGGGCTTGTCAATGCCAGATGCATATACTCCTTCTCCGATACAGAAAACGTCTTTTAACATGCTCATTTAATTACTTCATAGTGCTGGTAAATATCCATCTAATCGCTGAAAGTTCTTGATGTCTTAAAGTTGTTCGTTCATGGAAGATTATGAACTTTCGTTTTGCTCAGAGCTGTAACTATTTTATGGGGTGAGCGAAAACATGAAGTAAACAAGTACAGTACATGTAGCTATAGTATATTTCATCCCACACAGTTTTACTGTATAAATTTGTTTAACTACTGGTAGTAAGTACTATTGATATAAATTATCATATCTTCATGACACAAAGCTGCTTGAGTTCATATCTTTAAATTATTTAAGAAATAATGGATATGTAGTAAAAAAAAGAATACTGGTAAGTTGAGAATTACATTGGACAATTCATGTAAGCTTACCTCCAAAACTGCTAGACTTTGGAAAATATTAAGATAAAATTTCCCAGCATCATATGCACCAACATGAGTACCCTTGGAGCTCCAGTGTAGTACAAGCTGAACTGTCATAACAGCCCATCTGCAAAACAGCAAAAATACCTTATAGTTAAAACAGTCTCATAAATAGGAGTTATCAGTACCCTTTTGTATACCAGTAATGGCTTATATGGTTTAAAACACTACATGGCAGTTACATATATTTTTCAAATAATGATTGTTTGGCTCTGTTTTGGGATTAGACAGCCAATATTCTTTTCACAAATGGCCCAGAACATTAGCAAGGAGAAGGGTGTTGTGAAGCAGTTACAAAAATATCACACATTGAGGGTTAAATATTTTGCGGCTGGCACCAGGAAACTTCTTATTCCTTTGAGCCTAACCCTGTGTCACCACTCTCTCTTGCAATGAGATTGCACTCTTACACAGAGCAGCCTGGCAGCAGACAGGTCAGCCAGATGAAACAGACCTTTTCATATTTTAAGCTCACCCCCAAACAAACAAGCACAAAATACGAACTTGGCATACTGCAGTTAATTTGGGGGCTGAATGGAGAAGCTGAAGTATCAAATACCAATTAGTGTGCTGTATAATAGAGAGCTGTGGTGACACTGCCACTGAGATCACTTATCCAGCCACAATAGTCTTTGAGTCTGTGACACATCAAATTGGGAGTGAACCATGTTTATTTTATTAACTATAAAGTCCTAAATTATCTCTGTGTCTGGCACATTATTTAAACTTTACAGAAGCTATAGTTATGGCTATACAACCCATGCAGTCCAGACAACACACTCATCATTGCAAACTGCAGAACAATGTTTCACAGTGGCAAGTCTGGTTAATGCTGCAAAACATGATAATGATAATGCTATTAAAAGTTTCACTAAAGGCTAATTACAGAAGGGGGCTGGAGAGGGCCGAAATTACCCAAAATGATTAAATGGAAGTGGCTCGCAGGCATCTTGGAATAAACATAAATGGCAAATCATTCATTTAGTTACTTTTTCAATTTACCGAAGGGGGCTGGAGGGGGCCAGGATTCACCGAAGGGGGCTCGATGGAGGGGGTTGATGCTTAAATGAAAGGGACTTGCAGGCATCTTGGATTAAAAATAAATGGCAAATCATTCATTTATATATTCCTTCAATTTACCGAGGGGGGGGGGGGGGGCTGGAGGTGGCCCAGATTTACCGAAGGAGGCTTGATGGAGGGGGTTGATGCTTAAATGAAAGACTTAGTTAAAAAAGGAGTTATGCTTGCCAACATATTTTACTAGTCTTTACTCTTCAGTTTAACAGGGATGATATGACAGGATACATTCCAGGTGTAAAGTGATTGGGATTAGTTCTGACTGGCAGTATGAAATTTAAATGCTAATCTTGCACTGTTATTCGCAAATTTGCACTCAAGGATATATACCCGGTACTCATACCTCAAGGATGTCATGTTGTAGATTATTATCATATCTTCACTTTAAGCATATTTTAAGCTTTGAGATGCTCATGCAATGACATTATCTTGTTCATCTTCCCATTGCAAGTACATACCATAAGGACCATGAACTGATGCGCCTTCAGATATGAGCTTTCAACCTTGCAATTGATATCTCATAGATACCTTCCCTATGGCTACCCTCTCCATCCCTCTCACAAATAGATCGTCCACATGTTTAAGACACTCTATTCATCTTATATTAATCCCTTTTTAAAAGATTTCCTTTCAAATCTACTACCAGGACATGACTACACCCCTACAAACCATTGCTACACACTGAGACTCTTGCCACCCACTTGCAGGACTACCCATCATGCGGCCAAACTAACCTGTAACCCCCCACCCACTCTTCAGTGATTTAGCCTGAATGTTCAGACGTTACAGTTTGACAGTCTGATGCTTACTGTACAAGTGTCAAGACTGTACCGTCTGAACATTCAGGCTATGATTTACTAAGAGAATGTGGGGTGGGGGGGTAGCCCCAGTTCTGTGGCTATAGGACGGGCAAAAATCTGACAGGGCCTGTCTCCAGCCACAGAGCCAACTAAGTATTTTACCCCTGAACGCTTGGGTTGACTGTTCCCCATCCTACAGTCCCAGAACTGGGGCTAGGGGAATGGGGGGTGCCACATGCCATGTACAGCTTGTCAGGCAGTAGCGGATCACTTTTGTCTAAGGATTCATTGAGAATGTTTTCTAAGGAGCTGGTGCATCCTCTTAGGCTCATTCTTTTCAGAAATGCAGGCTCTCTTCGTGTGTAGCGACCTTGATCATTCTCCGGCAACAACCTGTCTAAAAATGGTCCATGTTGTAGGGTACTGTATTAGGCAGTAATGGATCACTTTCGGCAGTAGCGGATCACGCCATCTTGCAGCCTGTTTTGACAGGAAAGCAGGTATCATAATGCATTGACTGTCTCAAAAATATGAAATCAGGTTGTTGACGATTTAATATGGCATATAGGTTATAGCTTGGTAAAATAATTCATAGCTTATTTTGATATTTTCTGAGCCGTACCGCTACTGATATGGGACCAATGGTTCATGCCATGCCACCTGGCAGTAAAGCTTGCTGGTAAAGCTTGGCGGCAAAGACGTGTGTCACTGATCCGCTACTGCCGAGAAAGCAGCTAACGCAATTTGGATGACAACAGCAATTCTGCTTTATGGAGGGATCTCCATGATATATACAGTTATAAAAACATTACCTCAGTCGTGTACAGATGTATTCACTTTGACAACAATGACCTGTTGAAATGGAAGTTGCTGTTTCGCTCGAGAACTCGCAGAGCAAAGAGCGCATTACTGGAAGTGCATTTGAGGTAAAAAAGAGTGTAAACATTGGTAGAACCTCACATTTTTGGACTTATTTCAGGTCAGTGGGTAATTATCTTTGAGATAAGTTCTAATTTATTACATTTAGTGGCTTTTAATAGAAACGATTTGACAGTAAACAGCGAAGTGATCCGCTACTGCCTGTGATCCGTTACTGCCCGACAAGCTGTATACAACACACACATTGCCTGGTCTCTGTGTGTTGTCCCTCCACTCATTTACCGGTTACTCAATTTATTGTCTGTGCATCTGTCATGTCTGTGCTTAGCCTCGGGAGACCTACTCTGTTCCGCCGTTGGGTCTGGGTTCCAGCCTAGGTTTCGCACGGGGACTTTTAAACAGAATAGGCGCATTTGGAAATTCTGAATCATCTGGAGGCAGACTGGGGTTAAATATCACATTTTTGTATAGATCAATCTTTTAGCTATCGAATTCTTCCGAACAATCAAAAAGATTGATCACCTGTATGTGTTTACAAGACATTTTACGGACCACCAACATCCGAACAGAGTGCCATATCTGTTTTGGCGTATGCTGGTGAATGCAACTTGGTTTCCAGCCTACGACTCTTAGCTAGATGGCGCTGTCAGACCGGCACTTTGCAGTTAAGGACAATAGCGGTGCCCTCTCTCACAGAGAATTCAAAGTTTGGAACTAGACTGCATTCACAGGCACCAGCACGCGCCAAAAACAAGTATGGCGCCCGGTTCGGACGTTGGTGCTTCGTAAATCATCTTGCAGACACAGATATAGATGATCATTTTTTGATTGTTTGGAAGAATTTGATAATGATAGGTAAAAGATTAATCTATACAAAAATTTGATATTTAGCCCCAGTGTGCCTCCAGATAATTCAGAATTTCCAAATGCGCCTATTCCGTTTAAAAGTCCCCGTGCAAAACCCAGGCTGGAACCGAGACCCAACGGCGGAACAGAGTGGGTCTCCCGAGGCTAGTCTGTGCTGTGGCCATGGATGATGGAGTGCTCTATTAAGTAGAAATCCTATTTTATTTTCGTTAACATAACCATAGGTCTACATCTTTTAACAATTCGAATATAGGTTACCAACTCACCCTATCATCTGCACCAAGTTGTAAAGGATGAGATACGCTTTCATGGTCGCTGCTTCCTTTATTTCTAGACAGATAAGGGGCCCAGACCAACTGATAAAGATTGATGAAAGTCCAACTCGGCCTGGCGGTGAGCGATAAAAAGAGCGTTTTACGGGTACGGACACATGCAAAATGTGTAATGTAACGTTTCGTGGTCTTCATGGTTACACATCAACCAAGGCAATATATACCGCGTGATCTTCCCGGAAGTTAATATCCCAGCCCAAATAGCGGCAACCATTTTTCTGGTAATTTTCCCGTCATAGGGAAATTCAAAGAATTGATTAACTGCAGTAAAAAGCAGAGCGCATCAATAGAGTTGACATTTACCCTAACAAGAAATTCAAGTTAGAATTTTTTTTATTTCAAACATGTCCAAAGATCAGGGGCGAATCCAGGAATTTGAATAAGGGAGGTACACTGAAAACCTGCGACCGTGGGCGGGAGCGGGCATCTCCTGTCTGAGAACTTTGTTGCGACCGGCGGGTCCAATTATTTGTTTACGACCGGTGTAGCACGATAATCTGTCAGGCGTGATAAAGTGTCCGGGGGGGTCTTTAGAATGCGCATGCGCACTTGAGGATAAAACTGGCGGACCATGCAAAATCCTGAATGCACTACTACTTGTTATAAACTGTTCACGCGTTTTTCGCCTGTGGGCTATGTTCAGTATTGTAATTATCTTTGTACTATTATGGAAATAAATCATATATATAAAAAAAAAACTATCACCACTCGTGACACCAGCCGTCGTTCTCCGGGAAACCCTTCTTTTTCCGGTTGGTGTCTTGTGTCCGCGGAACTCTTCGTCTTCCGGCCGGTGGCGTCGGTCTCCTGGGAGCTCTTCTTTTTCCGGGTGGTGTCTTGTGTCCGCCGAACTCTTCGTCTTCCGGCTGGTGTCGTCGGTCTGTTGGGAGCTCTTCTTTTTCCGGTCGGTGCCGTCGGACTGCATGTAAAGCATGTAGAATTGACGTAATGTTATTTATATGTGCAAATAAATAGTTCAATATGATACGGCATGCCATAACAATGAATATCCCATCTCGAACAGGCAAGTCAACAAGCATCGCTACCCCGCCTACGTTTGAACATCTCGTCCCTGTCACCAACGAGCGAAATGAACAACTCTGCAGAATTAGAAATGCACAACACGGGCTGGCGAGAGTGTGGGGGAGGGGTGTCCATGTTAGACTCTCGCGGTACGCTCACCCAATAATCGATTTCCTGGGCCAACCACCAAACGGCAAGGAAGAAATGTGATCTTACGAATTTTGACTTCGCTGTCATATCTGAACACGTCTGTGAGAGCCCAAAACGTCCGACTGCCGAAAATGGGCCAGGATCAGGATTTTGACACCTATAATAATGCATAATGCACAGTTAGCTACAACTCGAGCATCCACGAAAAAATATATCACAAGAACCATGACCAGAGTTTGTCCATGTCCTTAAGGTGGTCCCGACCTCGCATAATAATTGTTTTAATTGATAGATCTACGGCCGCAGGATGTGACAAGTTCAAAAGAGGGCAAATAGGTCAATTAAGGCTGTAAAATACCGCTAACGCTTATTTTTTTCGTGCCTTGTTATGCACCGCCCACACTTAAACTCCCCCCCCCCCCTTCGAGCTTCTCCTCGAGTGTTATTCGTGCATTGCTAAGAGATACAAAACGAGCGTATCACGGTTTCCTATCGCCAGATTGTGAATGATTGAAACGTCAAACGGAACTGTTCGTTGGTTCTTAGCTATGTAGGACGTTTTGGGTAGTCGGACGTTTTGGGATCACACACGTCCACATTGTGTCCTTTCAGCCGTTTTTAGTCCCTCAGCACTATAATAATAATTATAACACATTATAACAGACGTCACATATACACCGGAAGTAGAGCAACGAGTACATTACAAACAAATAATACAGTATCTTACAATTATAACAATAATGTTGTTGTTATAATAATACACAAATGCAAAACTAAAAGAATTAAAATGTCTACAAATTAAATAATAAAATGATATGCTCCCCTTCGGGTGCTACCCCTGGCACAAAAAAACGGCAATAGGTGGGTTTGAACCAGCCGCAGGTTGATCTGTATTCGAAAACTCAACCCCTCGACCAAGGCGGGTAACTAACTTAGTAACGTGAAAGTTAGGCACTAGTTCCAGATACAATGGTCTGTTTGCCACAATATTTCATTTCATACGAGCATCACTAGACATGCAGTTTAAATACAGTTATCACATATAAGTTCTCTGCGATGATTTTTTTCTCTCTACGTTATGTGGCAATTAGCGGGACTGGGTGAGATGACCATATATATTCCACACATCGCACTCTCAAGCAGAAGCCGCCGTGGTCGAGAGGTAACGCACTCAAATTTAAACCAGTAGGTTGCGAGTTCAAATCCTACCAGCCAGAAGAAGAAAGCGAGACTAGCTGGGTCCGGGGACTGGCTAGGTCCAGGGACTGGCTGGGTCCTGGGACTGGCACGGTCCCGAGACTGGCTGGGTTCAGGGACTGGCTGGGTCCAGGGACTGGCTGGGTCCATGGACTGGCTGGGTCCAGAGACTGACTGGGTCCAGGGACTGACTGGGTCAAGGGACTGGCTGGGTCCATGGACTGGTTGGGTCCAGGGACTGGCTGGGTCCAGGGACTGGCTGGGTTCAGAGACTGGCTGGGTCCAGAGACTGGCTGGGTCCAGGGACTGGCTGGGTCCATGGACTGGCTGGGTCCATGGACTGGCTGGGTCCAGAGACTGACTGGGTCCAGAGACTGGCTGGGTCCAGAGACTGACTGGGTCCAGCGACTGGTTGAGTCCAGAGACTGGCTGGGTCTAGGGACTGGCTGGGTCCAGGGACTGGCTGGGTCCAGAGACTGGATGGGTCCAGGGACTGGCTGGGTCCAGGGACTGGCTGGGTTCAGAGACTGGCAGGGTCCAGGGACTGGTTGGGTCCAGGGACTGGCTGGGTCCATGGATTGGCTGGGTCCAGGGACTGACTGGGTCAAGGGACTGGCTGGGTCCATGGACTGGTTGGGTCCAGGGACTGGCTGGGTCCAGGGACTGGCTGGGTTCAGAGACTGGCTGGGTCCAGAGACTGGCTGGGTCCAGGGACTGGCTGGGTCCATGGACTGGCTGGGTCCATGGACTGGCTGGGTCCAGAGACTGACTGGGTCCAGAGACTGGCTGGGTCCAGAGACTGACTGGGTCCAGCGACTGGTTGAGTCCAGAGACTGGCTGGGTCCAGGGACTGGCTGGGTCCAGGGACTGGCTGGGTCCATGGACTGGCTGGGTCCATGGACTGGCTGGGTCCAGAGACTGACTGGGTCCAGAGACTGGCTGGGTCCAGAGACTGACTGGGTCCAGCGACTGGTTGAGTCCAGAGACTGGCTGGGTCCAGAGACTGGCTGGGTCCAGGGACTGGCTGGGTCCATGGACTGGCTGGGTCCATGGACTGGCTGGGTCCAGAGACTGACTGGGTCCAGAGACTGGCTGGGTCCAGAGACTGACTGGGTCCAGCGACTGGTTGAGTCCAGAGACTGGCTGGGTCCAGGGACTGGTTGGGTCCAGGGACTGGCTGGGACCAGGGACTGGCTGGGTCCAGGGACTGGCTGCGTTCAGAGACTGGCTGGGTCCAGGGACTGGCTGGGTCCAGGGACTGGCTGGGTCCAGGGACTGGCTGGGTTCAGAGACTGGCAGGGTCCAGGGACTGGCTGGGTCCAGGGACTGGCTGGGTCCAGGGACTGGCTGGGTCCAGGGACTGGCTGGGTCCAGGGACTGGCTGGGTCCAGGGACTGGCTGGGTCCAGAGACTGGCTGGGTCCATGGATTGGCTGGGTCCAGGGACTGGCTGGGTCCAGGGACTGGCTGGGTCCAGGGACTGGCTGGGTCCAGAGACTGGCTGGGTCCAGGGACTGGCTGGGTCCATGGACTGGCTGGGTCCAGGGACTGGCTGGGTCCAGGGACTGGCTGGGTCCATGGATTGGCTGGGTCCAGGGACTGGCTGGGTCCAGGGACTGGCTGGGTCCAGGGACTGGCTGGGTCCAGAGACTGGCTGGGTCCAGGGACTGGCTGGGTCCATGGACTGGCTGGGTCCAGGGACTGGCTGGGTCCAGGGACTGGCTGGGTCCAGGGACTGGTTGGGTCCAGCGACTGGTTGAGTCCAGAGACTGGCTGGGTCCAGGGACTGGTTGGGTCCAGGGACTGGCTGGGTCCAGGGACTGGCTGGGTCCAGGGACTGGCTGGGTCCATGGACTGGCTGGGTCCAGAGACTGACTGGGTCCAGAGACTGACTGGGTCAAGGGACTGGTTGGGTCCAGGGACTGGCTGGGACCAGGGACTGGCTGGGTCCAGGGACTGGCTGGGTCAAGGGACTGGTTGGGTCCAGGGACTGGCTGGGTCCATGGACTGGCTGGGTCCAGAGACTGACTGGGTCCAGAGACTGACTGGGTCAAGGGACTGGTTGGGTCCAGGGACTGGCTGGGACCAGGGACTGACTGGGTCCAGAGACTGACTGGGTCAAGGGACTGGTTGGGTCCAGGGACTGGCTGGGTTAAGGGACTGGCTGGGTCCATGGACTGGCTGGGTCCAGAGACTGACTGGGTCCAGAGACTGACTGGGTCAAGGGACTGGTTGGGTCCAGCGACTGGTTGAGTCCAGAGACTGGCTGGGTCCAGGAACTGGTTGGGTCCAGGGACTGACTGGGACTAGGGACTGGCTGGGTCCAGGGACTGGTTGAGTCCAGAGACTGGCTGGGTCCAGGGACTGGTTGGGTCCAGGGACTGGCTGGGACCAGGGACTGGCTGGGTCCAGGGACTGGCTGGGTCCAGGGACTGGCTGGGTCCAGAGACTGGATGGGTCCAGGGACTGGCTGGGTCCAGGGACTGGCTGGGTCCATGGACTGGTTGGGTCCAGAGACTGGCTGGGTCCAGGGACTGGCTGGGTCCAGGGACTGCCTCGGTCCAGGGACTGGCTGGGTCCAGGGACTGGCTGGCTCCAGAGACTGGCTGGGTCCAGGGACTGGCTGGGTCCAGGAACTGGCTGGGCCCAGAGACTGTCTGGGTCCAGGGACTGGCTGGGTCCAGGGACTGGCTGGGTCCATGGACTGGCTGGGTCCAGGAACTGGCTGGGCCCAGAGACTGTCTGGGTCCAGGGACTGGCTGGGTCCAGGGATTGGCTGGGTCCAGGGACTGGCTGGGTCCATGGACTGTCTGGGTCCAGGGACTGGCTGGGTCCATGGACTGGCTGGGTCCAGGGACTGGCTGGGTCCAGGGACTGGCTGGGTCCCGAGACTGGCTGGGTCCAGGGACTGGCTGGGTCCATGGACTGGCTGGGTCCAGGGACTGGCTGGGTCCATGGACTGGCTGGGTCCAGGGACTGGCTGGGTCCAGGGACTGGCTGGGTCCATGGACTGTCTGGGTCCAGGGACTGGCTGGGTCCATGGACTGGCTGGGTCCAGGGATTGGCTGGGTCCAGGGACTGGCTGGGTCCAGGGACTGGCTGGGTCCATGGACTGGCTGGGTCCAGGGACTGGCTGGGCCCAGAGACTGTCTGGGTCCAGGGACTGGCTGGGTCCAGGGACTGGCTGGGTCCAGAGACCGGCTGGGTCCATGGACTGGCTGGGTCCAGGGACTGGCTGGGTCCAGGGACTGGCTGGGTCCAGGGACTGGCTGGGTCCAGGGACTGGCTGGGTCCAGAGACTGGCTGGGTCCAGGGACTGGCTGGGTCCAGGGACTGGCTGGGTCCAGGGACTGGCTGGGTCCAGAGACTTGCTGGGTCCAGGGACTGGCTGGGTCCAGGGACTGGCTGGGTCCAGAGACTGGCTGGGTCCAGGGACTGGCTGGGTCCAGGGACTGGCTGGGTCCAGGGACTGGCTGGGTCCAGAGACTGGCTGGGTCCAGGGACTGGCTGGGTCCAGGGACTGGCTGGGTCCAGAAACTCGCTGGGTCCAGAGACTGGCTGGGTCCAGGGACTGGCTGGGTCCAGGGACTGGCTGGGTCCAGGGACTGGCTGGGTCCAGGAACTGGCTGGGCCCAGAGACTGTCTGGGTCCAGGGACTCGCTGGGTCCAGGGACTGGCTGGGTCTCGAGACTGGCTGGGTCCAGGGATTGGCTGGGTCCAGGGACTGGCTGGGTCCAGGGATTGAGAAAGTGGTAAACTGGATCGATTGCCTGATGGTCAATTTGATGGCATTGTGCTAAAAAACAGCTTGAAATGAGCTCTTGAATAAAATGCTCCAGAGCTAGTATATTATCATGCGAGGCTGCTTACCATACATGACTTCCGGTTTAAAATTGTACGCGTCCTTGGCCAATCCGTATTTGTCGTTCCGCAAGGAGTGCGATCGCGATCGACGGCCATACGGAACGCACCCCTATTATTTGACTCGTGAGTTCAAAAACAAACACACTGGTCATCAATATATATGGTTTATGTTGTAACAATTAAGTGTATGGGCTTGCTCGTGTAACGAGAGAGCAAAGGTCTTCGTTCCTCTACCATTTATCATTTCACAAACACATATATGCAAGTTCCACATGTGAATTCATAACAGAACTAGAAACCTCTCCATATCCGCTGGCCTCTATTTACATGCACATTTACGCCATCACCCGCTACCGTGACGTAGTGACACACGAGTGTGTTTTATCCTGATCGGTTGATAGGAGGCCAGGGGGAATTAAATGTATGCGCCCACCGAAAGTACATTTGTGGGCGACAATATGGGTCTTTAAACCTAACCTTTTTGTTTTTCTGCGACTTTGTAACTATATTATTCTCTTTTATGAAACGTATCTTCAGACTATATTCTTTCATTGGCGCTGCCCTTACGGCCGGAATTGGCTTCCCCTTTAAAATATAATCTCCACTCCGCTGCATAGCAACTGCACAAGATAACCCCTCAATGAAACTCTTACGATATTTGAAAATACTGCATCATATACAACGGCTATAGCTATCCCCAGTCAGGATATCTATCAAAAAGGTGCAAATATAGGTCCAGAATCCACCTGACACCCCAGCAAGCACACAACGTTAGCACAACTTTCGTTTTTGGTTGCAATAACGTCATCTCAAAGTTAACATTATGACAACTTTGTTACAAGGTTTTTCGCAAACATTGACTAAATTCCACAAAAATTAAAGCTTTGCCATTTGTAATCACTAATGAAAATTGGCTGCGTGTAGCAGTTGTCATAAATATAAAATGGAGAGAAATCGGGCGTGGACTTTTTCACAATGTTGGGACAACGTTACCTGAAAAGTCCGACGTCATGAAAATTATATGCAATTGACTGTCTTTGACAGTCATGCTACTAATTCTTTCATCATGTACGCATTTGTTGCTCACAGAAGGCACAATTTTAATACTGGACTGATTGTTTGACAACGTTATCTAAAAACGTTCCTGCAACGTCAAAAAACCGATACATTTTTTCACGTCGTTATCAACGCTATCGCTACCAAAAATAACGTTGTGTCTACGTTGTCATGACGTTAACTTGTTTGCTGGGACTATAGCATCATGCTACACCGTTTGCCCAGTTCGCATCAAAGTCGGTTGGGTTGTGTCCTTGTAATCTCCATGCATGTGTTCGAAGGGCCGAATCCTTGACCAATAACCACACGACACGTCAATTAAGTGACGGTCTGAAGAAGGATTTTATTCAAGGTTTCAAGTTAAAGTATATATAAAATGGGGTGCGTAATTTATATCTGCGGTTTCAAGTAAACCAGTACTTATTATAATGTTAACATATATGACAGGTTGAATAACTAATTCCAGGCCTGTCGGAAGCAACATGAAAATGGCGGGGTCAGAGTCAGCGAAAATAATGTTTCCTGCGAAAATGTGTCCTTATAAATGCTTGAATAGTCCACAATATCTAATTCGAGACAGCCCAAATAGTGGGCTCCCCTTGAAAATATAATTTCAATGCACACGTATTCGGAAAACTCTACTTATTTACAAAAATGCAAAAGACTGCGGTAATCGAACATTCAGTGTTTACATATTAGCTGAACATTTTCGCAATCTGAGAATAACGGAAATGGTATGTATGTACTACAGACCGAAAACGTACGGACATTAAACACCACTTCCCTGGACCTTAAAAGCTTCTGCCTCTAAATGTATTACAATACACTTGACAGGTCAATGCCCCAGACTACAAGGGGGGCAAGATAACAGCGACCACCACTTAAGGCCATAGTCAGCTAGTCTATGAAATCATAGATTAAGTGGGGATTTGATAACAACCAGCATACATAAGTCAACTCCCGACAATATGTTTAGGGGGTCACCGCGGTGTCATGTCACATCCGAGCAACCAATGACGTTAAGCTGGCTTAGACGTATATACACTATCCTAGTCAATGTCGCACTCAGGCGCTATAGCATACTATATATGATATAGACAACCGCGCGCGATAAGCTTTAGAGTTCTTCAGAACATCCCGGCTGATACCGACTTAGAGGTTCATCTGGCTTGTGGGAATCATACAGTACATTTTAATTGATTATACGTTGAAAGTTATGTACCTTGTTGCCAAGCTTCACAGCCAGACTTATGCAGACCTCGTAAACAGTTTAATACCTCAACCACTCTGCATGACGTCTGTGAGAGCAACCGGGGAGAGCAATTACCGAAAGTGTCAATGGGTGAAAAGAAAGCTACTGGGCCCGGCGGTGTCAGTAACAGCGTTTTGAAGGTTACTGAAGCAATCGTGCCTCGAACTATTGAACATCCCGTAAAGAACTAGTTTTTAAAAGACACCTGCGAACCCGGAGGTTCATAGCCTGAGTTTGAGAGAACTACACTGTAAACCAGATGGGTTAGGCTTAAGTTCTTTTCATCCTTTAACATAGGTCACTGAAAGCCAGACACACCAGAAGGTTTGCTGTGAAGCACCATGATGGACGTCACTCACAGCCAGACACACCAGAAGGTTTGCTGTGAAGCAACATGATGGACGTCACTCAAAGCCAGACACACCAGAAGGTTTGCTGTGAAGCACCATGATGGACGTCACTCACAGCCAGACACACCAGAAGGTTTGCTGTGAAGCACCATGATGGACGTCACTCAAAGCCAGACACACCAGAAGGTTTGCTGTGAAGCACCATGACGGACAAACCAAAGATCTTATCGAGCGACTTCGAACCTCTTGGCTCACAGTTTAAGAAGCTTCCACTTCCACAACCGCGAACGTGACGAACATGTTAATGAGATGGTTGATGATTTCAGCATATGTACAGTTGTAGTGAATATAGTTTTATATAGTGATAAATAGGGTTAGGCACCTCTGAACGTTTGCATACAATTTTGTATCTATCTTGTTTGTGTCAGTTTAGTTGCATTTGCACCTGTTAGGATATTAGGTGGTGACCATTTATTTGTGTATTTAGTTGTTGGAAACTTCTCGAGATACATAAAGATATATTAAAACGAAAAAACTGGGCTGGTGAGTATATGGGAAGCAGCTTAGAAAGTCCTGTAGCGTCATGACTATTCACCCTACTCAGGGTCCAGGGTCATGACCAGTTTATGACCAGACAACGTGCACCACTTACTTTACGATCGACTACACTTGATTCAAGGTGACTATAAACCCTCGAGGTTAGATGTCGATGTGGATTATCACCAAGGGCTTTAGGCTTGGAAATAGGTCACTCATCTTGTAGCGTCTATGGAGCGCCGACAATGGACTACAGTAGTAGATCTTCCGACGCGGGGCCAATTAAATCACCGGGGATTTAATAAAGCTTCCCCTGTCAAACTAGGTCAAAACTAGGAAACATTGTAACTGCATTAATCAGTTAATCGCCGTTATTTGAATTGAATGACTTAGTGTGCTGCTGATTTTAACTGAAGAATTTATTTATTTTTGATTTACGGTAGTTTTGTTGTTGCCGTTACCCACCTTAAAAATTGGTCCGACTTTATATATATATACATTTCTTACATTTCTGGGCAGCGTGATTGCGTTTTCTCGCAGAAATGTCATGTCTAGTATTTAGGTCTTACAAAACCATGTGTCCGAGGCAATGTAAGTAATGAGTTGCATCCGCCTGCAGTTATATGGAATAATATATTGAAATAAGAGATAACAAACTCAGTGTTTAGATACCTAACAAGGAATTCATTTTATCTCTTGAATATATGTAAACGTGGATTTTGGTGATTACATTATTATTGCTGAATTGGCACCTCATAGTAGTCGTGCACGCGATGTAGATGTAGAGGTGCGATTTCGCCCGGCTGCAGGATGACGGGTGATATATTAAGCGGGGGTTATATATAAGAAGACATACGGGCCCCAATATCCGTTTGGTCCGCTTACCTTTCAGTCAAGTAACGCGTCTGTATCTCTATTGTGCACGAGAGAGCCTGGACTTCGCCTCTATTGAATCGTTGTCTCTCCTTGCAAGCACATCGTTTGGACCTATGCGACGTGGACTAGTGAAATAAGTTAGGTAAGAGCTCACGCATGCATGTACACATATATATATAGTTATTCAGTGGGTACACATTACTTCGACGTAATGAATCGTTGCATAATAGCAAAGCGGCATTTTTCATCAAAACACGTAATTGAAAAAAATGTTGCATCCCATCCCTCCCCCGGTCCCCTCATGGCATCAACATCTTGCTTAAGGAGGACCCATAACCCCCACCCGATCCCCCTCGGATCCGCCACTGAAGCCTATAGAGGGCACACGGAAAAAAGAGCAAGCAGTCATGTAATGTTCCATTCTTTAATTATTTAATTATTTTAAGAAATCACATGGACATACTAACCATGTAGCTTTTTCTGAATTAAATTATGCCTTACTATTACTTACCTTACTACGTCTTACGTATCTATGGCAACGCTTAAAGGAAACAAAAACGGTAGCGATGTCCGAATTGCAATAAGTGTTGCAAAGAAAGAAGGATAAAGAAGGAACTTGCACGTTTGTTTACTACATATAACTGGTTTTATATACAGAGCCTAAAACATCTCCCTTGTCACCATGCAAGATGTTTTTTGGGGCAAATTTTTGCTGCATAATAAGCTTTAATTAGCTTTTATACCAGCCGGTCTATCATCCAGCCTCGGCGAAGCTCGTTTCTGGTGAAACATTTAACACCGTGTTAGCGGTGAAAGGCCATTTATTTCTAAATGACTAAACATATATATATATCAATATCGACCGGAGCAGCTATTGTACGCAGGTGACAGGAAGGGGACGGTGGGCGGGAAAATTGCCGATGCTGCTGGGTTGCTGCCGCTGGTCAGAGTTAGGGGTTTCTCTCTGGATCACGGTTTGACCCCCGAATGACCGGAAATGAGCAATTAGGACGCAGCCTCGTAATCTGTTTAACCAGTGCACCGGATGTAAACAAACACACGTGCTGATAAGTTTACGTAAATCAGGAATCGGGACTACGACATCTCGAAAGCCACCGCTTGTTAAATGTTGTCTATGCTTTTATTGCGTTGAACAGGATGCTGCCGCTGCCTGAAGTTGGCGCTGTGGTCGGTGGAGGCCTGCTTCTGTTGGGGCTAGGATGGTGGTTTTCCTCCGCCAGAGGGCGCTCGGTTGTCACGTGGCATGAAGGCCGATGGCGAAGACCTCTCGGAAGATGCTTCGAACTTTACTATTTGAGAGATCAGCGCTATAACGACGCCCACATTGTGAGCTTCCCACACATACTGGTGTCCAGGTCTGTGGTCGAACCACGGGTCATCAAGAGGGCTCTGTCCAGGCTAGCAAACAAACATCCGCTACTGAAAGCGAGGTATTTGCAGAAAGATAGAAGGCATTATTTGCAGGAAATGAATGCGTTCATTTTACCCTTAACTACGTCTAGCGAAAGCAATTGGGACAAAGTTGTAGAGGAGCAACTATTGAAAATCTTCTCGAGAGACACGGGCCCGTTATGGAGGGTGGTGTATTTGCCAAATGTGACACGTCCTGACGTCACAGATACAGAGTTCCCGCATCAGTTCATGTTGCTCTTTACCTTCCATCACTCTATAATTGACGGGACCACGGCGATGTATCTGATGGAAGACGTTGTGAAGTATCTGGAGGAAGCCGAGCACGGAACAGAAACCCACGAGGAACGCCTCCCAGTGCCGCTGGCCGTGGATGACCTTCTGCCAAAGTTCACATGGTGGAATGACATTGTAACTCGACTCCGTTCTTGGCAAATCCGGAATAAGCCAGAAGATAAATCTCCTCCCAACATATGGTTAGAGAAGTTCGGAGCAGAAATTTGGCGCAACCCACAATGCGAGGTCAAGACGTGCGTCATATCCATGGTCCTGGGCCCTGAGATTACTGGAAAACTGGTATCTAAGTGCCGAAAAGCGAAAGCAACAGTTACGGGAGCTTTGCAAACTATCAACTGTGTCGCTTTTGCGAAAATGCTGCAGGATGGGGAGATATCCAGGGACACCGTTGTGACATATGGCACCACTATCTCAATGAGTAGGCTGCTCCCACGTTACTTCCCTGTGCGTTCGGCTGCCGTCTACATGACCTTTATGGAGTCAGATCTGCCTCTGACAATTGAGTGGAAGCCGACGTTCTGGGACATCGCCCAGGAATGCACAAGAGACATCCACAAAGACATCGCGGCAAAAGGCATCAAAACGTTGAAAATGATTCGCAAGGTTGCTACAGCTTTACCCTCAAAGTTGTCGCCAAGTACACCGTATGATACGGAAACTTTGTGTCGTTATCTCTGTCCGATCGCCATGGCAAGCCTGGGAGAATGGAGCCACATCAACCGTGACACCAACAATGTGAAGATCCGCGCTAGTTTCTGTGGCAACGCCGAGCACAGATACGGACCGATCTTCTTCAGCAATGTCGTCACCATTGATGGCCGCTTGAGCTGGACCCTCAACTATTATCCCCACATCACCAAGAGGAGTGTGGCAGAAGAATTTGCATGCAAGCTTCAAGACGTTCTTAAAATGGTTATCGAAGAGTAGCGGTTAAATAAAGTGGATATATGGATAATAAGATTAGGGCCGGAAATAAACTAATAAATGTGAGTGAAATATAGTTAATTATGTGTGTGTATATGTGAAATATTATTGCCATAATCTTTTTTTACCAATGGTGAGGATATTGATTAAATCAGTGTGCTTGCTTTGTTGATACCAAGTGGTGAATTGACATATATGCATTTCTCAATATATTCCCTTAGAATAAGCTTAATTCTTCGCCGCAGTCCAGATGAGCAGTGTGCTATATATGCGACATGATCAATAGTTTATCCACATGAATAAAGGCACGTTTAGCAGTAGTGTATGACCAAACAAGCAATCGCGCCTACATTCGGTACAAACTGCATGAAACTGATGTAATAAAATGAGAAGGCTCTATATATTGTCCTTTCGTCAACCTCAAACTTCTGACGAAAAAATAGTTCGACAATTATAGCTCACAATATTTCGGGTCACAGCTTCATTTCGGATACCCCTGTAGTCAAGAGCCAACCATATCCACTAACTTTAGCTAGTTCATTATCAATTCATACTCAGTCTCATTTGTTGATCTGTAAGTGTATTAGTCGCAAAAGAATTATTATGACGCGACAATTGCGCATTATTGATTTCCTCGTAGACAGACGATATAAACCAATGTATTACACCCCATAGCATGGATCCACCTCCAGTCCCGCATCACACCCACCCACGACAGACGCCCTCTCCCTCACTCACACTCACCCAGGGACCCCTCAGCCCCTCACACGGGACCGAACTCCCCATCACACACACCTAGGAGGAACCCCACACCTCACCCACCCAGGACGGAATTCCCCCCCCGCCCCCCGCCTCACACGCACCTGTTAAGACCTGTCTCTCCCCTATCCATATCAATTTTGGATATTTCAAAATGCATTCCTGTGATTGACCCCTCACAAAAAAATCGGGATAAAATAGGGCCACTGGTGCCAGAAAGGTAAGAGAAAAAGTAGGGAAAGGTAGGGATGGACTCCAGGAACAAATGTAGGGAATTCTGATGAAAATAGCTACGGCTTTTCTGCATATTTACTTACCGAGATGACTTTTACCCTTACCATGCTTACCATATCACTTATCACTTTGAGACCAGGCCAGATAACCAGCATTCCAATACCACAGAATACGTATTATACAGCATAATTCCTACTCTATAGTACCTACTCTGTGACAGTACCCAGTATCATAGAGGGGGGGGGGGGGGTAAGAGGGGTATCTCATCTCGGATCACAGACATCAAATTCCTAAATCCCGCATCACGAAATAAGCATCATTGCAGTTCACGATCACGGAAATAAGGTGCCTATCACAGATCACGAAAATAAGCAGACTTGATTTCATGTACAATGTTAGTTATATTCAAATTCGTCTGCCATGTTGTGACATAATATAGTCTTGATTATCTAAAATCATCATTCGTCAGTTGTCAGGGCCGAATATATACCCAACTGTATTACCCAAATTTCATATTCACAATTAACACGAGGGTGTATGCACTAAACCATTATTAAACAACAGGTTTAGTTTCATGAACTAAATCATGACTCGCACGTCTGCGTGCGGTATCTATGGTTACGCAACAACGGTCCTTATATGGACTGACCAGGCGAGGAAAGTGGTGTTTCGCTTGTCCAGAAATGTAAAAATCGATGAATTGCCTCAAAATACAAATAGTTTCACACCCACTCGATTCTTCACGCACAAACCGCGCAGCTGGCCGGTTCCCAACACTCAAACGTTGACTACAATGAGTGCGCGCCACGCAGCTGTAGCAAGGCACCAACGCGATGCGCACTCGTTCTAAGAGCACGTGTTTATTACCGGAAATAGAATCCGCGAGAACTGTACAGCCCTATTGCGCTCACTGGTGCCTAAACTAAGCGCACTATGTGAAAGCTGCGCACAGGTTTTGTAGAGATAGTTCATCGTACACAGAAGCGCAAAGGCTGCAGCTTGTAGTCTGTTTTTCCGATTTTTGACGAATTTTCTAATTTAGCCAGAATATTTATACTTTATAATCATTTATCAGCCCCAAAAATCCCTATCTTTCATAATTGGCCAAATTTCACACAAATCTGGTTCGAATTTTGCATGAAATCGAGATTTTCAGCTGGGTACCTGATTACACGACTTTGTTTGGGACTGTTTACAGAAGGCCCTTCTGAAATATTCGAGATGTCGCCGTAAAGGTTAGAGATTAACGTTTTTAACATAATAAATTCAATAGAGAATTTCCCGTCACTCTGGAACCGGAAGTAAGATAGGAACATAGCATTGTTATGTTACAGTAGGACATGAGATCCTACTTGCAATAAGATGACGCCACTTGCGTAGTGCTTGCGATTTTTTTACGATGTTTTAAGATTTTATTAATGTACCAGAAGTGACATCATCGTGACGCCATATGGCGTTGCCAAAATAGTTCAGATTTCGCATAAATCGTTCTCGTTCATATTTTGTATGAGCAAATGGAGCCCCAGGGCGATTCTTTGACTTAAATGGGTCAAACCAAAGAGTAAAAATGTTTAGGGTAATTTTTGTGCGTTTTAAAAAAAACAGAAAACGTCATTTTACTTACTAGAAGTAGGGCGCCCTAGATAATAAATCGCCCCCCTATATATTAAGTCGGTCCTCCTAGATCATAAGTAGGGCGCCCTAGATAATAAATCGCCCCCCTATATATTAAGTCGGTCCTCCTAGATCATAAGTAGGGCGCCCTAGATAATAAATCGCCCCCCTATATATTAAGTCGGTCCTCCTAGATCATAAGTAGGGCGCCCTAGATAATAAATCGCCCCTCTATATATTAAGTCGGTCCTCCTAGATCATAAGTAGGGCGCCCTAGATAATAAATCGCCCCCCTATATATTAAGTCGGTCCTCCTAGATCATAAGTAGGGCGCCCTAGATAATAAATCGCCCCCCTATATATTAAGTCGGTCCTCCTAGATCATAAGTAGGGCGCCCTAGATAATAAATCGCCCCCCTATATATTAAGTCGGTCCTCCTAGATCATAAGTAGGGTGACCTAGATAATAAATCGCCCCCCTATATATTAAGTCGGTCCTCCTAGATCATAAGTAGGGCGCCCTAGATAATAAATCGCCCCCCTATATATTAAGTCGGTCCTCCTAGATCATAAGTAGGGCGCCCTAGATAATAAATCGCCCCCCTATATATTAAGTCGGTCCTCCTAGATCATAAGTAGGGCGCCCTAGATAATAAATCGCCCCCCTATATATTAAGTCGGTCCTCCTAGATCATAAGTAGGGCGCCCTAGATAATAAATCGCCCCCCTATATATTAAGTCGGTCCTCCTAGATCATAAGTAGGGCGCCCTAGATAATAAATCGACCCCCTATATATTAAGTCGGTCCTCCTAGATCATAAGTAGGGCGCCCTAGATAATAAATCGCCCCCCTATATATTAAGTCGGTCCTCCTAGATCATAAGTAGGGAGCCCTAGATAATAAATCGCCCCCCTATATATTAAGTCGGTCCTCCTAGATCATAAGTAGGGCGCCCTAGATAATAAATCGCCCCCCTATATATTAAGTCGGTCCTCCTAGATCATAAGTAGGGCGCCCTAGATAATAAATCGCCCCCCTATATATTAAGTCGGTCCTCCTAGATCATAAGTAGGGCGCCCTAGATAATAAATCGCCCCCCTATATATTAAGTCGGTCCTCCTAGATCATAAGTAGGGCGCCCTAGATAATAAATCGCCCCCCTATATATTAAGTCGGTCCTCCTAGATCATAAGTAGGGCGCCCTAGATAATAAATCGCCGCCCTATATATTAAGTCGGTCCTCCTATATCATAAGTAGGGCGCCCTAGATAATAAATCGCCCCCCTATATATTAAGTCGGTCCTCCTAGATCATAAGTAGGGCGCCCTAGATAATAAATCGCCCCCCTATATATTAAGTCGGTCCTCCTAGATCATAAGTAGGGCGCCCTAGATAATAAATCGCCCCCCTATATATTAAGTCGGTCCTCCTAGATCATAAGTAGGGCGCCCTAGATAATAAATCGCCCCCCTATATATTAAGTCGGTCCTCCTAGATCATAAGTAGGGCGCCCTAGATAATAAATCGCCCCCCTATATATTAAGTCGGTCCTCCTAGATCATAAGTAGGGCGCCCTAGATAATAAATCGCCCCCCTATATATTAAGTCGGTCCTCCTAGATCATAAGTAGGGCGCCCTAGATAATAAATCGCCCCCCTATATATTAAGTCGGTCCCCCTAGATAATAAGTAGGGCGCCCTACATAATAAGTCGATTCCCTAGATAATAAGAGGGTCTCCCTAAATAATCAGTAGAGCGCTCTAGATAACAAGCCGATCCTCCTAGAAATATGGTCGGTCCCCCTAGATAATTAATAGGGTGCCATGGATAATAAGTAGGGTCCCCTAGATAATAACTAGGGTCCCTTAGATAATAAGTCGATCTCCTTAGGTAATATCTAAACCCCCATACGTAATGAGTCGACCCCCCTAGATAATGACCAGGGCCCCTTAGATAATAAGTCTACCCCACTAGATAATAAGTAGGAGACCCTAGATAATAAGTCTACCCTCCTAGATATTAAGTTGGTCCCCCTAGATAACAAGTAGGGCCCCCTAGGTAACAAGTAGGGCCCCCTAGGTAACAAGTAGGGCCCCCTAGGTAACAAGTAGGGCCCCCTAGATAACAAGTAGGGCCCCCTAGGTAACAAGTAGGGCCCCCTAGATAACAAGTAGGGCCCCCTAGATAACAAGTAGGGCCCCCTAGGTAATAAGTCTGGGAAACTTAAAAAAAAAAAAAAAAAAAAATATATATGGTACTAATATCCCCAGAAAACTTCGGAATACTTTGAGAAGGCAGTAAAACTATTTGGTTGACAGTGAAGCCAATGACTTTCAATCGTGATTATCACCTTGACAACTTGTTCCTTGTTCTGATATTTGATACGAAGACATGTGGAAGTCTTCACTTGAGACAAGTTTTGCGACGTTATTGTCGGTCGTCTCGTTGCAGTCTTCTGGGCAAATCCATAACACACCAGGCAGCGGTCTCTAGATCTTTATTCTCACGTTTGGTTGTACACAATTATCCTCTTTGCCGGTCACTCCCCAACTCCCGCACAACCCTACCTCGCTCCCGCACTCCGCAGAGCCGGACACCACTTAGCCAATCCCGAGAGAGCAGCGGACTCGGCGCGTCCCACTGAGAGAGCCGCCGAGCGGGAAACTGGCAAAGGGGCGGGAAACGGAGTGACCGCTCGGACAACGCTCGCTGAACTAGAGGGCAGGGGCATGGCAATATATTCACGTCACACAAGTGACCCGGTTACACTCCAACCAGATTCTGTGCCCAGTTGAGCTTTTGTGAGTCATTCTGGGATAGTTATATTGGGCTACTAAATAGCATAGGAAGTATAGCTTACTATGCCGTTGAAATAGGGCTATAAAGTCTCGTTCGCTTAGAATCTCTGCACACACTGGTAACCTGACTATCTGTGACGTAGGGGTGACGTGTATGTTACGCAAAGAGAGAGACTTGGAACCAAACTATCTGGGCAAAAGCCAGGCGCCAAAGGGGTGGGTCCATTGCGGAAGGCCTAGCGGTATGATTAAGAATATTTAAGAAATATAGCTTCACAAAACGGATAGATGGCATATTTTTTATTTGTTTGCGCTATCACAAGTTCTGCGCTTCATCGCCTCCAAATATTTTAACGTATATCTCTTATAGCCATGTTTAGTGAAATGGTACTCATAGGCTTTAGAATAAACCTGGAAAGAAATTGACTTATAGCGGCCTATACTTCAACATGGAGCACGTGTGTTTGTTTGTCCATAAGTCCGAAGTCTGTTTTCGACTTTCTGTCATTCTGTCTTTCAGGTTTCCAACTTCGTCTAGGCCGACACGGTCCTTTTGCCTGACTCCGCGGTAGTTGCTCGGGAGGCGGGGGGGTCGGGCGGGGCTAGGGGGGCTCACATGTCTGTCAGTGTCTATTTTAGATGGCTTTTTGACCAGAAAGTTCTCTCTCAATGACCACAAAATCATGTACTTTACTCTCGATCACCAAATGCATTCTATAGCATGGTACCCGAGGACGGTGTGAGTTACTTACCCTGGCAGGGTGTGTCCTACTTACCCGGGCACGGTGTGCCGTACTTACCCGGGCACTGTGTGTCGCACTTACCCGAGCAGGGTGTGCCATACTTACCCGAGGACGGGGTGAGTTACTTACCCTGGCAGGGTGTGTCCTACTTACCCGGGCACGGTGTGCCGTACTTACCCGGGCACTGTGTGTCGTACATACCCGAGGATGGTGTGTCGTACTTACCCGAGCACTGTGTGTCGTACTTACCCGAGGACTGTGTGTCGTACTTAACCGAGGACGGTGTGTACTTAACCGAGCACCATTGTGGTAATGTAGTGCCCCCCACCCCTCCAGAGGGGGTGGTTGCCGGCTGGGAAAACGACACGCTCAACGGGCGCGCCGGCAAACACATCGCTGAAAAGAATGCTAGCCAGGGGAGGAGGCGGAGGGGGGGGGGGCGGGGAGTGGGGGGGGGGGTATTATATTAGTCGCGTCAGTGTTTTATGTGTCAAGGCCAGATTGACACAAACAAAAACACAGTACGGAAGCTTCCTGGGGACATAGGTATAACACTTTTTGCGAAGGTGTTTTGTTTCCCCGCCTCCCCGCCTATTCTCTCTTTACGAAGTAAGACATGGGATCTTTATCCTGCGACCACACAGACATGGCCACAGCAGGGCTCGAACCACCGACCCACGTGAGCGCTCTAGCCCACTGAGCTGTCGTACGCTCGCATTGAGTGCTCTGGCCACCTGAAAGCCTAACGGCACGCGGATCGGTGGTTCGAGCCCTGCTGTGGCCATGTCTGTGTGGTCGCAGGATAAAGATCCCATGTCTTACTTCGTAAAGAGTAGGGTGTTACCCCCGGGGACATGGCTCCACTCTCCCTTCCTTCTCCCCTATAATAAGCATAGCCCTCTATATAATATGTTTGGGCACCCCTATATAATAAGTAGGGCGCTCTTGATACTAAGTAGGGCCCTTGATAATATGTCGGGGAAACATTAAAAAAAAGAAACACTTTCTAAAAAAGTTTCATACCGATGTCCCCAGGAGCAGTTTCATACCTATGTCCCCAGGAACGGTTTTATACCTATGTCCCCAGGCAGTTTTATACCTATGTCCCCAGGCAGTTTTATACCTATGTCCCCAGGAACAGTTTTATACCTATGCCCCAGGCAGTTTTATACCTATGTCCCCAGGAACAGTTTTATACCTATGCCCCAGGCAGTTTTATACCTATGTCCCCAGGCAGTTTTATACCTATGCCCCAGGCAGTTTTATACCTATGCCCCAGGCAGTTTTATACCTATGCCCCAGGCAGTTTTATACCTATGTCCCCAGGAACAGTTTTATACCTATGCCCCAGGCAGTTTTACACCTATGCCCCAGGCAGTTTTATACCTATGCCCCAGGCAGTTTTATACCTATCTCCCCAGGAACAGTTTTATACCTATGCCCCAGGCAGTTTCATACCTATGCCCCAGGCAGTTTTATACCTATGCCCCAGGCAGTTTTATACCCATGTCCCCAGGAACAGTTTTATACCTATGTCCCCAGGCAGTTTTATACCTATGCCCCAGGCAGTTTTATACCTATGTCCCCAGGCAGTTTTATACCTATGCCCCAGGCAGTTTTATACCTATGCCCCAGGCAGTTTTATACCTATGTCCCCAGACAGTTTTATACCTACGTCCCCAGGAAAAGTTTTATACCTATGCCCCAGGCAGTTTTATACCTATGTCCCCAGGCAGTTTTATACCTATGCCCCAGGCAGTTTTATACCTATGCCCCAGGCAGTTTTATACCTATGCCCCAGGCAGTTTTATACCTATGTCCCCAGGAACAGTTTTATACCTATGCCCCAGGCAGTTTTATACCTATGCCCCAGGCAGTTTTATACCTATGCCCCAGGCAGTTTTATACCTATGTCCCCAGGCAATTTTATACCTATGTCCCCAGGAACAGTTTTACACCTATGCCCCAGGCAGTTTTATACCCATGTCCCCAGGCAGTTTTATACCTATGCCCCAGGCAGTTTTATACCGATGTCCCCAGGCAGTTTTATACCTATGCCCCAGGCAGTTTTATACCCATGTCCCAGGCAGTTTTATACCTATGTCCCCAGGCAGTTTTATACCTATGTCCCCAGGCAGTTTTATACCTATGCCCCCAGGAACAGTTTTATACCTATGCCCCAGGCAGTTTTATACTCATGTCCCCAGGAACAGTTTTATACCTATGTCCCCAGGAACAGTTTTATATCTATGTCCCCAGGAACAGTTTTATACCTATGCCCCAGGCAGTTTTATACTCATGTCCCCAGGAACAGTTTTATACCTATGTCCCCAGGAACAGTTTTATACCTATGTCCCCAGGAACAGTTTTATACCTATGCCCCAGGCAGTTTTATACCTATGCCCCAGGCAGTTTTATACTCATGTCCCCAGGAACAGTTTTATACCTATGTCCCCAGGAACAGTTTTATACCTATGCCCCCAGGAACAGTTTTATACCTATGCCCCAGGCAGTTTTATACTCATGTCCCCAGGAACAGTTTTATACCTATGTCCCCAGGAACAGTTTTATACCTATGTCCCCAGGCAGTTTTATACCTATGCCCCCAGGAACAGTTTTATACCTATGCCCCAGGCAGTTTTATACTCATGTCCCCAGGAATAGTTTTATACCTATGTCCCCAGGAACAGTTTTATGCCTATGCCCCAGGCAGTTTTATACTCATGTCCCCAGGAACAGTTTTATACCTATGTCCCCAGGAACAGTTTTATACCTATGCCCCCAGGAACAGTTTTATACCTATGCCCCAGGCAGTTTTATACTTATGTCCCCAGGAACAGTTTTATACCTATGTCCCCAGGAACAGTTTTATACCTATGCCCCAGGCAGTTTTATACCTATGCCCCAGGCAGTTTTATACCTATGCCCCAGGCAGTTTTATACCTATGTCCCCAGGCAGTTTTATACCTATGCCCCAGGCAGTTTTATACCTATGCCCCAGGCAGTTTTATACCTATGCCCCAGGCAGTTTTATACCTATGCCCCAGGCAGTTTTATACCTATGCCCCAGGCAGTTTTATACCTATGCCCCAGGCAGTTTTATACCTATGCCCCAGGCAGTTTTATACCTATGCCCCAGGCAGTTTTATACCCATGTCCCCAGGCAGTTTTATACCTATGTCCCCAGGCAGTTTTATACCCATGTCCCCAGGAACGGTTTTATACCTATGCCCCCAGGAACAGTTTTATACCTATGTCCCAGGCAGTTTTATACCTATGTCCCAGGCAGTTTTATACCTATGCCCCAGGCAGTTTTATACCTATGCCCCAGGCAGTTTTATACCTATGTCCCCAGGCAGTTTTATACCTATGCCCCAGGCAGTTTTATACCTATGCCCCAGGCAGTTTTATACCTATGCCCCAGGCAGTTTTATACCTATGCCCCAGGCAGTTTTATACCTATGCCCCAGGCAGTTTTATACCTATGCCCCAGGCAGTTTTATACCCATGTCCCCAGGCAGTTTTATACCTATGTCCCCAGGCAGTTTTATACCCATGTCCCCAGGAACGGTTTTATACCTATGCCCCCAGGAACAGTTTTATACCTATGCCCCCAGGAACAGTTTTATACCTATGTCCCAGGCAGTTTTATACCTATGCCCTAGGCAGTTTTATACCCATGTCCCCAGGCAGTTTTATACCTATGTCCCCAGGCAGTTTTATACCTATGCCCCAGGCAGTTTTATACCCATGTCCCCAGGCAGTTTTATACCTATGCCCCAGGCAGTTTTATACCCATGTCCCCAGGCAGTTTTATACCTATGTCCCCAGGCAGTTTTATACCCATGTCCCCAGGAACGGTTTTATACCTATGCCCCCAGGAACAGTTTTATACCTATGCCCCCAGGAACAGTTTTATACCTATGCCCTAGGCAGTTTTATACCCATGTCCCCAGAAGGCTTCCGTACAATAGCCCTCGACCTTGGAACCAAATGGTCCGTGTCTTACGGAGGTCGGAATGTGAAATTGTTGACTCACTCTCTCTCGAACAAAGAGCTATGTGTCAGAAGTCGTACAGCACTGGCAAACCAAACTCAATCTTAACTCATCTCAATGAAGAACATTACCAGGTGCGTGAGTATCTGCGCTGTTTAGAAGAAAATAGTGGAAATATATCTGGCAATACACATCTATGTGCCTTTGTAAAGGCGTGCATTTGTCATACCAGCCGCCCCCGCGAGCGGAACGTCTAGCGTTCGTAGTGATAAGCGAAAGAAATAACAGTATGACAGTATTTTGTTTTATACGGCAAATAGTGGCAGGCAGAAGGTAGACATTGGGCAGAAATAATATAGATAATTATATTGACATAAATTGAGACCGGGAGCTACTGAATAACGGGACATAAATGTTAAAGATATTTAAAAACTTTCTGTGCAATTATTGTGCATCCAGTACAGAATACGCAAATTGCGGCTAAAGCACGCTAATAAAAGAATATCAGTCCAGTAAAACTAAGGCCCAAGCTCATAGATTGATTCTGTAAAAAACAAAAGGGGGATTGAGTGAAAAAAGGGGCCGTTTCCCGTCCGTTGTTCGTCATTTAACGTAGTATTACTACCTTCAGTGGATAAAATCTGCCTGACGTCCTGGTTGGATCTATAGAATTGACGTGTAGTCCGCTTAACTATCCTGTAAAATTGGATACTGCTGTGACTGATGTTAAGAGCAGCGTGTTGTCAGTGGTTATAGGCATGGTTCCCAGGGCAGAGTTCCCCGGGCAGAGTTCATTCTCTTGCTACTGATGGGAAGTTGTGGGCGCGAGCTTCAGCCCTCGCGGGCACAAGGCAATGATAACAGGAGCCGAAACCAGTCATAGGCTGGAGGCTTACTCACACGTTTTACCTACTTCTTATAATTCGACTTTTTCCCGTAGTTTGCAACCAGTCCCTAATCTCTAGCTTCGATCTTAAGCGCGAGGTCGCCACCCCAGGTGTCGCGAGTCAACCAGTCCCTAATCTCTGGCGTCGATCTTAGCGCGAGGTCGCCACCCCAGGTGTCGCGAGTCAACCAGTCCCTAATCTCTAGCTTCGATCTTAAGCGCGAGGTCGCCACCCCAGGTGTCGCGAGTCAACCAGTCCCTAATCTCTGGCGTCGATCTTAGCGCGAGGTCGCCACCCCAGGTGTCGCCAGTCAACCAGTCCCTAATCTCTAGCTTCGATCTTAGCGCGAGGTCGCCACCCCAGGTGTCGCGAGTCAACCAGTCCCTAATCCCTAGCGTCGATCTTAGCGCGAGGTCGCCACCCCAGGTGTCGCGAGTCAACCAGTCCCTAATCCCTAGCGTCGATCTTAGCGCGAGGTCGCTACCCCAGGTGTCGCGAGTCAACCAGTCCCTAATCTCTGGCGTCGATCTTAGCGCGAGGTCGCCACCCCAGGTGTCGCGAGTCAACCAGTCCCTAATCTCTAGCTTCGATCTTAGCGCGAGGTCGCCACCCCAGGTGTCGCGAGTCAACCAGTCCCTAATCCCTAGCGTCGATCTTAGCGCGAGGTCGCCACCCCAGGTGTCGCGAGTCAACCAGTCCCTAATCCCTAGCGTCGATCTTAGCGCGAGGTCGCCACCCCAGGTGTCGCGAGTCAACCAGTCCCTAATCTCTGGCGTCGATCTTAGCGCGAGGTCGCCACCCCAGGTGTCGCGAGTCAACCAGTCCCTAATCTCTAGCTTCGATCTTAGCGCGAGGTCGCCACCCCAGGTGTCGCGAGTCAACCAGTCCCTAATCCCTAGCGTCGATCTTAGCGCGAGGTCGCCACCCCAGGTGTCGCGAGTCAACCAGTCCCTAATCCCTAGCGTCGATCTTAGCGCGAGGTCGCCACCCCAGGTGTCGCGAGTCAACCAGTCCCTAATCTCTGGCGTCGATCTTAGCGCGAGGTCGCCACCCCAGGTGTCGCGAGTCAACCAGTCCCTAATCTCTAGCTTCGATCTTAGCGCGAGGTCGCCACCCCAGGTGTCGCGAGTCAACCAGTCCCTAATCCCTAGCGTCGATCTTAGCGCGAGGTCGCCACCCCAGGTGTCGCGAGTCAACCAGTCCCTAATCTCTAGCTTCGATCTTAGCGCGAGGTCGCCACCCCAGGTGTCGCGAGTCAACCAGTCCCTAATCTCTGGCGTCGATCTTAGCGCGAGGTCGCCACCCCAGGTGTCGCGAGTCAACCAGTCCCTAATCTCTAGCTTCGATCTTAGCGCGAGGTCGCCACCCCAGGTGTCGCGAGTCAACCAGTCCCTAATCCCTAGCGTCGATCTTAGCGCGAGGTCGCCACCCCAGGTGTCGCGATTCAACCAGTCCCTAATCCCTAGCGTCGATCTTAGCGCGAGGTCGCCACCCCAGGTGTCGCAAGTCCACCAGTCCCTAATCTCTAGCCTCGATCTTAGCGCGAGGTCGCCACCCCAGGTGTCGCGAGTCAACCAGTCCCTAATCTCTGGCGTCGATCTTAGCGCGAGGTCGCCACCCCAGGTGTCGCGAGTCAACCAGTCCCTAATCTCTAGCTTCGATCTTAAGCGCGAGGTCGCCACCCCAGGTGTCGCGAGTCAACCAGTCCCTAATCTCTGGCGTCGATCTTAGCGCGAGGTCGCCACCCCAGGTGTCGCGAGTCAACCAGTCCCTAATCTCTAGCTTCGATCTTAGCGCGAGGTCGCCACCCCAGGTGTCGCGAGTCAACCAGTCCCTAATCCCTAGCGTCGATCTTAGCGCGAGGTCGCCACCCCAGGTGTCGCGAGTCAACCAGTCCCTAATCCCTAGCGTCGATCTTAGCGCGAGGTCGCCACCCCAGGTGTCGCGAGTCAACCAGTCCCTAATCTCTGGCGTCGATCTTAGCGCGAGGTCGCCACCCCAGGTGTCGCGAGTCAACCAGTCCCTAATCTCTAGCTTCGATCTTAGCGCGAGGTCGCCACCCCAGGTGTCGCGAGTCAACCAGTCCCTAATCCCTAGCGTCGATCTTAGCGCGAGGTCGCCACCCCAGGTGTCGCGAGTCAACCAGTCCCTAATCTCTAGCTTCGATCTTAGCGCGAGGTCGCCACCCCAGGTGTCGCGAGTCAACCAGTCCCTAATCTCTGGCGTCGATCTTAGCGCGAGGTCGCCACCCCAGGTGTCGCGAGTCAACCAGTCCCTAATCTCTAGCTTCGATCTTAGCGCGAGGTCGCCACCCCAGGTGTCGCGAGTCAACCAGTCCCTAATCCCTAGCGTCGATCTTAGCGCGAGGTCGCCACCCCAGGTGTCGCGAGTCAACCAGTCCCTAATCTCTGGCGTCGATCTTAGCGCGAGGTCGCCACCCCAGGTGTCGCGAGTCGACCAGTCTCTAATCTCTAGCGTCGATCTTAAGCGCGAGGTCGCCACCCCAGATGTCGCGAGTCAACCAGTCCCTAATCTCTTGCGTCGATCTTAGCGCCAGGTCGCCACCCCAGGTGACCCGAGTCAACCAGTCCCTAATCTCTAGCGTCGATCTTAAGCGCGAGGTCGCCACCCCAGGTGTCGCGAGTCAACCAGTCCCTAATCTCTAGCGTCGATCTTAAGCGCGAGGTCGCCACCCCAGATGTCGCGAGTCAACCAGTCCCTAATCTCTGGCGTCGATCTTAGCGCGAGGTCGCCACCCCAGGTGTCGCGAGTCAACCAGTCCCTAATCTCTAGCTTCGATCTTAGCGCGAGGTCGCCACCCCAGGTGTCGCGAGTCAACCAGTCCCTAATCTCTGGCGTCGATCTTAAACGCGAGGTCGCCACCCCAGGTGTCGCAAGTCCACCAGTCCCTAATCTCTAGCTTCGATCTTAGCGCGAGGTCGCCACCCCAGGTGTCGCGAGTCAACCAGTCCCTAATCCCTAGCGTCGATCTTAGCGCGAGGTCGCCACCCCAGGTGTCGCGAGTCAACCAGTCCCTAATCTCTGGCGTCGATCTTAGCGCGAGGTCGCCACCCCAGGTGTCGCGAGTCAACCAGTCTCTAATCTCTAGCGTCGATCTTAAGCGCGAGGTCGCCACCCCAGATGTCGCGAGTCAACCAGTCCCTAATCCCTAGCGTCGATCTTAGCGCGAGGTCGCCACTCCAGGTGTCGCGAGTCAACCAGTCCCTAATCTCTAGCGTCGATCTTAGCGCGAGGTCGCCACCCCAGGTGTCGCGAGTCAACCAGTCCCTAATCTCTGGCGTCGATCTTAGCGCCAAATCGCCACCCCAGGTGTCGCGAGTCGACCCAGTCCCTAATCTCTGGCGTCGATCTTAGCGCGAGGTCGCCACCCCAGGTGTCGCGAGTCAACCAGTCCATAATCTCTGGTGTCGATCTTAAGCGCGAGGTCGCCACCCCAGGTGTCGCGAGTCAACCAGTCCCTAATCTCTAGCGTCGATCTTAAGCGCGAGGTCGCCACCCCAGATGTCGCGAGTCAACCAGTCCCTAATCCCTAGCGTCGATCTTAGCGCGAGGTCGCCACCCCAGGTGTCGCGAGTCAACCAGTCCCTAATCTCTGGCGTCGATCTTAGCGCGAGGTCGCCACCCCAGGTGTCGCGAGTCAACCAGTCCCTAATCTCTAGCTTCGATCTTAGCGCGAGGTCGCCACCCCAGGTGTCGCGAGTCAACCAGTCCCTAATCCCTAGCGTCGATCTTAGCGCGAGGTCGCCACCCCAGGTGTCGCGAGTCAACCAGTCCCTAATCTCTAGCTTCGATCTTAGCGCGAGGTCGCCACCCCAGGTGTCGCGAGTCAACCAGTCCCTAATCTCTGGCGTCGATCTTAGCGCGAGGTCGCCACCCCAGGTGTCGCGAGTCAACCAGTCCCTAATCTCTAGCTTCGATCTTAGCGCGAGGTCGCCACCCCAGGTGTCGCGAGTCAACCAGTCCCTAATCCCTAGCGTCGATCTTAGCGCGAGGTCGCCACCCCAGGTGTCGCGAGTCAACCAGTCCCTAATCTCTGGCGTCGATCTTAGCGCGAGGTCGCCACCCCAGGTGTCGCGAGTCGACCAGTCTCTAATCTCTAGCGTCGATCTTAAGCGCGAGGTCGCCACCCCAGATGTCGCGAGTCAACCAGTCCCTAATCTCTTGCGTCGATCTTAGCGCGAGGTCGCCACCCCAGGTGACCCGAGTCAACCAGTCCCTAATCTCTAGCGTCGATCTTAAGCGCGAGGTCGCCACCCCAGGTGTCGCGAGTCAACCAGTCCCTAATCTCTAGCGTCGATCTTAAGCGCGAGGTCGCCACCCCAGATGTCGCGAGTCAACCAGTCCCTAATCTCTGGCGTCGATCTTAAGCGCGAGGTCGCCACCCCAGATGTCGCGAGTCAACCAGTCCCTAATCTCTTGCGTCGATCTTAAGCGCGAGGTCGCCACCCCAGATGTCGCGAGTCAACCAGTCCCTAATCCCTAGCGTCGATCTTAGCGCGAGGTCGCCACTCCAGGTGTCGCGAGTCAACCAGTCCCTAATCTCTAGCGTCGATCTTAGCGCGAGGTCGCCACCCCAGGTGTCGCGAGTCAACCAGTCCCTAATCTCTGGCGTCGATCTTAGCGCCAAATCGCCACCCCAGGTGTCGCGAGTCGACCCAGTCCCTAATCTCTGGCGTCGATCTTAGCGCGAGGTCGCCACCCCAGGTGTCGCGAGTCAACCAGTCCATAATCTCTGGTGTCGATCTTAAGCGCGAGGTCGCCACCCCAGGTGTCGCGAGTCAACCAGTCCCTAATCTCTAGCGTCGATCTTAAGCGCGAGGTCGCCACCCCAGATGTCGCGAGTCAACCAGTCCCTAATCCCTAGCGTCGATCTTAGCGCGAGGTCGCCACCCCAGGTGTCGCGAGTCAACCAGTCCCTAATCTCTGGCGTCGATCTTAGCGCGAGGTCGCCACCCCAGGTGTCGCGAGTCAACCAGTCCCTAATCTCTAGCTTCGATCTTAGCGCGAGGTCGCCACCCCAGGTGTCGCGAGTCAACCAGTCCCTAATCCCTAGCGTCGATCTTAGCGCGAGGTCGCCACCCCAGGTGTCGCGAGTCAACCAGTCCCTAATCTCTAGCTTCGATCTTAGCGCGAGGTCGCCACCCCAGGTGTCGCGAGTCAACCAGTCCCTAATCTCTGGCGTCGATCTTAGCGCGAGGTCGCCACCCCAGGTGTCGCGAGTCAACCAGTCCCTAATCTCTAGCTTCGATCTTAGCGCGAGGTCGCCACCCCAGGTGTCGCGAGTCAACCAGTCCCTAATCCCTAGCGTCGATCTTAGCGCGAGGTCGCCACCCCAGGTGTCGCGAGTCAACCAGTCCCTAATCTCTGGCGTCGATCTTAGCGCGAGGTCGCCACCCCAGGTGTCGCGAGTCGACCAGTCTCTAATCTCTAGCGTCGATCTTAAGCGCGAGGTCGCCACCCCAGATGTCGCGAGTCAACCAGTCCCTAATCTCTTGCGTCGATCTTAGCGCGAGGTCGCCACCCCAGGTGACCCGAGTCAACCAGTCCCTAATCTCTAGCGTCGATCTTAAGCGCGAGGTCGCCACCCCAGGTGTCGCGAGTCAACCAGTCCCTAATCTCTAGCGTCGATCTTAAGCGCGAGGTCGCCACCCCAGATGTCGCGAGTCAACCAGTCCCTAATCTCTGGCGTCGATCTTAGCGCGAGGTCGCCACCCCAGGTGTCGCGAGTCAACCAGTCCCTAATCTCTAGCTTCGATCTTAGCGCGAGGTCGCCACCCCAGGTGTCGCGAGTCAACCAGTCCCTAATCTCTGGCGTCGATCTTAAACGCGAGGTCGCCACCCCAGGTGTCGCAAGTCCACCAGTCCCTAATCTCTAGCTTCGATCTTAGCGCGAGGTCGCCACCCCAGGTGTCGCGAGTCAACCAGTCCCTAATCCCTAGCGTCGATCTTAGCGCGAGGTCGCCACCCCAGGTGTCGCGAGTCAACCAGTCCCTAATCTCTGGCGTCGATCTTAGCGCGAGGTCGCCACCCCAGGTGTCGCGAGTCAACCAGTCTCTAATCTCTAGCGTCGATCTTAAGCGCGAGGTCGCCACCCCAGATGTCGCGAGTCAACCAGTCCCTAATCTCTTGCGTCGATCTTAGCGCGAGGTCGCCACCCCAGGTGTCGCGAGTCAACCAGTCCCTAATCTCTAGCTTCGATCTTAGCGCGAGGTCGCCACCCCAGGTGTCGCGAGTCAACCAGTCCCTAATCTCTAGCGTCGATCTTAAGCGCGAGGTCGCCACCCCAGATGTCGCGAGTCAACCAGTCCCTAATCTCTGGCGTCGATCTTAGCGCGAGGTCGCCACTCCAGGTGTCGCGAGTCAACCAGTCCCTAATCCCTAGCGTCGATCTTAGCGCGAGGTCGCCACTCCAGGTGTCGCGAGTCAACCAGTCCCTAATCTCTAGCGTCGATCTTAGCGCGAGGTCGCCACCCCAGGTGTCGCGAGTCAACCAGTCCCTAATCTCTGGCGTCGATCTTAGCGCCAAGTCGCCACCCCAGGTGTCGCGAGTCGACCCAGTCCCTAATCTCTGGCGTCGATCTTAGCGCGAGGTCGCCACCCCAGGTGTCGCGAGTCAACCAGTCCATAATCTCTGGTGTCGATCTTAAGCGCGAGGTCGCCACCCCAGGTGTCGCGAGTCAACCAGTCCCTAATCTCTAGCGTCGATCTTAAGCGCGAGGTCGCCACCCCAGATGTCGCGAGTCAACCAGTCCCTAATCTCTGGCGTCGATCTTAGCGCGAGGTCGCTAGCCCAGGTGTCGCGAGTCAACCAGTCCCTATTCCCTAGC
Organism: Arenicola marina; assembly: GCA_964019135.1. Lineage (NCBI taxonomy): Eukaryota > Metazoa > Annelida > Polychaeta > Arenicolidae > Arenicola > Arenicola marina. Next base: position 38,001,751 of record OZ025256.1, on the reverse strand, counting down.
GTCGATCTTAGCGCAAGGTCGCCACCCCAGGTGTCGCGAGTCAACCAGTCCCTAATCTCTGGCGTCGATCTTAGCGCGAGGTCGGCACACCAGGTGTCGCGAGTCAACCAGTCCCTAATCTCTAGCGTCGATCTTAGCGCGAGGTCGCCACCCCAGGTGTCGCGAGTCAACCAATCCCTAATCTCTGGCGTCGATCTTAGCGCGAGGTCGCCACCCCAGGTGTCGCGAGTCAACCAGTCCCTAATCTGTAGCGTCGATCTTAGCGCGAGGTCGCCACCCCAGGTGTCGCGAGTCAACCAGTCCCTAATCTCTGGCGTCGATCTTAGCGCGAGGTCGCCACCCCAGGTGTCGCGAGTCAACCAGTCCCTAATCTCTGGCGTCGATCTTAGCGCGAGGTCGCCACCCCAGGTGTCGCGAGTCAACCAGTCCCTAATCTCTAGCTTCGATCGTAACCGTAAACTGTTTGGCGCGTTACGATATTTACGGGGCCTGTAAGACCCGACAATGCGACACAGCGCCTAATTATGTCTACATAAATGTGTAAAACTCTGTTGCTATAGCGCTTTATCACATTGTCTTCACCATGGTGATCATATTGACTAAATGATTGTGCTTGTTTTTTTGATACTACCCAAATATATCTTTAACATATATATCCCAATATATTCCTTTAGAATAAAGCCTCTGCGCATTACTTAGCCCCGATAAATACTCCCTTTTTAACGAATGTAGCTTGTTACGCGATTGGGGCCTGTGTTTGATGGAATTTGGGTAGCAGCAAACCATCAACTAACGTTTGACTACACGCTGAACACTCCTGCTAGGCCGCTGGCCAGTTGGCCCGTTGGCAAATACAGGAATATCAATTACATGTGGTACGCGTGCAATCCAAGTCACGGGTAGGCAGCGCAATTCATGCCCAATCGCCTAATGAAAAACACTAATTTGTAATTGCTCTTGCTCTTATTTACGCACAGACCAATTGTCTTAATCGAGTCATAAGTTCATGGCTGACAGACGGTTATCAACCAATCCTCCTCACGACCCGCCGGCCTACCTACCACCTGAACTGTCGCAGCCGTTCGCCTATCACAAGCACGGCATGTAGGTATTGCCTCGTACAACTTCCATGCGGATGTGACCTCATAGTAGATCACCAAGTAGTGACAAACTCTTTGGAGACGTGTACCAACCACTCGTACATCACTCAACACTTACATGCTCTAAATCTCGGATTACTACTTCACTTTCCCAACTATTCTATCCCACAAATCGCATACGAATTACACCCGGGCAACATATCTCTCAACGTGCCTAACCTCACCTCCCTCGTTTCTTCTTTTGGGGATACACCACCGGAGCAGAAATCCACAGGCCTCGACCTTAATGCTGTAATCCAGGCCTACACCACCCATCGTGACACCTTCTACACCCTACCAACAAACGACCCCTCGATCCTTAATTCAGCCCCACAGTTTCTGACATCACGCAACATCAGCTTCCCTCTTACGCTCGCAAGCTGGATTGTCAACACAATTTACATGGTAGCCATCATCTGGCTTGTCGTCCGCGCCCGCCAAACACTCTTGCTCGTAACAACCATGCAGCTACGCTCCGCCCAATCCGCTCCGTTAGTCATCCACGCCACGATCACGCCCGCCATACCCCCTGCACCAACCACCTTCCCGGCCACCTCCACCAGTCTCGCCATCCCCAACCTTTGTCTCCTCGTCGTGACCACCGTGCTGATCTCCCCCACCCTCATCCGTCTTTGGGCTAAATACTGCCAAAAACACGCCTGCATTCTACCCCCTCAAATTCGTTGCCGTCAGCTGCTCGCTGCGCTACAGCGGACACACAGCACCAGGCTATACGTCAAGCTTATGTCACCAATAGATCGGGCTATCCTTTTCCTTGCAGCCTTACCATACGAACCAAATGTTCTATCGTTTACCCTAGCCCCACAATTGGCCAACCTGTATGCCACGCTCTCGCCCCCGAACCTCTCGCTGAGATGGCAAAAGCCGTTATCTCTCCTTATCAACGGAGCCCCAACCGATGTCCACCTACCAGACACCCTCCCCATCCCACTGACACTGCGTCGCACTGTGTCGCGCATTCTCATCTACGAGCATCCCGAGAACACTCAGTCTTCCCTTCTGCTACGCTGTTTGGATGACGCCCGCTACTTAGAAATACCTACCAGTTGCATCGACCCAAACAACCCTCCTATCCATAGCCTCTTCCCCAGCTTTCGTGCTACAATCACGCCGCCATCCCCTCCAGAATACGCTCCATACAACCCCCCGAACGCTCCTTTTGACAACGTACCCGCCCCGCCCACCAATGCAGAATCCCCCCTGCTTATGAAAAGGAATAACGTCGAACCCTTATTCATGCCGAGCCCACGCAACAGCGCCCACTAAAATGTCAACGGACAGTCTAAATTCGTCGTTTTCTTTTCTCTTACAAATTAATTAACTGCCACCAATTCCTTAAAATTTGCGATGCTGGCAGACGATTCCGCCCTGAGATCCCACCTCAGGCCGGCAACCAACCTCCTGGGACGAAGCCGCTCCTCCCCACGGTTTCACCCCAGGCCATCTCTTTTAGCAATCAATAAGGTTATATGTCGTTTTTCTTCACCACTCTCGCGTTGTGTCTACAAAGTATCGATTTCGCCCTATGTCGATAAGTATACTCCAATACCGTTTACCCTTATGTCGACATGCATAATCTTATATCGCTTTCGCTTATGTCGACATGTATAATCTAAGATCGCCTTCGCTTTATGTCGATATGCGCTTCGCTTATGCTGATATGTATAGTCTAAGATCGCCTTCGCTTGATGTCCATATGCATAATCTTACATCGCTTCTGCTTTAGGTCAATGTGTATAGTTTTGAATCGTTTTCGCTTTATGTCAATGTATATAGTCTTGAATCGCTTTCGCTTTATGTCAATGTGTATAGTCTTGAATCGTTTTCGCTTTATGTCTATATGTATAGCCTCATATCACTTTCACGATGTGATAGTACGCTTAAATAAGTATCCTACAATCAACGATGGTATATATTGCTTTGTACTGGTTCCGACAATGGGCAAACTGCGCCACCTTCCACTCAGCCCCTCCCTTGCCCGCTCAGCTCAACATTTAGCCCATTGGGGAAATAGTAATGTCTCAACCCCTGGGATATGGATTCATATGGCCCTCGGCATGGAGTCGCCACCCACACGACAGTCATCAACACCGGTCTGCTCAACCCTGGCAGCCTGTAACCGTGTCTGACCGCGCCTAAGTCGGCAGCACACATGCACCACACCACAAGCCGCAAGATGCGCAACCCACAAGCCGCGCAACCCACAAGATGCGCAACCCACAAGCCGCGCAACCCACAAGACGCGCAACCCACAAGCCGCGCAACCCACAAGATGCGCAACCCACACGCCGCGCAACCCACAAGATGCGCAACCCACAAGCCGCGCAACCCACAAGATGCGCAACCCACAAGCCGCGCAACCCACAAGATGCGCAACCCACAAGCCGCGCAACCCACAAGATGCGCAACCCACAAGCCGCGCAACCTACAAGACGCGCAACCCACAAGCCGCAAGACGCGCAACCCACAAGCCGCATACGCGCAACTCACAAGCAGCAAGACGCTCAACCCACAAGCCGCGCAACCCACAAGCCGCAAGACGCGCAACCCACAAGACGCGCAACCCACAACCCACAAGCCGCGCAACCCACAAGCCGCAAGACGCGCAACCCACAACGCATTTTTTCCCGGGTAGTGATGAGTTTTACGCGAGCAATCACGTGCCTGGTTGTTTTGCGAGTGAGTTAGCTTGGGCTATATCGAATTATTTGAGGATATATGTCCTATCCTCTCGAATTGCCTTCTTTCTGTCTGTCTGTCTCTCTGTTTTCCAACGTCACCTCTCACACGGCGTGTGAATGCTTTCACGTCAACACTCTTACAGTGCTCACACACGGTCCACTTGCCACCGCGGCGGCTGACGGCTGGGGAAGAAACGCCCGAACGTTGCTCAGGCAAACACAGGACTGAAAAGAATGCTAGCCATTTGTTTGTCATTGCGGCGGACCATTTGATTGCCCGGGTGGGAGGAGGGGGGGGGGGGATGGGGGGGAGTGGATGGAGGGGAGGGGGGAGGCGATGCAGGGGAGGGGGTGGGGGAGGGGGATGTGGGGTGTGGGAGGGGATGGAGGGGAGGGGGGATGGGGATGGGGGGAGGGGGTAGGTGAGAGGGACGTGGGGGGAGGGGAATGAAGGGATGGGGGAGAAGGTGAGAATGATTCGTTTTTTTAAACACCAAAAAAACCCATAGCCGTCCACCTAGGTATGAAGTCCAAGGTCGGTTGCTTCTGGCGGCCGGAATGCGAACTGTTATGTCCTCTCTCTGTCTCTCTCGGGCATAACACATCGTGTCAGAAGTCGTACATCATTGTGATATAGAACGATCGCTGTGAATGACCTTACCAGGTAAGTGAGTATCTCCGAAATGATGAATATATAAGGGGTTTACAAATAGTGGAAATATATCTAGCAATATATATCTATGCCTTAATTTAATTTCTCTCAATTGTCTGATTAAAGCTGTTACAGCATTTTGAAGTTACTTACCATCACCATTGTAGGATCACTTTTTATTCACGTTGGGTCGAAAATGCGCCTAATGATTGTAAAGGTATGAGTGTGCCTTAATTTCTAGAATCCTGTGAGGCAAGCCATGGTCCTGCATTGTTTTCACTTTTCATTATGCATTTCTGACGAAAATATCATGGTGATAGTGATAGTTATAGTTATATAAAATCATTAGATACTATTCTGTTTTACTTTTAGAAAACCGAATTCCATTAAGTTTGAAATGTAGAAAATAACATGACAAATTTGGAGTAACAGCTAACAATTAAACAGAGAAAAGTCATAAGTCATCTAATCTGGGATCAAAACCCGGTTTGGGCTATCTAATCTGGGATCAAAACCCGGTCTAGGCTATGTAATCTGGGCTCAAAACCCGGTCTGGGCAACATATAATCTGGGGTCAAAACCCGGTCTGGGCTATCCAATCTGGGGTCAAACCCTGGTCTGGGCAATGTAAACTGGGCTCACAACCCGGTCTGGGCTATCTAATCTGGGGTCAAAACAAGGTCTGGGCTATCTAATCTGGGATCAAAACCCGATCTGAGATATGTAATCTGGGGTTAAAACCCGGTCTAGGCTATGTAATCTGGGGTTAAAACCCGGTCTAGGCTATGTAATCTGGGCTCAAAACCCGGTCTGGGATGTCTAATCTGGGATCAAAACCCGGTCTGGGCTATCTAATCTGGGATCAAAACCCGGTCTGGGCTATCTAATCCGGAGTCAAAACCCGGTCTAGGCTATGTAATCTGGGCTCAAAACCCGGTCTGTGCTATCTAATCTGGGCTCAAAACCCATTCTGGGCTATCTAATCTGGGCTCAAAACCCAGTCTGGGCTATCTAATCTGGGATCAAAACCCGGTCTGGGCTATGTAATCTGGGATCAAACCCGGTCTCGGCGATCTAATCTGGATGTAATCCTGTCCCCAAAGGTTTCTTAGCCTACTTCAGCCCTCGTGTGCACAAAACAATCATAACAGGCGCCGAAACCAGCTATATGCTGTAAGCTTACTGACAAAAGTACCTTGTACTTCGTATATCAAATACAACTTTTTTCTGCAGTTTTCCGACCAGTCCATAATCTCGTCGATATTATAGTTATTTTTGAATTTTGATTGTGCGCCTAGGGCACGAACCTAAGGCCTTCAGGTTCATAACAAGCTATACACACCTACCATATCCAGCACCAATTATCTGCCAATGACACAAACTTTCCAAAAAATCATTTTTTTTTAATTCTCCCTTCACAAAAGTCATAAACGTGTGTTAGCTTATTACAGAAGCGTCTAGAAGGCCACTTCCCCTTCCCCTTTCCCCGTAGACTCATCATTGGCGGCCAGGTAAGGTGACCAGGGGCCATAGTCATAATCGCCACTTAGGCTACGCCACTAGACTTACACTAAATTGAAGAGGATTTCTTAATCATGAGCACCACCACAACGAGCTGGGGAGATTAAGACGAAAATGCACTTTTCGTGCGTAACTTACGTGGGGATTATGAATACGGCCCCTGGTGCCCAAAGTAAGTTCACTGTACCAATTCTGAGCACATACGTTTTTAGAGATGGCTCAGGTATGTTTAATAAATAATTAGTTTATGATATGAGCAGGAAAAAATGAGAGGATATAGTATGTGGTGCCGACTAACTAACTACGTCTTGCTACCTTCAGGATGCTGCCGCTGTCTGAGGTACTCGCTCTGGGCGGTGTATGTCTCCTCCTGTGGATGCTTATCTCGTGGTTCCCCTCCGCCAGAGGGCGCTCTCTAGTCACGTGGCATGCAGGCCGATGGCGAAGACCTCTCGGAAAGTGTGTCGAACAATTTTGTTTCAGAGAAAAGTGCTCTGAAGGACACAATGTCAGCTTTCCACACATACTGGTGTCCAGGTCTGTGGTCGAACCACGGCTCATCGAGAGAGCTCTGTCCAGACTAGCAAACAAACATCCGCTACTGAAAGCAATGCATTTGCAGGAGGATGGAAGGCATTATTTCCAGGAAATGGACGCGTTCACTCTTCCATTAACTACGTCTGTGGAAAGCAATTGGGAAAGACTTGTCGAAGAACAACTGTTAAGAAACTTCCCAACAGACACTGGACCATTATGGAGAGTGGTGCACCTACCAAAAGTGACATGTCCTGACGTCACAGATACAGAGTTCCCGCATCAGTTCATGTTGCTCTTTACCTTCCATCACTCTATAATTGACGGGACGACGGCGATGTATCTGATGGAGGACGTTGTGAAGTATCTGGAGGAAGCCGAGCAAGGAACAGAAACCCACGAGGAACGCCTCCCAGTGCCGCTGGCCGTCGATGACCTTCTGCCGCAACTCAAGGTCACATGGTGGAGAAATATTACACATCGACTTCGTTTATGGCGAGTTCGAAATAATCAAGAGAATTCGCCTGTTAATATGTGGTTGGAGAAGTTCGGAGCAGAAATCTGGCGCAACCCGCAATGCGATGTCAAGACGTGCGTCATATCCATGGTCCTGGGCCCTGAGATTACCAGCAAACTGGTATCTAAATGCCGAAAAGCAAATGCAACTGTGGCTGGCGCTTTGCAAACTGTCAATTGCATTGTTTTTGCAGAAATGCTGCAGGGTGGCGAGATATCAAAGAACGCAGTTGTGGTATACGGAACCTCCATTTCAATTACTAAACTTCTCCCATGTTATTTCCCTGCACGTTCAGCTGCCCACTACGCGACTTTCAGGGAGCTAGGTCTTCCACTGACACCAGGGTGGAAGCAAAGGTTTTGGGACATCGCCCAAAAATGTACAAGAGACATCCACAAAGATATTGCCAAAGAGGCCATCATGACCTTGGGACGGCTTCGCGAGTTTGCCACGGTACAGGCGTCAACTAACACACAATATGAGGCGAACACCCTGGGTCGCTACTCCAGTCTTGTCACCATGTCGAGCCTGGGAGAATGGAGCCACATCAACCGTGACACCAACAAGGTGAGGATCCGCGCCAGTTTCTGTAGTAACGCCGAGCACAGATACGGACCGATCTTCTTCAGCAATGTCGTCACCATTGATGGCCGCTTGAGCTGGACCCTCAATTATTATCCCCACGTCACCAAGAGGAGTGTGGCAGTAGCATTCACATCCAAAGTTCAAAGTGTTATAAAAATGGTTATCGATGAGAAGTCCTTGAAATAATTAGGATATATGCCATTGCCTGGTTGTACGACGACCCATAATATGCCCTCCGTAAGTCTATTTACGGGTAAAGTTACGTTACGTCGGTTGCACGAAACCACTTACGCGCCCCCGTAAACTTGTTGGCGCGTTACGATATTTACGGGGCCTGTAAGATCCGACAATGCACCGCGGTTTGAAGGTTTCTTTCCGCCGTTTCAATTTACATCATGTAACGTTGTAGTATAGTTATCTGTCTGTCATTTATATTTATTTTTCCAAATGCTGAAAATGTTGGTGTCTAGAATAATTTCGTTAGGAAATGACGTCGATCATTGTGAACGGAGTCTTTCAACGTGGACCATCTCCAGCTAACGCTTTCGTCATAACCGCGAAGATATGTTTATTGGCCTACAGCACGTTTTCCAGGAGCATGACTACGGTTTTCCTTTCGGTCCAGAACGATCGCGTTTCTTACTCGACTGCTTGACGGAATATGTGCACTAGCCTACCATAGATTTATCAGTAACAAAGTTGATGGAAACTAAAACAAATTCATTTCATTTCATTGAGGCGCTCGTCACTCCCTAAATATCCGACCTAGCTTTTGAGAGTTATCGCCGTGGGTGGGTGTTACATTGCAAAAGAGCCAGGAGGCCTTACCCTCAGTGGAGCCAAATGAACAAGTCTGCGTCACTGGTTGGGTTTGAACTGCCTGCCTACCGCACACTGCCCGCGTGCGTCGAGGATGGCGAACAGATGTTCAACTTCCGGTTGATCTGCTCACTTACCCGCTACGTGACGCTGTAAAATATGAACGGTTCATGTGCTGCCATCTGACCTCCTTGAGTGATAATAGGTTTCGCGATTGGCCCTGTGCCGGACCTTTACTATCCTGCAGATTAGAAAGACCAGTAGATAAGTAAGTGTACCGTCATGTTAATGACAGAGTTCTGGAAAATCGGTATAAACACTGCTGCCGGTACTGCCGATATCAGGTGCACAATTACTGGTACCGGGCCACTACCGTCATGTTTGTTGGAAATGTGCATTTCTATAATTAGGGGACATTTCGTGCCCCAACGCGCTTTTGAGCTATTTTGTCATGATATCTCGTTAACAAAAATGTTTTTATTAGAAAGACCTGTTGTATATTACCCTATGTTGATTCCACCAATAATGCACGTTGTCTGATAACAATAAATAGGAGCATCTGCTCTTTAAACATCATGATTTTTGCTTTGTACAGAAAGACCTTAAATATCACATTCACTGAAAAAAATGCCCAGTTTAGGTCTGCCCCCCAAATACATGTCCCCTCGGTTACCATTTAGTAACTTATGCTAAAAATCCCAAACTGTTCTTTCCATGTTCAACGCTTTAATCGCCAGGTGGGAGCGCAATACATCATTATGATTTCCGCCAAGCGTAGAGTTCCTCAATACTTTGTGGATCACGCTATCAAGACATAGGACTGAAGATGGGCCGGGGTGTCACCTTCGAATGTCCACTCTGTTACTCCATTATTATTTAACATATGCAGATAATAATTGTCCAATTCTGAAGAGTTTACTACAAGTTAAACTCTAGAGAATACTAATCAAGGAAAACAGTTTCGGGTGTAAAAGGCATATTGCTCTTTGGGTCATATTTGTCATACTAAATCGGAAGGTTACAGAGTGGACATCGATGGGAATGTCACGAACATTATACCCATAATTACATGACTCAAAGATGGAGGAAAATAACGAAGTTAAACCCTATTAAATTCTAACCAAGAAGGAACGCCTTTAGGCAAAATATGTCCACTCGGGAGAGTTACACAATAGCCACATTTATTGAACTAGCACTAAGACGTTATGACGGTTAATTGTAATTCACACACAATTGAGATTCCTGAATTTGCAATCGGGCCAACGGCCTGGCAGGATTCAGTATTCAACGTTTCGTCAAACGTTGGTTGATGGTTTGCTGCTACCCAAATTCCATCAAACACTGACACCAAACACGTAACAAGGAGAATACTGAATACTGCTAGGCACGCTGCAGCGATATAAATAAACCGCGCAGTTTTATGTTGAAATTGTTGTTTTACAGACTCTCTGAGATATAAAATATATAGGCATCATAATTGTGAGATACTTTTAGTCTTGATTCTAAAATGTGAAAAAATCTAAGATGGCGCATGTAAGTATATTGCTTTAAGCAACCTAAGGGGTACAACAGCTAGTCCCCGACATGCCCTGGCACTCGCCTAACTTTCAAGTAATGGCAGACCATTGAGGGGAAAATACACGTGGCCTATCGCTCCTAGCGTTCTACATTTAGGACATCAGCATAACGAAAGTTTCCATAGTCTATTTTAGTATTTCAGAACTGGCAAAGTACATTCGATTTGGCCGATAACATGAGAAGAAAACACCATAAACCGAAAAATTAATACGTGCTATGTTTGGGTAATTTGTTGGTTGCATTCTTGTAAGTGGGTGCCACGGTACAGCAAAAACTTCGGTGAGTGTCACATGTCACGTGACAATTGACGCATTTCTGAGCAACACAAAATCGCGTCCTTTGCTAGTAATATTCAAAAGGGCCCGTTTGAACGATAAAGAGACATGACGGGTTGTATATATGTGTTACATTTCAACACGTAGGTCAAACTTAAACGTCTATTTCGTACTCCTAATTCGTCTTTCACACGCGCTTTGAAGCTGACAGTGCCGCGCTTCTTGAACTTTGAACGCCAGAAGCTTATAAAGTCCAACACAAAGACCACTTGAACTGGGCCAGATGACCCCTGTTGACTCCATGTTGAGCCCCTACATGAACAACGCCTGGTACGTTACCCTAACAGACACGTCGCGGCACTGCCATTAACCACTGCGATAAAACTCAGCCCATCACTCTAAAAGGATCGCTTTTTAATGTGATATTCACTTCACATGGAAACCAGGGATTATATTGCAGGGTGGACGGGGTGGTGGGGTAGGATGGTGGGGGAGTATGGGGGTGTGAGGTGTGGGGCTGAGGGGCTATGGGGGATGGGGGGGGGGGTGCATTCAAAATCAGCGAACGCTTTATCGCTTCGCAAACTAGTGTTTTTGTTTATTCTATCGGGCGCCTATAGTGAAAAATGTTAGACGAATACTGAAGAACACAATACAGTCAAGCTAATGACGCATTGACTGCTCTCTTCAAACGTGTTTTTGCATTTACATTATCTTCTATTTGGCGCCTCATTGGTGATTCAAGCGTGATAACACTAAGTGACATCTTACCTGAAGGCATCTCCACGTACTCCAGTGCGAGCGGTGGCGCATTAGACCTTGCCTGGGTTCCTGGGTTTGGACCTCAAACGAAAACAGTTCAAGAATGCGCCCGGTGTGACGTAGGGCGAATGGTAGTCTTCCTTCCCTTCACTCACAAGTCAACATGGTCAATGTAGAGTCAACGCTGGCCGCTTCGACCAATTAACGTGAACCCCGACGTCAAGGTGAGACATGCGCGAGTGGCACAGGTACCATACGACGTTTCGGGGTCTGTGGGCCTCAGAATCTATAGTGTATGTTTTGCACACAATGTGGTAAAGTTGCTTTCGCGTTGTAATATGTTAGCTTATTTAAATAGATTGATGTATTTACTATGCGACCTGAATTATACAATGTATATTCCACACAACAGGTGTTATTTCCCCACCAATGGTATGATTGGTATGCTGAATATTATACGAAACCATCAATCTTGGAAGTGAATTAATTAAGTTCTTAATAGCCTTGCATGGCGGAAAACGGCGGCTGGCAAATTGTTATCCAGGGTATCTTGGTGAGACTCATGGATTGTTAATTTCCACCACTGTTATATTCTCGCCTTTAGGATGCTGCCGCTGCCTGAAGTTGGCGCTGTGGTCGGTGGAGGCCTGCTTCTGCTGGGGCTAGGATGGTGGCTGACCTCCGCCAGAGGGCGCTCGGTTGTCACGTGGCATGCAGGCCGATGGCGAAGACCTCTCGGAAGATGCTTCGAACTGTACTATTTGAAAGATCAGCGCTATGAAGACGTACATATTGTCAGCTTCCCACACATACTGGTGTCCAGGTCTGTGGTCGAACCACGGGTCATCGAGAGAGCTCTGTCCAGACTAGCCAACAAACATCCGCTACTGAAAGCAAAGCATTTGCAGGAGGATGGAGGGCGTTATTTCCAAGAAATGGACGCTTTCACTCTACCATTAATTACATCTAGCGTAATAAATTGGGAAAAACTTGTCGAAGAGCAACTGTTAAAAAACTTCCCAAGAAACACGGGCCCGTTATGGAGGGTGGTGTACCTGCCAAATGTGACATGTCCTGACGTCACAGATACAGAGTTCCCGCATCAGTTCATGTTGCTTTTTACCTTCCATCACTCTATAATTGACGGGACCACGGCGATGTATCTGATGGAAGACGCTGTGGAGTATCTGGAGAAAGCCGAGCAAGGAACAGAAACCCACGAGGAACGCCTCCCAGTGCCGCTGGCCGTGGATGACCTTCTGCCGCAACTCAAGGTCACATGGTGGAGAAATATTACACATCGACTTCGTTTATGGCGAGTCCAAAATAATCAAGAGAATTCGCCTCTCAATATGTGGTTGGAGAAGTTCGGCGCAGAAATCTGGCGCAACCCTCAATGCGAGGTCAAGACGTGCGTCATATCCATGGTCCTGGGCCCTGAGATTACCAGCAAACTGGTATCTAAATGCCGAAAAACGAATGCAACTGTGGCTGGCGCTTTGCAAACTGTCAGTTGTATCGTTTTTACAGAAATGCTGCAGGGTGGCCAAATAACGAAGGGCGCCTTTGTAAGCTACAGCACCACTATCTCGATGAGTAAGCTGCTCCCACGTTACTTCCCTGTGCGTTCGGCTGCAGCCTACATGACCTTCAGGGAGTCAGATCTCCCACTGACACCAGGGTGGAAGCAGAGGTTCTGGGACATCGCCCAGCAATGTACAAGAGATATCCACAAAGACATTGCCGAAGAAGGCATAATGAACTTGACACGCATTCGCAAGGTTGCAACGACAAAATGGTCGCCTGACGCACTATATGAGGCGAACACCCTGGGTCGCTATCACTGCCAGGTCAACATGTCTAACCTGGGGGAATGCAGTTACATCAACCGTGACTTCAATAAGGTGAGGATCCGCGCCAGTTTCTGTGGCAACGCCGAACACAGATACGGAGCGATCTTCTTCAGCAATGTCGTTACCATTGATGGCCGCTTGAGCTGGACACTCAATTATTATCCCCACATCACCAAGAGGAGTGTGGCAGAAGAATTCACATCCAAAGTTCAAAGTGTTATAAAAATGGTTATCGCAGAGTAGAGGAACAAAACAAGAGGTCAGTGGTACACTGACACTGTATAAGAAACATTGTCAATCGCAATAATACATGCCCTGTGCAGTGTTGTACGGCGATCACGTCGTATGTTAATGAACACATTAATGATCCAAATCAACTTCTCAGTTGCTCATTGACAGAAATGAAGGTTGTCTGTCATGAAATATCTTAATGCTAAATATCTACTCGTCCTGCATGGTTTAATGCGCTATGTAGGCGAGTTGGCCTTTGATATGTGTATTCGCGATCGGTAACCTCGTTAAATAAATAAAGTTTACACAAAAAAGTTACGACCCTCTCAAGCTAGGTCAAAGGTCGAGTTACGGCCCTGTCAAGCTAGGTCAAAGAGCGAGTTACGGCCCTCTCAAGCTAGGTCAAAAGTCGAGTTACGGCCCTCTTAGGCTAGGCCAAAGGTCGAGTTACGGCCCTCTTAAGCTAGGTCAAAGAGCGAGTTTAAATGAACACACACTATGAAGCCAAGTTTGATATTCTAACCTCGATATAATGCTTGTATGAATTGTGCTTGACGGTAACAAAAAATAACAGTATTGTTTTTCTTTTTTATATTCACTATCAATGAATTTTGGTGATGATAGGTAGTGCTTAAGCAGATAAAAATGAAGCAATTCTACAATTGCAATTATGGAGTCTTTGATGGACGCGTTTCCCCTGTGTAAGATAGTTTAATCACGCCAGAAGCTAACCCTTGATACGACATATACTTCAAATAAACCGCTAGCGGCCCTAACCTACAATAGCCGAGTAACGACCGGGGCAACATGTAGGACGTCTCACGTCATGACGTCACAATGACCACGACCACCACGCCAAGCAGTAAAGCACAAACGTTCACACCCTCAACCAGATGCTGAATAGTAATTAGCGGTAGAGGCATAAGACTTTAAGGCCTAGTCCTTACGTTATAACCCAAGAACTAGGCCTAAAAACCGAATAATGATAATAGCGTTATGGGGATATCGGTCCAACAGAAATTGACCTTATGCTGATATTGGTTATCGAAAAGTGGCCTTATGGTGATATTGGTTCATCGGAAAGTGGCCTTATGGGGATATCGGTCCACCAGAAAATAGCTTTACGGTGATATCGGTCCATCAGAAAGTGGCTTTTGGTGATATTGGTGTATCAGAAATTGTTTTTTGTTGACATATGTTTGTCAGAAATTGACATTATGCTATCTGTTATTTGTTTATTGTAATATATCAGAACGCCTTTTTATGCTATCGGTCTAGGAGAATGTGACCTTGTGGGTCTATCAGAAAATGATTATGGTAAAGTCGCTTTTTCCGATGGTAGCCTAATATTACGCTCGGTGTGTGAAGAATCATGCCATTATGTATCACAAACAAGACCTTTGGCAAACGTAAAAACAAAATAGGCACTTTATTGTGACATGTTTGGCTCATACATAAGTATTTGTACCATTTACAAGTCTTCTCAACGGCACAATGCCGCACGATGACTATTGACCGACTTCTGAAAGCATCATACATTGTTTTTATACAAACACCATCACGTGTACTGCAAGAGTCCATTAAAACAAACAATGCGAAATGTAACAGTGGGTATCTATATCTAAGGTGTTCCATTGGCTAAGAAATCAGAATCATCGCAAAGGTCAGTATCAGTAGAGAAGCCAGGAGTTTAAAATGTGGTTCCTTCCGAACTAACGGAACATATGTCCATTTATATTCAGGTCAATCCCCGACTCCCCAGTCGTAATGTCAATTAAAATATGTCAAGGATAAAATTAACCACTCCGCCCCGCCCCTCCTCTCCCCTGTTTCGTTCTGTTCTAATGGTTCAAGTTACAGTTATATCATGCGTCTGTATTATAACAACTCCAAGTGGCGCTGACGATAGCGGTGTTCAACCTTAGTCAGAATATTCTGTATTAAAGTGGTGTTTATGTTCCCTTTATGTTCATTTATGTATTAAATATGATCGCTTTGACGAATACATTATTTGAATCTTGAATCCAAACTAGATCTTGAACCATGGTGATCCATGGGGTAGCGACTTAATTACTGGTTCCAGAGGCTACTCTCATATGTATTGCAATGTATAACAGGATATAATAGTAACGCGCATTGGTACAACTCAGTCAACAGACGGTAGGATAATCGCACATTTGAGATTAGCGTTACAGGTATTATGTAAAAGTATTATGTAAATACATGGTCACAGGTTCAAAAGCGTGTGTTAAAACATCGCGTTTCCACAATATCATCATCATTACATCAATATCAAGTGGTGTATAAAAGCTATTGTCATTTGCTACATAACTTCGTTAGCTGGTTCAACATTGGCACATGACACGCGAGACACTTCTTGGCACAATGCGGGAAACAAAACACGCAATACATCCTGCAAAATTGTCTCAAGATGCTCATAACATGTGGTGTATATGTAAATATATTGTATTGTTAGATAACTATCATGACTACGTGATGGATGTCGTGTTTAGAACACACAGACGGACACGGGTGTCTGAACAAATAATCTAAGGTTAAGTAAGATATAATACACATTAAATAGAGATGAACATTCACGTCACGGTGCGACCTAAAACTACTGCTGGCGCCCCCGGGCGGGAGCGGACTGAGGCAGCAGTGCAGACTTCCTGGTCACCAGGGGGCGTGGCGACGCGTCGTCCTCGGAGTTCTTCGGGGCGCGGCTCCTCCCAGCAGGTGGCGCTGTTTGCGGGCGAGTTACACCCGGAAACTGATGTGAGAACCACTGTTCGTACTCCTCCACACTCATCTCGACGATACGCTCGCGACAGAACTCCACTGCGGCACTGCAACAGGCAACAGACCCGGCGACTGGTGTGAGCGGAGAACTTTGTGCAACAATCAGATTACAAATAATGACAAATACAAAAACAAAACGCCAGGAGACACCTTTACTGCACAGGGACACCCCCGGACTGGTCAGGAACAATGACACTGTACATGAAAGCCCAGACTGTATCAAGGGCCGGCTCGGTAGTTCAGTGGGCTCGCCTTGAGTGTTCTGGCCGCCTGAGAGCCTAACGGCAAGTGGATCGATGGTTCCGAGGCCCGCTGTGGCCATGTCTGTGTGGTCGCAGCATAAAGATCCCATGTCTTTCTTCGCAAAGAGTAAGGGGGTTACCCCCGGGGACATGGCTTCACTCTCCCTTCCTTCTCCCACCGACGCGATATGACCAAAAAGTGGTTCAAGCGTCCTGAATATACAACCAACCCGAACGGTTTCACTGATTCAGAGGCGCCCATGTCCGTGGTCTATATAATCTCAGGCAGATTAGCTCTACACGATTTAGTGCCCGATGCACTTTATGAAGCCTAGCGGGGAATTGCTGACTCAACAGGTCCTTACCTTATGTCCGGGCTACAGATCTCCCAGTCTCTGAGAGCTTGAATGACCCTTAGGAACTTATAGGCGCTCTGCTTGCTGGCCTCGACCTGAAGAAGCAAAGCAAACGATGGGAGACAAAAGGCACTAAATCCCTATAATATATTGTACATGCAGTTATAGGGCTGACATAAACAGGTCGCGAAGACTACAGTTATGGAGATTAGATGCATGTGTTGCTGTACACCGATAAAGAAGACCCATCTCTGGACATACATGGTCGGGTCCGACTTCATCATTGGTGCGAGACATGCACTGTGGGTGATGGAACGGTACGTGTGGGGCAAGGGTTACTAAGGTCTCTTGCAGAGAGTACATTGAATGTTACATGGAATCAAGTATATAATACAGCCAGTGCTCGTCGTCACAGTGACGTAGGCTTCGCATCGTGACGTCACGTCATGGCCCTAGGAGATTGGTCACATGTCTTATTAATATGATGTGCCTTGTCAGTCACGTGGCTAAACGACCAGCTCCGGGGTGAATCGACGTGAACATATATATGTACGTGTACGTATTGTAAACATCTTAAAAGAAATAATGCTTAAAAACAAAAAACGACAGCTCTACATTTAGGCTCCGTCTTACAATACATGAAAAAACTACTATTTTTACTCGTCCGTGAGGTTTACAAATCTGTAGTATCCCATCTAGGAAATATAGGTATTGCACTGTATATAAATCATAACGTTAGTCGTCTTTTTAACAATGGTATTTAAGACGTGCCAATAGTATATGTCAGAAAACACATTGGCCAATACGCCTGGAGGTTTATTATGGACTACTGTACCTTGGAAACTTCACGGTGCTGCTCCACCGAAAGCAATTAATACAAGAAATACAAAACTTTAATATATTATTACCAAGGCAAAAGTCATCGAGATGAATGGGTAAAATATCATGATATAGCCTAAGGACACACAGTCCACCAAGGTAGCATTGCAAGGGAGGTCAACCATTGAAGGAAACACAGAAATCACAAACACGCAGCACAACATGCGAGCAATAACTATAATACGGATATTGTGGACTTCTCGTTGTTCACTCCATGGGTCAAGCGTGTACTCTCTATTACGGGCAAATTGGAGACTAGCACATGACTGACTACACATCAAGCATTCCCCAATATCTGTCATGCAAGGTTAGCGGTACAGTTCATGCAGAAACTTTCGATTTGAGATCAGCGCGGGTAGGATTTGATTAATTAAAATTTTCTTAAATCATTCAGTCACACATGTGTTTGTGGCGAATTTAATAGATCACGGGTTTCAAATAACATGCATGCAATAGAATGAATGATCCTGCTTTTGTTGTACGTCGACAGTATAGAGTATGGCATAAGGCATTCGATCCAGCAACAACAGGTGCCATTTAAATGTCATTCGCATGAGAGACGGGGGCATCGATTCAAAAAATATCAACGACAGTTTGCACTACTTATCTACGGCGTAAGTTACATACATGTATTCGCTTAACTTGTTCGGTTTTTGTTTCTTCCCTTTTCTGTTTTTCTTGTCAATGTGTGCACTACGAGCACAAAATAAATAAAGAAAGAAATTTTGGCTACGTTACCCGAAGATATTGAAAATCTCGGCGGAGCGTTATTATGGATTCGTTATTATCCCTATCTGCCTTAAGGGTATCGTCCATGCTACACGTGCTACATGTACACACAGTTACTGACTGAATCGACTGGTCACCGACGTTCATGCCAACCGCTTGGTCCGGGCGGTGTGCTTAAACACTGGCCTTACACATCAGCTAACGTGTATGGCGGTGACACAACGTAAGTACATTCTCTAGTTCACTAGACGATGTGTGCGCAACATTGATATGATTGGACGGGAAGAGGTGCGGGGTCATGCAGTCTGCATTGGGTGGTCATTGCAAGTGACGTCACTGACACACTCAGCGGCGGAGCTTTCACGTTATCACGTGACTGGCTCAAAGGGTACAACAACAAATCGACAACAACCAATATACCTGCTGCAAAATGTTTCCTCCGAGTTGAGTGCGCTGGCATTTGAAGAGAATAAACTAGTGTTCAAATTCAAGGTGTGAACTTTTGTCAGAGCTGCTCAATATCACTAAAGACAACATTTGACGAGATACAGTCAACATGATCTGCATTCAGGAATCATGCGACTTTCATTACTTTGTTGCGTTAGAAATAACTAGGCGTAACCATGAAACAAGAAGCCAAAAGTTCGGGTAAATAATTCAATCAATCAACTATATTCTATAACTATAAGTTGCTATAAGTAGATTAATCTTGCCATATTCAAGAATTAAAAATAAAACGTTCACCTAGCTCCCCATGACGTACTTAAAGCATAATACTAAGCCGTATTCATGCAACAAAAACATATTAAGTATTTTAGCAGCAAGAACATGTTATATTAGTCTAACCACGCGGCACAGACGGGTCAAGTGAGTTCTCCGGGTCACATTTACTACCAGTACCATGTCACCATTACCATGTCATCAGTACCATGTCACCAGTACCACGCCACCAGTACCATGTCACCAGTACCATGTCACCAGTACCACGCCACCAGTACCATGTCACCAGTACCATGTCACCAGTACCACGTCACCAGTACCACGTCACCAGTACCACGTCACCAGTGCCACGTCACCAGTACCATGTCACCAGTACCATGTCACCAGTACCATGTCACCAGTACCATGTCACCAGTACCATGTCGCCAGTACTATGCCACCAGTACCATGTCACCAGTACCATGTCACCAGTACCATGTCACCAGTACCATGTCACCAGTACCATGTCACCAGTACCATGTCACCAGTACCATGTCACCAGTACCACGTCACCAGTACCACGTCACCAGTACCACGTCACCAGTACCACGTCACCAGTACCATGTCACCAGTACTATGTACCATGCCACCAGTAACATGTCACCATTACCATGTCACCAGTACCATGTCACCAGTACCATGTCACCAGTACCATGTCACCAGTACCATGTCACCAGTACCATGTCACCAGTACCACGTCACCAGTACCACGTCACCAGTACCATGTCACCAGTACCACGTCACCAGTACCATGCCACCAGTACCATGTCACCAGTACCATGTCACCAGTACCATGTCGCCAGTACCATGTCACCAGTACCATGTCGCCAGTACTATGTCACCAGTACCATGTCAACAGTACCATGTCACCAGTACCATGTCACCAGTACCATGCCACCAGTACCATGTCACCAGTACCATGTCACCAGTACCATGTCACCAGTACCATGCCACCAGTACCATGTCACCAGTACCATGTCACCAGTACCATGCCACCAGTACCATGCCACCAGTACCATTTGCTCAACAAGTCGTATTGACGCAAAAATAACATGGTAACCCGCATCACCATGTATTCAGCAGCAATAACATGTGGCCATGACTCACCAGACCGTTTTCAGCGGCAATAACAAGTGGTCATGACTCACCAGACCGTATTCAGCGGCAATAACATGTGGTCATGACTCACCAGACCGTATTCAGCAGCTATAACATGTGGCCATGACTCACCAGACCGTATTCAGCAGCTATAACATGTGGCCATGACTCACCAGACCGTATTCAGCGGCAATAACATTTGGCCATGACTCACCAGACCGTATTCAGCAGCTATAACATGTGGCCATGACTTACCAGACCGTATTCAGCAGCTATAACCTGTGGCCATGACTCACCAGACCGTATCCAGCAGCCATAAAATGTGGCCATGACTCACCAGACCGTATTCAGCAGCAGTAACATGTGGCCATGACTCACCAGACCGTATTCGGCAGCTATAACATGTGGACATGACTCACCAGACCGTATTCAGCAGCCATAATATGTGGCCATGACTCACCAGACCGTATTCAGCAGCTATAACATGTGGACATGACTCACCAGACCGTATTCAGCAGCTATAACATGTGGCCATGACTCACCAGACCGTATTCAGCAGCTATAACATGTGGCCATGACTCACCAGACCGTATTCAGCAGCTATAACATGTGGACATGACTCACCAGACCGTATCCAGCAGCTATAACATGTGGCCATGACTCACCAGACCGTATTCAGCAGCTATAACATGTGGCCATGACTCACCAGACCGTTTTCAGCAGCTATAACATGTAGACATGACTCACCAGACCGTTTTCAGCAGCTATAACATGTGGCCATGACTCACCAGACCGTTTTCAGCGGCAATAACATGTGGCCATGACTCACCAGACCGTTTTCAGCGGCAATAACAAGTGGCCATGACTCACCAGACCGTATTCAGCGGCAATAACATGTGGTCATGACTCACCAGACCGTATTCAGCGGCAATAACATGTGGCCATGACTCACCAGACCGTATTCAGCGGCAATAACATGTGGCCATGACTCACCAGACTGTATTCGGCAGCTATAACATGTGGACATGACTCACCAGACCGTCATCAGCAGCCATAATATGTGGCCATGACTCACCAGACCGTATTCAGCAGCTATAACATGTGGACATGACTCACCAGACCGTATCCAGCAGCTATAACATGTGGCCATGACTCACCAGACCGTATTCAGCAGCTATAACATGTGGCCATGACTCACCAGACCGTATTCAGCAGCTATAACATGTAGACATGACTCACCAGACCGTTTTCAGCAGCTATAACATGTGGCCATGACTCACCAGACCGTATTCAGCAGCTATAACATGTGGACATGACTCACCAGACCGTTTTCAGCAGCTATAACATGTGGCCATGACTCACCAGACCGTATTCAGCAGCTATAACATGTGGCCATGACTCACCAGACCGTTTTCAGCAGCAGTAACATGTGGACATGACTCACCAGACCGTATTCAGCGGCAATAACATGTGGCCATGACTCACCAGACCGTTTTCAGCGGCAATAACATGTGGCCATGATCCACCAGGCCGTATCCAGCAGCTATAACATGTGGCCATGACTCACTAGACCGTATTAAGCAGCTATAACATGTGGACATGACTCACCAGACCGTATTCAGCAGCTATAACATGTGGCCATGACTCACTAGACCGTATTCAGCAGCTATAACATGTGGACATGACTCACCAGACTGTATTCAGCAGCTATAACATGTGGCCATGACTCACCAGACCGTATTCAGCAGCTATAACATGTGGCCATGACTCACTAGACCGTATTCAGCAGCTATAACATGTGGACATGACTCACCAGACTGTATTCAGCAGCTATAACATGTGGCCATGACTCACCAGACCGTATTCAGCAGCTATAACATGTGGACATGACTCACCAGACCGTATTCAGCGGCAATAAAATGTGGACATGACTCACCAGACCGTATTCAGCGGCAATAACATGTGGCCATGACTCACCAGACCGTTTTCAGCAGCTATAACATGTGGACATGACTCACCAGACCGTTTTCAGCAGCTATAACATGTGGACATGCCTCACCAGACCGTTTTCAGTAGCTATAACATGTGGCCATGACTCACCAGACCGTTTTCGGCGGCAATAACATGTGGACATGACTCACCAGACCGTATTCAGCAGCTATAACATGTGGCCATGACTCACCAGACCGTATTCAGCAGCTATAACATGTGGCCATGACTCACCAGACCGTATTCAGCAGCTATAACATGTGGCCATGACTCACCAGACCGTATTCAGCAGCTATAACATGTGGACATGACTCACCAGACCGTATCCAGCAGCTATAACATGTGGACATGACTCACCAGACCGTATTTGCTGAGCTTGGCGAGGATCTTCTTGAAGTACCAGCCTTCCTTCGTGTCATCGGGAATGGCGTTCAGTAACTCCATGTACCTGTCAACACAATTAACAGTAAGAAACCAGGCATGAGGGCATAATCACGTAATAATGTATAAAAGCATTATGATCTTCGCTAAGAGTAGGGGGTTTCCCCCAGGGACATGGCTCCACTCTCCATTCCTTCTCCCATTGACGCGATATAACCAAAAGTAGTTACTGCGTCCTGACCCCCCCCCCCCCCCCTGCCCCTACCACTGCTGGTGGGTGCCCCCCCACCCTCCCTGCCTACCACTGCTGGTGGGTGGCGGACGGCCGCCGCCGCTCCGCCCTGTCCTCCTCCACCCTGCGTGACCCCGCCCCCCCGCCCCTACCACTGCTGGTGGGTGCCAACCACCCATAAAAGCATACTCAACATTATGTGCATCGGTTTATGTCTCTGTGTCTCTCTGTGACTGTCCCATCGCACCACAACCGGTAGAAAAACCTCAAACCCCCGCCTCGGCCTGATGGTGGTTATCCGTGACCGTCAGTGGGTGAGCTCCGCAATGTCCTCCATCCTGGGTGACACCCCCCTCCCGTCCCTACCACTGCTGGCGGGTGCCCCCCCCTCCCCGCCTACCACTGCTGGTGGCTGGCGGGCCGCCGCTCCGCACTGTGCTCCTCCACCCTGGGTCACCCCCCCCCCCGCCCCTACCACTGCTGGTGGGTGCCCCTCCCTGCCTACCACTGCTGGCGGGTGCCCCCCCTCCCCGCCTACCACTGCTGGTGGCTGGCGGGCCGCCGCTCCGCACTGTCCTCCTCCACCCTGGGTCACCCCCCCCCCCCGCCCCTACCACTGCTGGTGGGTGCCCCCCCCCCTCCCTGCCTACCACTGCTGGTGGCTGGCGGACCGCCGCCGCCGCTCCGCACTGTCCTCCTCCACCCTAGGTGACCCCGCCCCCCGCCCCTACCACGGCTGGTGGGTGGCGGACGGCCGCCGCCGCTCCGCACTGTCCTCCTCCACCCTGGGTGACCCCGCCCCCCGCCCCTACCACTGCTGGTGGGTGGCGGACGGCCGCCGCCGCTCCGCACTGTCCTCCTCCACCCTGGGTGACCCCGCCCCCCGCCCCTACCACGGCTGGTGGGTGGCGGACGGCCGCCGCCGCTCCGCACTGTCCTCCTCCACCCTGGGTGACCCCGCCCCCCGCCCCTACCACGGCTGGTGGGTGGCGGACGGCCGCCGCCGCTCCGCACTGTCCTCCTCCACCCTAGGTGACCCCGCCCCCCGCCCCTACCACGGCTGGTGGGTGGCGGACGGCCGCCGCCGCTCCGCACTGTCCTCCTCCACCCTGGGTGACCCCGCCCCCCCGCCCCTACCACGGCTGGTGGGTGGCGGACGGCCGCCGCCGCTCCGCACTGTCCTCCTCCACCCTAGGTGACCCCGCCCCCCGCCCCTACCACGGCTGGTGGGTGGCGGACGGCCGCCGCCGCTCCGCACTGTCCTCCTCCACCCTGGGTGACCCCGCCCCCCCGCCCCTACCACTGCTGGTGGGTGCCAACCACCCATAAAAGCATACTCAACATTATGTGCATCGGTTTATGTCTCTGTGTCTCTCTGTGACTGTCCCATCGCACCACAACCGGTAGAAAAACCTCAAACCCCCGCCTCGGCCTGATGGTGGTTATCCGTGACCGTCAGTGGGTGAGCTCCGCAATGTCCTCCATCCTGGGTGACACCCCCCTCCCGTCCCTACCACTGCTGGCGGGTGCCCCCCCTCCCCGCCTACCACTGCTGGTGGCTGGCGGGCCGCCGCTCCGCACTGTGCTCCTCCACCCTGGGTCACCCCCCCCCCCCCGCCCCTACCACTGCTGGTGGGTGCCCCTCCCTGCCTACCACTGCTGGTGGGTGGCGGACCGCCGCCGCCGCTCCGCACTGTCCTCCTCCACCCTAGGTGACCCCGCCCCCCCGCCCCTACCACTGCTGGTGGGTGCCCCTCCCTGCCTACCACTGCTGGTGGGTGGCGGACCGCCGCCGCCGCTCCGCACTGTCCTCCATCCTAGGTGACACCGCCCCCCCCGTCCCTACCACTGCTGGTGGGTGACCCGCCCCCCCCTGCCTACCACTGCTGGTGGGTGGCGGACCGCCGCCGCCGCTCCGCACTGTCCTCCTCCACCCTGGGTTTGCGCCTGATCTGCTCCAGGGCGCGCGGCAGGCTGGTCCGCGTCGGCATGTTCACAAACATCGTCCGCATCTTGCGCATGCGCGCCCTGGAAACAACCACACCATCGGCGATGGTTGAGACAAGGTGGGTAAAATGATGCATAATGTCTGTTTCCTCTTGTCAGGGTGCATTTCTTAATAGATTTAAAACATAATTACACTTGTTTTGAAATCGAGCCATTGTATCGTGGAAGTGTTAAGGAGACGCAATGATGTTGGGCGCGTGCACGCTATAGTCGTTGGACACGGGTCATTCGATGATTAGTGGATAACGTCAACGGACGCCGGTTTAACAATTGGCGCCATTTTCATTCCCACTGATAGTTGGCGTGTGGCGTCACTGTAAGACAACAACACTGACCTATCCACAGCGTCCAGTGTGAGTGACGTCACTGTAAGACAAGGACACTGACCTGTCCACGGCGTCCAGTGTGAGTGACGTCACTGTAAGACAAGGACACTGACCTGTCCACGGCGTCCAGTGTGAGTGACGTCACTGTAAGACAAGGACACTGACCTGTCCACGGCGTCCAGTGTGAGTGACGTCACTGTAAGACAAGGACACTGACTTGTCCACGGCGTCCAGTGTGAGTGACGTCACTGTAAGACAAGGACACTGACCTGTCCACGGCGTCCAGTGTCAGTGACGTCACTGTAAGACAAGGACACTGACCTGTCCACGGCGTCCAGTGTGAGTGACGTCACTGTAAGACAACGACACTGACCTATCCACAGCGTCCAGTGTGAGTGACGTCACTGTAAGACAAGGACACTGACCTGTCCACGGCGTCCAGTGTGAGTGACGTCACTGTAAGACAAGGACACTGACCTGTCCACGGCGTCCAGTGTGAGTGACGTCACTGTAAGACAAGGACACTGACCTGTCCACGGCGTCCAGTGTGAGTGACGTCACTGTAAGACAAGGACACTGACTTGTCCACGGCGTCCAGTGTGAATGACGTCACTGTAAGACAAGGACACTGACCTGTCCACGGCGTCCAGTGTCAGTGACGTCACTGTAAGACAACGACACTGACCTATCCACAGCGTCCAGTGTGAGTGACGTCACTGTAAGACAAGGACACTGACCTGTCCACGGCGTCCAGTGTGAGTGACGTCACTGTAAGACAAGGACACTGACCTGTCCACGGCGTCCAGTGTGAGTGACGTCACTGTAAGACAAGGACACTGACCTGTCCACGGCGTCCAGTGTGAATGACGTCACTGTAAGACAAGGACACTGACCTGTCCACGGCGTCCAGTGTCAGTGACGTCACTGTAAGACAAGGACACTGACCTGTCCACAGCGTCCAGTGTGAGTGACGTCACTGTAAGACAACGACACTGACCTATCCACAGCGTCCAGTGTGAGTGACGTCACTGTAAGACAAGGACACTGACCTGTCCACGGCGTCCAGTGTGAGTGACGTCACTGTAAGACAAGGACACTGACCTGTCCACGGCGTCCAGTGTGAGTGACGTCACTGTAAGACAAGGACACTGACCTGTCCACGGCGTCCAGTGTGAGTGACGTCACTGTAAGACAAGGACACTGACTTGTCCACGGCGTCCAGTGTGAGTGACGTCACTGTAAGACAAGGACACTGACCTGTCCACGGCGTCCAGTGTCAGTGACGTCACTGTAAGACAAGGACACTCACCTGTCCACGGCGTCCAGTGTGAGTGACGTCACTGTAAGACAACGACACTGACCTATCCACAGCGTCCAGTGTGAGTGACGTCACTGTAAGACAAGGACACTGACCTGTCCACGGCGTCCAGTGTGAGTGACGTCACTGTAAGACAAGGACACTGACCTGTCCACGGCGTCCAGTGTGAGTGACGTCACTGTAAGACAAGGACACTGACCTGTCCACGGCGTCCAGTGTGAGTGACGTCACTGTAAGACAAGGACACTGACTTGTCCACGGCGTCCAGTGTGAATGACGTCACTGTAAGACAAGGACACTGACCTGTCCACGGCGTCCAGTGTCAGTGACGTCACTGTAAGACAACGACACTGACCTATCCACAGCGTCCAGTGTGAGTGACGTCACTGTAAGACAAGGACACTGACCTGTCCACGGCGTCCAGTGTGAGTGACGTCACTGTAAGACAAGGACACTGACCTGTCCACGGCGTCCAGTGTGAGTGACGTCACTGTAAGACAAGGACACTGACCTGTCCACGGCGTCCAGTGTGAATGACGTCACTGTAAGACAAGGACACTGACCTGTCCACGGCGTCCAGTGTCAGTGACGTCACTGTAAGACAAGGACACTGACCTGTCCACAGCGTCCAGTGTGAGTGACGTCACTGTAAGACAACGACACTGACCTATCCACAGCGTCCAGTGTGAGTGACGTCACTGTAAGACAAGGACACTGACCTGTCCACGGCGTCCAGTGTGAGTGACGTCACTGTAAGACAAGGACACTGACCTGTCCACGGCGTCCAGTGTGAGTGACGTCACTGTAAGACAAGGACACTGACCTGTCCACGGCGTCCAGTGTGAGTGACGTCACTGTAAGACAAGGACACTGACTTGTCCACGGCGTCCAGTGTGAGTGACGTCACTGTAAGACAAGGACACTGACCTGTCCACGGCGTCCAGTGTCAGTGACGTCACTGTAAGACAAGGACACTGACCTGTCCACGGCGTCCAGTGTGAGTGACGTCACTGTAAGACAAGGACACTGACCTGTCCACGGCGTCCAGTGTGAGTGACGTCACTGTAAGACAATGACATTGACCTTTCCACGGCGTCCAGTGTCAGTGACGTCACTGTAAGACAAGGACACTGACCTGTCCACGGCGTCCAGTGTGAGTGACGTCACTGTAAGACAAGGACACTGACCTGTCCACGGCGTCCAGTGTGAGTGACGTCACTGTAAGACAATGACACTGACCTATCCACAGCTTCCAGTGTGAATGACGTCACTGTAAGACAAGGACACTGACCTGTCCACGGCGTCCAGTGTGAGTGACGTCACTGTAAGACAAGGATACTGACCTGTCCACGGCGTCCAGTGTGAGTGACGTCACTGTAAGACAATAACACTGACCTGTCCACGGCGTCCAGTGTGAGTGACGTCACTGTAAGACAAGGACACTGACCTGTCCACGGCGTCCAGTGTGAGTGACGTCACTGTAAGACAAGGACACTGACCTGTCCACGGCGTCCAGTGTGAGTGACGTCACTGTAAGACAATGACACTGACCTTTCCACGGCGTCCAGTGTGAGTGACGTCACTGTAAGACAAGGACACTGACCTATCCACAGCTTCCAGTGTGAATGACGTCACTGTAAGACAAGGACACTGACCTGTCCACGGCGTCCAGTGTGAGTGACGTCACTGTAAGACAAGGACACTGACCTGTCCACGGCGTCCAGTGTGAATGACGTCACTGTAAGACAAGGACACTGACCTGTCCACGGCGTCCAGTGTGAGTGACGTCACTGTAAGACAAGGACACTGACCTGTCCACGGCGTCCAGTGTGAGTGACGTCACTGTAAGACAAGGACACTGACCTGTCCACGGCGTCCAGTGTGAGTGACGTCACTGTAAGACAAGGACACTGACCTGTCCACGGCGTCCAGTGTGAGTGACGTCACTGTAAGACAAGGACACTGACCTGTCCACGGCGTCCAGTGTGAGTGACGTCACTGTAAGACAATGACACTGACCTGTCCACGGCGTCCAGTGTGAGTGACGTCACTGTAAGACAAGGACACTGACCTGTCCACGGCGTCCAGTGTGAGTGACGTCACTGTAAGAGAAGGACACTGACCTGTCCACGGCGTCCAGTGTGAGTGACGTCACTGTAAGACAATGACACTGACCTTTCCACGGCGTCCAGTGTCAGTGACGTCACTGTAAGACAAGGACACTGACCTTTCCACGGCGTCCAGTGTCAGTGACGTCACTGTAAGACAAGGACACTGACCTGTCCACGGCGTCCAGTGTGAGTGACGTCACTGTAAGACAAGGACACTGACCTGTCCACGGCGTCCAGTGTATCGTGCAGCACCAGAGACTTTTCCTCCTTCACCTCGTCGAAGCCCCGCCTCATCTTGTGTGGCATAGCCGTCGTCTTGTGGCTGAGGAGAGCGGCGGTGTACTGCAGCACTGCCGGCGTGCTGCCACAGAAACAACTCAAATGTAACACACAGGTGTACTTAAACAATGTATGACAAAATCAACTCACAATTACCGTTCACGCCGTTTCTTACCCATCATATCTTCGAAATTTACGGACAGGCTACATGAAATAAGGTTCTAATTAATGCAATAATACAATCACACGATGGAGCCCAATTGACCACAAGCGTCGCCTATCAGGCAAACTAAAAGTAGGAGCGGGCTCGAAGCGTTGCCCAGTTTCCTAATAGTTGCCAATAAATGATTTGAGACAATGGAGACAGTAGACGTCGTTTTGGCATGAGCTCGTTCTTTTAGCTTACTTTCAGGCTGACATTTGTCAGCTTTATCATGTACAATATTTCTTTAGATAACCCAGACAAAAACTATCCCCAGAGAAGGGAAAGTAAGACTGAAGTAATTAGGTCCCTGTCCGTGAATTTCAGAACAATCACCGATGTTTTTACAAAAACAACGGCAAATACGTTGTGAACGGCTATTGTGAATGTGAGTGTGGATCCACTGTCAAACAACTAAGTCAACACGGAAACGTCAATCTATACTGCTCATCTAACATAATTTATGCGGATACAAAGTACACCACTTACAACCATTGTTTTCATTCTGACACTTTAGACTGACTGGCTCAACAAAAGCACCCCGCAAGTAATATTAAAGGTCACATGCGGAACGATCTAAAATAAAAACTGCTGGTAGTAGTTTTCTGTTTTCCGATGATGGCAACATTTTTACATGATATTATGGCTATGAAAAAGTCAGTAGGTGCCACTTAATAACTTCCACGACGCCATGACGTGAGAGCATGGCCTTATTCATTTACTTGAGAGCGAACAACAAACAAAGAATCACACACAGATTCGGTTGGCCTTGTCATCTGCAAGCCGCCCTGATGGCCTACCTCCTGGGCCGGACGTTGTGCTCCGCGCGGTAGGCCAGCCCGAGGCAGCGCTCCTGCGGGTTGGCCAGCTTGTGCAGTCGCGGGTCGTCCTCACCGCGGTTAATCTCCTCCAAGATCTGCTCCTTCAGCTCTTTCTGCAAATAACGCAAAACAAAACACCTCAAAATATCGCGGCCATTCTCAAGTCTCGCGGTCGCTCAAGTCTCGTGGCCACTTTCAAGTTTCGCGCCCATTCTCAATTCTCGCCGTCGCACTCACGTGTAACGGCTACTCTCCCATTCACCAGTGAGGTTGTCATGCTTTGAAACAAAGTGTTCCGTTAATCAGTCGAGATCATCGGTCCCAACCAACATGTCGAGGCTACTTTCTTAGCCAAAGTCTCAAGCTC